>VZRE01000130.1:304556-397750 GCA_013396775.1 Cephalopterus ornatus | reverse complement strand
GGACCGGCCCGGCGGTGCCTCCGTGACAGCGCTGCCTGGTCGGCTGAGCCCCCTTGGTGGCAGCTCGAGCTGCGGGACGAAGCGGTGCGGGCGGCGGGGACCGACGGCGGCTCNCAGGGGTTCCTGGGGAGCGGTGCCCGGTGTCAGAAGAGATTCCCCCGACCCGCGTCCGTCCCCACGGACCCTCCGCTCCATTTTCTCTTGCAGCCAGAGCCTGGTGTCAGGTTGCCCAGAAGTTCACCGGAGGGATCGGAAACAAACTCTGCGGTAAGGGCAGGGAGGCCCCGGCAGCTCCTTGGGAGCGCCGCGGGACCTGCCCCGGGGCGGGGGGCGAGGGAACGGGGTTTGATGCCGCGGTGCTGAGACCGTGTGTCCATGTCGCTGTCAAGCCCTGCTTTACGGAGATGCCGAGAAGCCCGTGGAAACCGGCGCCAGGGCAGCAGCCCCCGGGGTAGCGGAGCCGCGGCCGGCCTGTACCTGCGACAAAAAACCCTGCGCCTGCCAAAAAGCGGAGGTGAATTACGCCTTTCTGCACTCAACAGGTAACGGCGCTCCCGGGCCACGCTGCTTCTCTAAAACTAACGAAAAAACCCGGGGAATCGGTCAGGAAATCGCCTCCTCCCGCGTTGCGCGGAGGCGGAGGAGCCCCGCGGTGCCTGGCGGTGCGCGGCGGAGCTCAGCGCCCTCAGCCCCGCGCCCTCAGCCCCGGCACCCTTCGGCGCCGGGCCTTTCGCAGGTCTGCCAAAAAACAGCCAAATAACTAAAAATCCCGGGAAATAATGCCAAAGCAGTAAGATCCCGCGTGCTGGAACCTGCAGTTTTGTCTAAGGAGCACCTAAAGCAGCGACCTTCCCTTTGAAGACCCTGCGATGTAATTAAGATTTGAGAAGAGGAAGGAGAAAGAACGCTCTCTCATTTGTTTCAGTTCGAGGTATTTTTGTACTTCATGTTTTCTGACCTTGGAGGTAGCGTCTCCGCCACTGAGTACATTCCAGCTCCGCTCAGACGTGCGCTAGCCAGGAACTCTCGTTTGCTTGGCGGCCCGGGACACGCTCTGCCCGCCTGGCCCCGCCGGGGCAGAGCTGCTGGTGTTACTGCTTCCCTGACCGTCCTCGGGGCACCCCAGATTAGGGGCTTCCACTACAGCCCGGCTCTGAGTGAGCCATCGCTCTTAAGCAGAAGCTTTGTGTACACTGAGAGACTGTGTAGCATTGCCTCAGAAAAAGGCATTAAATTATCAACAAGTTACTTACACAGGAGAGTCGTCGCGAAGGTATTTTCTTTCGAGGCAAACGGCAGTTTTTAGGGTGCTTCTTGTAGTGTGTGTTGCTCAATCTTTATTTTTCCTGATATTCGTTTTCCGTTTTTTCTTATTTACCTGCTCCCTCTCATCGTCTTAAAGATTGGTCCGGTATATACTGTGGCCAAAATTTGCTATTTTAAATAGGTTATTAAATCCTAAGTGTTATCTCTCAGAACATTCTTTAAAATACAGACTTAGCAATTTGCTTATTAAATGAAAACAAAAACTATTCGTATTCAACACAGTGAAAAGATTTTCTAAACATAAGTGAGAGAAGCCTTTGTCCAAAATCTGTGTATGTGGTTGTAAAACGAAGTTAACTTTTAAACTTCTCCATTCCCAGATCTTCTGCCGACATGCAACGGAGAAATAACAACTATGTCTTTCCTGCAAGACGTTGTGGACATTTTACTTCAGTATGTGGTGAAAAGTTTCGACAGATCGACAAAAGTTATTGATTTTCATTACCCAAATGAGCTGCTCCAGGAATATAACTGGGAACTGGCAGACCAGCCACAGACCTTGGAAGAAATTTTATTGAACTGCAGAACAACACTGAAATATGCAATTAAAACAGGTAATAGCCATGCTCATTTTCTACCCTTTATGGTCTCATCCATTGATTAAAGGCGCCATTTTATTTTAGCTTGAAATGTTAAAGATTGAAGCAGCAATTGTATTTTGTCAGTTCCAGGCAATTTCTGGCGGAGACAGAAATCGTTTTCCAAAAAGATAAAACACTCCAGCAGCACCATCTCTGTAGCTGTCAGTGCAGCCTCGCACACCCTTTCCGATTTAAAATTAATGTGTCTGTGCGTCGGAGTTGCCGAGCGTGCCGCTGAGCAGCCTTTGCACCACCTTCGCCACTTTCCGCTGTTCCTTCTCATCCATTTCACGTGTGATGCCCCGGAGGTCGCCCCTCGTTCCCTGCAGACCGGGGGTGCGGCGGGCGCAGATCTCGGGGCAGCCGGGAGTGAGGCGGGGAGGGGTCGTCCCTGCATGGGGGGCGGCAGGGACCGGCCCATTTAACAGCCAAAATTGCAATAAATATGCTATGAATGGGAGCTCGGAGCAGCCATTTGCTGTGTCTCCCTTTACCTGCAGGACATAAAAATAGGGGAATTTAACAGAACCGTGCACAGGAAACATTGAGGGGTTTGTCCCAACTTCAGGGTCAAGCAATAAAACCAAAGCCCGATTTGTTTTAATAGCCATTTGTTGTTGTTTTCCGTTGGGGGGAGCAGGGATAGGTTGACTTCTGCCTGCCTGGGACCCCCCATCAGTCATTAGTCGTGCCCCTCCTGCGGGCTTCGTGGTGGGGAGGCAGCGTGGGGCGACCTCAGGTACGGGCAAGTGCCCGGCTCTGCTTAGGGGCCACCTTAAATAAAGGCGGCGGAGCGGGTAGAAAACGGAGCCGCAATTACGGCTGTCATTGAAATAATGTGGAGTCTGAGGAGCTCTTAGTGGGAATTTGAATTACTGAGAAATTGCTTAAAAATAAATTTGTAGCAGTTACTGAAAGAGACAAAAGGCTGATTTGAGACTAGAGGTTGAGGGGAAGACAAAAAGCAGGTTTTGTCACCTTTTGAGAACAGAACAGATTCATCCAGTAAAGATTATGAGGGATGTGTGTAATCTTCGTTTAGAGGTGGAAATGACCAGCCGCATGTTTTTGCTGCATGCGTTGGGTGCTGTCAAAACGCTTGTAAAATATTGGAATAAACAGATAAATTATGTCCACAGGAACAAAGTCGATCAGTCCAGCGATCCATGTTATGTGTCTGGGTAGGTCATAGGAAACATATTTGCACAGAATGGTGTAAAATGTGGGATCTGTGATTCTGGGAAATGAAAAAATAGGGTTTCTTAGGTGCTTTCCGTTAATTGTTTTTTGTTATAGCCTTTTTTCACGTAATAGACCTATTTAATTTTGTGCATCCAAAAAATTCCTTTTAAAACAATGTTACCATTTCTCTTCCTCCCTGTAAATATCTGAGGCTTTACCTTCTTGGCATTTTAAATTTTTTTTTTAATGAAGATGATGCTTTTTAATGAAGATAGTGCTTTTGAGGTCTGAGAATGGATGCTAGGGGGTTGTACAAAATGCAGTGGCGTAATGGGGTTCAGCCAGGGGTGCAGAGCCACCTCATTTGGCAGCTGCTGCTGCTGCTCATCAGCATCCTTGGGTGATAGCCCCACCCTGGAGGGGGCTCACAAAATGCACAGGATTTACACCTGAAGCCCTTCGGCATGTGCTTCAGAGTAAAACACTGGAATTACCCTCAGAGGAAGGACAGTGTGGTGAGGTTTCTGGTAGCAGGAGTCTATCTCCACTCCCGCCGCAGGAGCCCTTCGGACACGGCCCCTCCTGGGCTGTGTTTAGCTGCAGGGGCCCAGGACGCTGCTTGAAAAATAAATTGTACTGCTTAGATTAGCCTCACAGCTGGATCCCCAAGTCCAGGGATTCAAGAAGCCAGATGGCTGATTTTTCATCTAAGGGGCAGGTGTCAGTTGCTCCAGGTGTTGTCTGCATGCCGCTGTTCGCTGGGGTGCTCAGGGGAACCACACTTTTTGACCCTTTACTAGCCAATACAGAATTCTTGCTGAGAGGATATGAAAGTGCAAATGCAAGGAAAGATGGATGCAGAATTCAGTTACTGTGCAGTGCAATTGAAATACAAGCATTTAAAAATGGCTTGGAAACCCCAGGAAGGGTGCAAGAAGCTGGTGCTGGCCCAGCTTTGCTCCCTGGCAGGCCCTGATGCCGGCCATGCATGCAGTGAGGCTGTGATCAAGGCCAGGCTCAGTGCTGCCAGCCGTGCCTTTGTCTGTGCTGTCTGGCCATGCCTGGCCCTTCTCATCGTTCTCTGTGGAGGCTGTGTGTTCATGCTGGGCATGCCCATGCCTCAGACCAAGTGCAGGCAGGAGTATGTTTGAGAGGGTGCATGGGGCAATGGCACACCCTCAGTAGGGAAAGCCCATCCCTGAGGTGTCCCTGTGCCTTGGCCCTGGTTCTTGGCAATCATGTCCCGATTTACTCAGGGATGTCTGTGTACTGCTAAACCAACCAGCAAGCAATAATCTCCTTCTTTCACCTCTCTCCCTCGCACTCTGTCGGTCTCTTTCCCAGTCACCTCTTTGTTCAGTGACAACCGCAACAAATGATGTGCATTTCAGGCAGACGGCACCCGGGTAGTGATTTTTTAGCATCTCTCACAAAGTCTTCTTACCTGGCCAGTGGAGCCTGTATTTTAAGCAAAGCCACAATTTTCCATGCCCATCTAGCCCAGGGAAGAGAGCTCACTCACGTATATGGATGTCACAAGGACAGACAAACCATTGCATCTGGGGCTGGGGTCAGGTTGGGGCAGTATGTTCTCTGCCCTGAGGTGTTACAGTCGTGCTGCAGAAGGGAAGGGCATCATCGAGCAGAGAGGGCTGTGTCACAAGTGTGGGTGCTGGGGGCCTGCCCAGCAGCAGCAGCTTCTGCTCTCTCTGTGCTGACATCTCTCAAAACAGCGCTGCTGCCCCCACTTCACTTGCTCTGGGGCACTGCTGCCCGACCTCCGCATGTGGCCAGCTCTGTTCCTACAGCAGTTCCCAAAGCAGGTGGGTTGCTGTGAGGTTCGCTTGAAGAAACAGGCAGTGACAACAGAGCTGTCGCCCGGGGGTGGGTATGGGGCTGACAGAGAGCCGCTGAGACACTGCAGCTGCAGATACGAATTCTGCTATTCACCAGCTTTTCAGTGCGGATTTATTTCCAAAGCAGGAGTTTTTGTAGCCTCTTTGAGCCTTCCTGTAGCCCAGATCCACTAAAGGCTTTTAGCTCCTAATTTTTTGTTGCTTTCTGGTGAAATTTGGGAACCAGCTTGGAGCCAACTGTGACACAACTTGAGTTATAAATACAGAAATCCCTGAAAACCCTGTCATCAGGGGAGATGCGCCTCTCTGCAGGCAAAGTCACTGCCACAGGATTGCCAAGGCTATGGTGGCCTTGGTGGGGTGCGTGGGTGCCTTAGGTCCACCAACCCCACTTAAGAGCATGGGCCAGATCCTGTGCATTCTGCTTTATCTCAGCATCATTCCTCGGTGCCTCAGGGACTTCGGCTGCCTGTCTTGTGCAGCGCAGACCAGGGGAAGGTGGCAGTTCCTATCTCTAGTGGGGAGAGCTCAGTGCAAAACATGATCAGGCTTGGATGGCTGTGGCACAGGGCTGGTCTCAGGTTAAGGGCACAGTGGAATTTGCGTGTGTGTGTGTCCCCTGCCCCATATCCTCAGCTCTGGTCTGCCCACTCAGCTCAGCTTGATTACTCTGCCTTTGTGTGCTGCAGGGTGGGAGCTGGGGAGCAATTCCCTGTGCTGTTCTGCCAGCCATGTGTCCGTGCCTGATAAGGGGCCACAGGAGACCGAAGATAAGTTTTCTCTCAGTGCTGGGTCTGCATTTCCTCAGTCATCTTGCTCTATCTTTTGTTTTCTCTGATGGCAATAACAGTTCATCATCTAAGGGTCAGGACAGGTGTTTTCCAAGCAGGGGCTGCCTTTCTTTGAATCAGATGGCATTTAAGTAATTGTGAACCATTTATAATTTGTACCAGTAATTATGCCACTTATCAGGGGCTTGTGGGAAGTGACCAGTAAAAGTGGAGTTTTAATGATTTCTGGTTTAAATGGCTCTGGGCACATTTTTAAGAAAAATCTGTAGCAGAATTTTAGAAAAAAATCAGGAGCCAATTAGAATAACTGGGTACGTGGACTGTCAGCTCATTGAATATATTCTTGTGCATCAGTCTGATGGGGCAGCAGTGCCGGTTTTCATGGGGTTTGTTTAAAATCACAATTGCAAGTAACCAGGCTATTTGTAATTGCATTCTGACAGGGAAGAAATGACAAGGACCACCACCTTCCCTGCCATCTTCGTACAATCATCAGCCATTGAGTCATGTGCAAAGCAGTCACCAAAATACTCCATTTTCTCATTTCGCCCTGTCTATTACAATCATTAGCCATTCATCACTGATGTTATATGTACTGGCAAGCTCTTCAGATGGTGTCTCGTGCATGCCTTTCAAGCCTAGTCAGGCAAAACCATATCCAGTGACAACATGTGACACACTAACGGGAGCAAGCAGCTATTTTTGTGAGGCAGCAATGTGCTAATTTTCAAGGCATATTGAAAGGATAATAGGGAATGTTGGAATTCATTATTCCGTGTTCAGTGTAATTACTCTGATTTTACTGAGTTTGGAATGAGAAAGAAGAGAAATCATCCTGCCTTTTCCAAGAAATGTATTTACTGCTGTTTGCTTTGTTTCATACCTTGAAAGTGCTTCCTTCTCTATAGAAATCTGGAGGTAAATACAGTGTTCAGCACTGAATAGCTTCATTCAGAGTCATCAGCCTTTTGATAACATTTTTCATCTTGTGCAGGGCACCCTAGATATTTTAATCAACTTTCAACTGGATTGGACATGGTTGGATTGGCAGCAGACTGGCTGACATCAGCAGCAAATACTAATATGTAAGTAGCGGATTTTTTCCCCATAATAATATTTAATATAATTTTACAGTTTAAAATACTAGTTGCTGTATCTGAATGAAAGAATAATTTTATGTTAAGACTGCTGAGGAAAAAATTAATCTGCTTTTTAAATGGTCACTACAGTTATTTACACAAAGACTTTGTCTAATGGGCTGTCTTCTATAAAATTTCATCATACGAATATGATATTGGTTTTGCTACCTCCAAAAATACTCAAAAGATATATATAGATTATTGTTTTGCATTCATAAATATGTAAAATGAAACGTGTGCTAAGGGAACAGTTGCATTCAAGTAGAGGGGTTGTGTACAATCCACACTCGGAGCACGTAGAGCCGTTGTTTTCTGTAAGAAAGAGATGCAGAATTTAAAGTGTGGAGTTTTTTCACTTTGGGACTAGGAAGCATTTTTGTGTACTTGGTTAGCTTCATGCACTGTCTTGTCATTATGAATAGGGCTGAGGACCTGTGTGCTTTAGATGTGCACACAGGTTTATGCAAGGCGAAGGGCTGGCTCTGCCCAGCATCTCTTGAATATAGGGCAAAGCCTTGAGCCTGGAAGAGGTGGGCAAGATTTTTTTCACTGAAGTGGCTGGAAATGGATTCTCAAGCACTCTCTGCATTTCTCCTTCTAGACATTTGATGTCAAATCTGAAGGAAGACTGTGGAAAGTATTGTCAAACAGAACTCTACCCAGTGCCAGATAGAGTATATTGTGGCTTCAATGTAATGTAATACTGCAAAAAGATGTATTAGTGTTGTAGATGAAAGCATTAAATATGGACATTACTACATTTCAGGTTCACCTATGAAATTGCTCCAGTGTTTGTACTTTTGGAATATGTCACACTAAGGAAAATGAGAGAGATGGTTGGCTGGCCGGGGGGCTGTGGCGATGGGATATTTTCACCTGGTACATAACGTTTCAAGCTTTCTTTATTTTTCAGACTACGGTATATGACATCCCCCATAGCTAAAGAGTAAATATAATTAAATATGCATGTTTGAGAGGACACTTGCTAGAAACCACCAGTGGCCTCTTTGAGATAAAGTATTGCATGTTTATGAATTTCAGGGATGTGATTATGAGGGTCTGTTTGAGCAAATTGCACTGCATGAGGAGCAGCTGTAATGGCACATGGGAAACATAATCAGAAGAGACATCTGCCTTGCAGTTTCACTTTGCCCCCACTTCTTATGGATTACATGAAATAGAAAGACTATTGTATTAATAATGGAGGGAAGAAACACAACAAAGCTTGTCATCACCACAGGGGAAATTGAAAGAAACAGGGAAAGACATAGCATCCCTTCCAGTAATTTTAGTGGAGTCAGTAGGACCCTGCCAACAGTAGAGCATGCTTTCCATGTAAAGCTGGCCTGTTTTGCTCACTGGGGTATTTGGGTGGCTTGTTAATCTGAGTGCTTAAAGGCTTAGAAACCTGGTTCTTTCAGGGCAAGTCAATAAGGCAAAAAAATTAGTGTTGAGAAATCATTGAGTCAAACAAACACTACATTGTTAAGACTTTTTAATTTTTTCAATCATTCCACTCAGTCTTTTGATTTATATTCTTCATCGCCTCCTCTATTACTCTGGAATTTTGTTGCTAAAAATTTTGGCCTGTCTACCTCACAAAATTGCAAAATATTGAAAGAATTTACATTGGGCATAATGTCTTGGCTTGTCAAAAGAGAACAGACTGATAGCTGTTGCAGAAGGAGCCTTTCGGAAAAGAAAGTCCATTGACCTAATGAAGAGGGAAAGAGTGCACTATTGAGCAAAGGAAAGGCCTCACTGATAACAGTGTAGGACGTTCAGCTCTCCAAGGCCATGAAGGTCAGGCAAGGCTCATCTTCAGCTTCTCCAATATGAGTGCACCTGTGGGAAGTGGTGTGGGATTTTTGTTCTTGCTCTTTCCACAGATGAGAAGAATTGACATTGCTTTTTGAGGAGTTCTTATTTAAAGAGTGCTGAGAGCAAAAGCTCTGACAGCTTTTACTGTAGTGCTTAGAGGTCCCCCTGAAAACCTTGGCCCCCATCATATCAGGCATCTAAACATGTATCATGAGCTCAGGACCTAAGTCAGAGTTTTTGGAAACTGAACAACGGTTGGTTACTGAACAGTCCCTGACCTGACTCGGTACAGCTGGTTTTAGTTCCTTACCTTCCAGGCTTGAGATGCAATAACCCCACAGGGCTGGTCGGGGACTTGAGAGAGGAGAGAAGAGCAATAGCAATGCTGTCCAGCCAGCCCTCGTGGGCACAGGCTGGGCATGGCAGCAGACAGAGGTGAAAGGCTCAGTGCATGTCCCAGATCTGCCCACGTCTGGCAAACTCAGCTAGAGAGTTAGTTAGTCAGGAAAGGTGTCAGGGCCTCAGGAGGAACTGCTGGCCCCACTGGGACTGTGACAGATCCCTGCCTGACCTGGGGCCAGGGTGTTGCTGGTGTGTCAGGTGCCAGAGCTCACTTCCTCGTGCTGACACTGGCATGAGGACGAGCTCTCTGGCAGACGTGTACCTGCACTGGCCATTTGCAGGGCTGCCCTCTTTCATCCTTTCTTCCTCTGCAATTTCTGTTTTGTGCAGAGTGCATCTTTCTCATTCACTCTCTTAAGGCAGCAGTACTCAGTGTGCAGGTTCTGCTCTTTTAGGCAATAATCGTAATCATCTCTATGCTGTCTTCTCACTCCGAGCTGTAGATCTTTCTGTTGCAAAGAAAAAGTTCGTTCTCTCTGCATTCTCTGGAATGAAATAAACAGTATCAATACATGCAAAGCATGAAGGCCCGATTATTTTTTTCGAATTCTGTAGGTGTGTTTTGTTGCCTGCATTTAACTGTGGATGTAAACACAGCTCCAAAATTAAAGGCAGAATGCAGGCTTATTAATAAGCTAAAGGTTAAACACCTAGGTAATAATAACAAGAAAGCCTGGTAGTGAAGAAATTTACATTTCAGTCTTGATTCTTTTGACACTGAGCCAATGACTTTGGACAAGATAGGCCAAATTACTTCGACTTGAACACATTAGTACAGTCACGTAAGTCATCAACATGACATCTGCATTTTTTAGAGACAGGTACCTGAGTGCTTCCTCCTAATCTCTCCATTTCCCTTTTTGTCATTTCTGAAAAGAAGAGTAGAAATATGTTCATATCTCTCAAGAGAGTTGGAAAGGGAAGAAAACGCCCAATCTATACTGACCCCTCTGCCAGCGATGCTATCTTTTGGTGGCATTTTCCCTTGGATTCACAAGAGGGCCAGTGAGGTCAGGGAAAGCCCAGAGCAGGGGCAGCCTCACTGGAAGAGCAGAGCTAGGATACTGATTAGAAATGAAAGGCACAGTTTCTGTGGGCTGTGCAACAGTGTACGTATCTCCAGTGAGATAAAAACAAATCTTACAAAAGTCAAAACAATGTTAAATTTGCCAGCACAGATATGCAGCAGTGCTTCCTTCATCTGCTTAAAGGGTGGATTTTAGTTTTTCTCGCTTTGGCTATCTGAGCGTTGAGTGTCTACCATGGGCTAGTTATAGCAGCTCCCACACATTCAAGGGAGAGTGGATGTGTCTGCAGGGCAAGTCATCCCACCCACTGCAATACAGCTACCAGAGGATGAGCTGAACCGTCCTTTGGAGGTATACACTTTGTTCTCTTCACTCCATTTTTAGATGGATGAATGTTGCATTAGTTGAACTCTATCTTAGCAGCATTTTGACCTGTTCATTTCAAACCTTTGCTTTATACAAATATATACGCATAAACATCAATATGTAGTCAATCTCTGTATATATGTATATATACAGGATAAACCTGATGGATTTCATGTATACATGTCTCTGTGTGTGTGTGCTTGTGTGCATACATACATAAAACTACTCAGCCTGTGCCTCAGGTACTGCATTATATTCCCATAGTGCTCATGCAGCATTAATGTAAAACCAAACATTGTTCTGCTGTAGATACAGAGAGTCAGTTAGTAAAAATCTCAAAAAGGAAAAATGAAGTGCTGGGTATTTTTAAGTCAGTGTATGCCAGTGATTTTAAGGCAAGTGTTAGGGACATTTGACCTTTTCCCCTTGCTCCCATCCGAGGACATATAAAATGAAAATTACATGTTAGAATGACCCTTTTTCCTTTCTCTTCCTTCCCCCAACTCCTGTTATCCAGAAGATAGCGTCTGTTGGGACTCACTGGGCGGGTTTGTTCAAATCTGGGGCATTAAACACAACCCTGATTTGGGAGAGGAGAGCAGATTAGGTTGCACTTGAAAGTCCCTTAGGACGTTGCCTTGTGGTGGCATCTGCCTGGGAGGTGGAACAGAATGGGGTTATGTGTTGATGGGGTATGGAATGCTAACACTGGGGGCTAAAGGAGAGATGGTAGCAAGAATGAGGATGAATGCAAGCTCCAGTCATTTTTTGCTGTAGTACTTTTTGTATAATTCGTTATTTGGATGTAGTAGATCCTGTTATTACACAGCTCAGCTATTAGGAACATCAGGAAGAAGAATCCATGGTTCTGCCATGAGTCAGAAACATTAGCATTAGAGTTAGATAAACTGTAGCAGGACTTGTCATTTTTTCTGAAATGATATTTACAATGCATAGAAAAAGTAACAGTATATTACTGTGGACTCCAGGTGGTGCCATATCTAACATGTATGCTATGTTGATTGCACGTTTCAAGATGTTCCCAGAAGTTAAAGAAAAAGGAATGGCAGCTATTCCCAGACTGGTTGCCTTCACATCAGAACATGTATGTGTTTCTGTTTTTTCTTATCTGTTACATCTGTTTGTATGAATTTATGATGAAGAAAATAGATGAACAGGAATTCGTAGCCAACTGTATTCATTTCTGTTATTCTTTCACTGGGAATAAAAAAGTGGGAAGGGGACAGCTTTTTGATATATAGAGGGATGATCCGTGCACTTATCTGTGGCTGAAATCCAGGGAGAGCAGGCTCTACAAACCACTGCCATTTTTTTGCTCTCACTTGTGTCCACATAAGTGTTGATGAGAGTGGCAAGAACCACATCAAAAGATGAGTTCTCATTATCAGGCCTCAGCACTTACTGCCGTGAATATATTCTGTTGGGTCACTCTGGGGGAACTGAACATCCCTTTGAGTCAAAATGTTTCCAGTTAAAACCACTCCTGCTGGGTATCTAATGTGAGGGTGATAACATACATGAAGACATTACTATGGTAATGCTGTGTGTGTGTGCAGCAGAGCAGCTGAGGTATTTGGTGGGCAGCTGGGCTTTGCTGCAGGTTTCTGCCTGTGGGCAAACGCTTCACCTCACAGGGGTTCATTCGCAGGCACCGCCACGATCTGGCCGTGCCAGAGGTGAGGGGAGGTGGGCACAGGAGAGTGGTCCTAGTGGGAGAAACAGAGTTCTTTGCTCTTTGAACAACCATACAAAAGACTCTTTTGGGATGGGGGTGAATATTATGGCTCTATGACTACTTAAAACTCCTTGCAGCTTAAAGTGGAGAATGCAGGTGCAGGAGGAAGGGGAAGAGGAAAGGTTATCCTGAAGAGGGACTATGAGCTGTTTTCAAACTTCTTGGTCCCCTTCTAAATTTCTCTCCAGCTGTGTGGGCTCATCCAGAACTCATTTGTGGCTGAGGCTCAGCAGGATTTTTGACTTACCATAGAACGTGTTTCATTCTATGCAAGTGTGAAGAGCAAGATATCCTAAAAATTGATCTGAAAAGTCCAGCAATAGGAAGGGATGAAATGCAATACACAACTGTGGGCTCCACATTGCAGAATAATTGTCCCCATAGCAGTTAAAGAGAAGGGTAATCAACAAATGAGTAGCAAATTTCCAAAGCTGGCTGTCCCGCTAGAGATACATTATTCATGTGGAAGTTACAAGCCTAATAAGTCTTGCAAATAAGGTTCAGCATGATTATTTAAAGTAACAAATCTTATTAATCATTAGAGAATTTCACTGTATTCATAGCAATGGAATGTTAAACAATGACCCAAATTGTGATATCAGTCTCAAAATAATGAAGTGAGTTTCAATAATTGTGTTTTCATGTCAGGGAAGAAGCAGTTCCCTTAGGAAGTTAAATATTCAAAAATCAGATATACTAGAGAATCCATAGGACAGCATCTGAAATCCATTACATTTTAAAAGTATCTTGAAATTTCTGGTTTTGTCAGTTTTTTTATGAAGTATGTAACGGCATATCTTCTGGAGAAGTTAAGAAGCTATAATATGTGAAGACAGGAGCCTTTAACCCTTAATTTCCCAGAGGATATGGGATCATGGTTTAAAGCTCACAACAGCAGAAGCTATTACAGGAATTCCAGAAGCCTGGAAGTACAATCCTTTTTAGGATAGGAAGGACCTGAACAGATACTAAGATATGCAAATGTCATCTGTCTCATTTATCACATCATGTTGATCTTCTACTCACTTTTAGACTCCTTGGCCTGGTTGTGGTTTCTCTCTGCCACAATTGGATGCTCTTGTAAAAGACAATGGCCATGGAACAAGAAGATTATAGAATTAAAGAATCACAGAATATGCTGAGTTGGAAGGGACCCATCAGGATCATCAAGTCTGACTCCTGGCCCTGCACACGACACCCCAAGAATCACATCAGGTGCTGGGGAGCATTGTCCAAACACTTGAACTCAGACAGGCTTGGTGCGGTGACCACTTCCATGGGGAGCATGTTCCAGTGCCCAACCACCCTCTGGGTGACAAACGTTTTCCTGATATCCAACCTAAATCTCTCCCGACTCAGCTTCAGGCCATTTCCTCTAATCCTGTCACTGGTCACCACAGAGAAGAAATCAGTGCCTGCCTCTTCTCTTTCCCTCATAAGGAAGTTGTAACTTGCAATGAGATCTCCCCTCAGTCTCCTCTTCTCTAGGCTGAACAGACCGAGTGACCTCAGCTGTTCCTCGTAAGGCTTCCTGTCAAGGTCCCTTACCATCTTTGTTGCCTTCCTTTGGACACTCTCTAGTAGCTTAATTTCTTTTTTTATTGTTGTGCCAAAAACTACACACAATATTCAAGGTGAGACCACCACAGTNTTCAAGGTGAGGCCACCCCAGTGCAGAGCAGAGCGGGACATCCCCTCCCTCGCCCAGCTGGCGATGCTTTGCCTGATGCCCCCCAGGACACAGTTGGCCCTCCTGGCTGCCAGGGCACTGATGACTCATATTCAATTTGCCATCAACCAGGACCCCCAGAACCCTTTCTGTGGCACTGCTTTCTAGCCTCGCTTTCCCTAGTCTATTTACATAACCAGGACTGCCCTGTTTCACATGTAGAATCCAGCACTTGCCTTTGTTAAACTTCATATGGTTGGTGATCACCCACCTCTCTCATTTGTCGAGGTCTCTCTGAAGGGCCTCTCTGCCCTCAAGGGAGTCAACAGCTCCTCCCAGTTTAGTGTCATCAGCAAACTTACTTAATATTCCTTCGAGTTCTGTATCCAGGTCGTTAATGAAGACGTTGAAGAGAACTAGGCCAAGGGTGGAGCCCTGCAGAACCCCACTAGTGACTGGATGCCATCCTAATGTTGCTCCGTTCACTACAACTCTTCGTGCCTGACCTGTGAGCAGGTTGCTCACTCGTCACATAATACGGTTATCCAGCTGTGTGCTGGACATTTTGTCCAGAAGGATCCTGTGAGAGATAGTATCAAAAGCTTTACTGAAGTCCAAAAACATTGTATCTTCTGGCTCCCTTTGATCATCTAGGTGGGTTACTGTGTCATTGAAAGAAAGCAGGTTTGATAAGCATGACTTCCCCTCATGAAGCCATGTTGGCTGTGACCAGTGGCTGCATTGTCCTCCAGGTGTTTTTCTATACTTCCCAGAATAATCTTTTCCATTATTTTAATGGGCACTGAAGTGAGACTGACAGGCCTGTAGTGTCCGGAGTCTTCCTTCTTGCCCTTCTTGAAAATTGGGACATTTGGACAGCTTCCAGTCAGCTGGGACCTGTCCGGATTCCCAAGACCGCTGAAAAATCATCAAGAGAGGCTTTGCGATGATATGAACTAACTCTTTGAGGATTTTTGGATGAATCCCATTCCATCATGGCTAGGCTTCGCGAACGAAGATTTGTGAAGGACTCTGCCCACACTTGCTACAAGCGCGCTGATGGCTAAAAAGGCCAATGCGAGATAGACACGTCCGGTTGCAAAAGGCACAGCAGAATGGCTCCCCAGGTGGTACTGAAAGGACACGGTTCTTTCTGCGTTGCCTTTTCTCCTCAAGAGTGATCCTGCGTGTATTTTCAAAAGATATTGCAGCATTGTGAATAGTGTGTCTCCAGGCCTCCCGATTGGAGGCCAGAGCCCATTAGGACCCATAGATTTGTAGGGATCCAGCTGGAGCAGCAGATCCATACTGATCCATAACATTTCTCCATGCTCTGCACATGTGGCATGATAGTAAAAACAGCTTAAAGATGCTGTAAGTTTTTAGAAACTTGGGAATTTTGATCTTGAATTTTTCAGTCAGGTACAAGGGTTTCAATATTAGCAATTTTCAGCCAGGAATTCCAGCATCCCATATAGGACTCTATTTTTGTTACTACCAGTCTAGAGCTTCCATTACTATAAATGAATGAAGCTGTGTCACATTTGCCACCAGTACTACTGTAATCAGAATCTGGGCTCAATCTGATGCCATGATATATTCAGCTGCCAGTGGGGGAAAAGGGAAGGGAGAAGTAATTCACAGTTCTTAAGTAATTGCCTTGCTAATTTAAGAGTCCATCGTGTACCTAAATTAGGAGCCTCACTCTCTGCACAACCAGTGAAGAGAAGCACCTCTGGAGAGAAACTCAGAGCATCCAAATTAGGAACCTAAATATTGCTTAATTTAGATGTTCTAAATTACGTTTGGGAGGGATTCACCTACTTTTGTGCACTGACCATAAAGAGCCTCCTGACATACACAACCTGCATTCGGGGCCTAAAATAGATTATGCGACTATTCCAACTGTGCTTGTTCCCAGTAAGCAGATCCTCCCCAAGCTGTGACTTGCCTCTCGCTCTGCCTCTGTTTGTTTCTGTTTCGCTGGTGATGGTGAAGTACACTGCAGCTACTTGGGTCCATCTTGCACAGGTTTGATTTCACTGAGATGCACTTGCTCTCAGGATTTAATTCAGTCCTCTATATTCATTAGGGCATCATCAGTCTTCCTTCATCTGCACTGGGGCAGGAGCAGTGATGTCCTTCAGGGCAGCTGCTCTGGACTGCACATGACGCAAGAGACCTTGACTCAGAGGGGAAAAAGTGATGGATGCCAGTTGTAAAAACCTATTTCAGTCTATCATTCCAAACACAATGAAAAATCTAAAATGAAAGTGTCCTCCTTTGTCCCAGCATATCAGCTCTAGGCTACTCGAATTGTTCAGAGGAGCACATGCCTTTTTGAGCACGGAAAAGGGGCTGAAAGGGAGAGCCTGCCTTCTCGGAATATTTTAGTTGTTCCATTTGTCTATATGCAAGGCCTGTTGAATTTTAACCCATTACCTGTTGTGATTTTGATCTGCCCAACCAGCACTGTCTTACACAGTATCCAACAGTAGCTGGGAATAGTATGGAGCAGGGATTACATCTAATGGGCAAAAGGACAGAGTCACCCTACCATGAGGAAGAAAAGGGTACAGAGGGGAAAAGTTTAGCTGTGGAGAACTAGGTGGGTTCAGGTTACAAAACAGCCTTTGGCCTTCTTAATTGATAGGAGGAAAATAGCTTAAAGAAACTTATAGCGTTTTTGTGGACTTGATGATGAATTAGGGGCTTAATGGGATCAATCCACAGTTCAGAGAATGAAAAAAAGGCTGGGAGTAATTGGAAAGACATTGAAATTTTTTCATCTCCTCAGTTCTCCAACCTAGCAAGACTGCACCCATATTGTTCACATCAGCTTTCTTCCTTTCCCGCTCCTCTAGGAACCCCCGAAGTAGGAACATCTTGTCAAGTACTCAGGAAATAGTAACATAATTCCTATCATAGGTTTGGAAAAGAAAATGCAGAGTAAGAACTGGCAGGTAATTGAGTCTCATCTGACAATAAGGAGTCTCTTCAATCAGTTAGAGACCCAAGAGGACACAGAAGAGGCTCTCCTTACCTCTGGCATTTCCCCATCTGCACTGCTTGTCATCTAGCTACTGCTGGAGGCTTCACTAGGAGTGCAGCTCTGCATCTACCAACTGAAGTGAGGGTCTGTTGTCTGTTCAGGTATCAATGTCATAGACAGCCGGACACACTTGGAGGAGCCTCATCCTCTGGGAGAGGTGGCTTGTCCGTGGAGGTAGAGGAGCACCCTCCTGGGAATAGTGCACTGAGTATCCACACAGCAACTAGATCGCAGGAGGCAGTAAGCAGTAAATAACCTCTTCTGCTTCTTGCATGCTGATTTCCCCTTGTGGATATGCCCTGTTAGTTGCTGGGAATGCGTTAAACTACACCACTGTCTGTGGGAGAAGAGTGGCTTTGGCAAAGGTTTTACCTGAACAGTTTTCTGAAGGCTGTTACGGAGCTTCTTTGTGCTGATGCAGAAGGAAATTAAAAACATACAGCGTAATAGACCTCCATTTTACACAGGCTATGGAAGATTTTGGGTTGGTTTCTCTGTAGAGGAAACAAAAATTTGATCTCTAGTCCTACCACTTCCATGGCACATAGTGTTGCCCTCTGGCCAGGCAACTTAGGAGACAGTTTGCAGAGCTGCCACCTGCCAGCAGCAGTCCAAGGGCTGTTGTGTGTGGTGTGGCTTCCAGAGAAAGATCTGAGGAGCCTGGAGATCGTGTTTTCTATTTGGCAGATGGATTACAAAGCTGTAAGTTATACTTGCAAGTATACAGAGTAAATAGGAACTAGGGTTTTTGCCACCTAAGGAAACTAAAAATCAAACTGAAGGATCCACACATTTTTTCTTTGCATTACATATTGCATAATAACTAGAAAATTATTTTTGATGGTATTTGAAGCTGGGGGAAACAGTGACAATTTGTTCTTACTTGAGGAACAGCTTAATTCAAGTAGCACCATTCAAATAAAAGTAAAACCATTTTCCAGAAAAGTAGTGCTCTAGGGCAGTCTATCCCAAAGGGGAAATTCATCATTTGGGTCTAATCCTTCATCTGGTCAATATCTCATGGCTTTTACGCTGCCATAGCATCATCCTGAACTCAGTGCAACATTTCTTACCCCACATAATGCTGCAAAACTATCCACACTGAAAAAAAAACAAGTGCGTCTTGCTGGATTAGAAAAGCAGCATGAAGTTATATATTTCAAAAATGCCAAGGATGTAAATACTAGTATGTTCAAAAGAATAATTATTCTCATTTCTCTCCTGATATTAACAAATAACTTTAAAAACTGTATAGCAGTAGCTAAAGGAAACAATAGCAAATATATATCTCATTACAGTGTATTTAAAATTGGGATAAGATGGTATACTCTTTCTGTAGGTAATGGAAGGAGAAGCTGTAGCTTACAATTAGATAATAAAAATAGAAGTCATGTCATTTAACATTAATCACCCAAAGTGTAAACATTTAATCTGAGTCTATACACTTTTTATAGCCTATAAAAAAAGAGCAAGATCTGCAGAGGGCAACTCATCTAGGTCTAAAATGGGTGCTAAAGCCTAGAAGATGCAGTGCCTTCTGGAGGGACCTTTTCTTCCCCACTCTTGAGGGAGCGTGGACCAGCCACACATTTTTAGATGATTAAAGTTAAGAGAGAAGTATCCCAGTCTACACATCCATAGATTCCACATTGCTGAAAGCCCAGGAGAGGTGAAGAGGAAAGCGCATTCTCCTCTTTTGCTGGTTAATAGATGATGGGATGAGGCTGGAGGTCCAGGACTTCTGGGCACCAGCCTTGTCAGTGACCAAACACCCAGACCTTGGAGGGGATTCAGCTGTGGGATGGCTCCTCTTGCTCAGCATTTGGGAGCTGCTTACTGATAAGCTACTTCCACAAAGCTCTTACCACTCTGGATTTACGTAAACCAGGAGTAACAGCAATCTGAAAAACCATGCATGTCCTTTGGGGCTCATGGCATTAGGATGGTTCTTCCTGACAGCTTCAGCCATGCCAGATTCTGAGCAAGTAATTTTGCAAGCTGTAAAAACAGAATCATCTGTATATTGCAGCACTGTTCACTTAAGATAACAGTGCCATACTTTTCAGCATCGTAATAATTTTAATTATTCTAATTCCTCCTTTTTTCTAAAGGCCTATTCATTCTTGCACCTGTAATACATTGACACTCTGTTTTTACCCTGCAAAGCTAACTACGAAAAAATGGCTATCAGGCAAACAAACCTATACCTAAGAGTACTTGAAATTTTAGACAAAGGGATAATTACCCTAGCTGAGAACCACCAATTTTATTTTTTTTTCTGACAAATAATATGCTTTTGTCACTGATATTGGCTAATATTCTATACCTTCTCCTTCACCACTGAATTTCAGCCACATTTCTTTTCAGAGAGAAATTAAGCTCCTCTCTATGGAGGATATATTTGTAGTCTTCCATGCACCCTTTTGCAGTGCATGAGCGGAGCAAGGAAGGAAGCCAGGAAACCAAAATGACAGCCTGTTTCCACATGCATGTCCTCCTCTCTCTGGCAGGCACAGGACAGTACCGAAACTCTGGACCTGTCAGCTTCTCCAAGCCTGATTTTTTCCTTCAAGACTGCTGTCAGGCCATATGCCCCCGTCTGCCCTTTGTTACCCTGGTTCTCCCACCGTAAGACTTCAGACCTGTGTAACACTTACACAGCTGTATTGTGGAAGATGGTGTTCAAGCTCACTTCCTTGCATGGCTGAAAAGTCTGTAGTCCCTGTGTCCTCAAAGGGGTCACATTTCATGTCCTTGTTAGTCCAGTTGAATCATCTCTCAGTCGTTCTGTCTGATCGGGTTTATTTTGGCAAACCTTTTCTTCTCTTTGGCCTTTATATTTTTCTATGTTTACCATTATAATTACACAGGCAACCAAATTTTCAGCATCATCACAGGAATATTAAACCAAAGTTTAATATTTATGATTAGGAAAGTTTTCTTTGCTCTTACAACTATATTTTTTTTCTATTTTAGTTTCATTCTGGCTCTTTCAAGAGCCTTTCAAGCAATTGGAGTAATTTCTTTGGTGTTATTCTAAGACATGAAAACATAACAGCAGTCATATATCTTTGACTGTATACACAGATAAAGCAATTTCATATTCAGAGTTTGTTTAGAAATTGTAATTGCATTTGCCCTTCTGTGCACAGACTTCTGTATTTCTTCCCAGTTTATCCCTAAACCAATTTGGTTCCTGACCTCTGAATTCCCTTCAGTCTCTAAAAGCCTTCAGGCAACTGAACTATCAGCACTACATTATTTTTTTTCCCTAGTGCTATTTTAGCAGTGCCATGAGACTTCTCAGTGAGACAGCTGAGCTTGGCCATATTCCAGTGGATGCCTTTGAGCGTGTGAGCTTAATTTTCTTCCTCATAGTAAACCATTCAAATCTGTATTTTCTTTTTAAGGCACTTTGAATAGTTCTGTTTTCTAATAGAAAAAAAAATTGCAATAGTAAATCTTTTTTAACTAGTGTGGAATAAGGAGCAAAATTAATTAATGTAATGTCATTGACTCAAAACCCAGTGAAATACATCTGTGACTCTTCATTCCTAAATCTCTGCCTGCATTTATGTATTACGCTAACCGGTATGTGCACGTCAGTTTGTGTAATACCTGAATAAAAAACAGATTAAGTTTTTTAAAGTGTATAAATTCAATTCTCACTTCATATAGCACATCTATGAACTGTCATTATACTGGCAATATTCGAGCTCTGTTTCAATTTCTGCAAAGTTCAAAGATACCTTCCTAAAATTGGTAGCCGCCTGCCAGTAGACTTCTCATGACCTCTCCTCCTCCCTGCTCTCACAAAGTTGCACTGCTGCACCAAAGGACTCAGGGTGGCCCCGAGGCTGGGAAGAGACTGCTGTATCTTCAACATTTAGAGGTTTGTGAATTGATCACAGTCCAAGCCTTCATCTACAGTGCATTTGTACTAGGGAAAAGTCCACTGCATTTAGTGAAGGTGATGGAGCTCATGGAAATATGTCTGTTCAGAAATTCAGTTTTATGAAATAAATAATGTGCCATGAAAAATACCAGTGTGATGGCTGAGCTGTGATGTTCAATGTACAAATACTTCCTAGCACCTTGTGGCTCACAACTAGAAAAACAGCAGCGCAAACTCCCTCTCTAATGTGAACATACCACTGGCCAGTGGTTTTAATAGGCTGGACAATGCCATAGTGTTAAAATCAAACATCTGTAGTGTCCAGAGTGCTGGTGGCTGCAGATGCTGTACACTTCTTACTGTCACAGACAGCAGATATTACAGGACTTGGTCCATAGGAAAAGGGTATAAACCTCTTCACCTGATGTCATTCAGCACCCACTCCAAACCGGCCACCCCTTATGCTGCATAAATCCTCACCTGGTGAATCTTGGCTCAAGAGAAATCTGAAAAAAGGAATTTGAAGTGGAAACTCTTGTGCAGCCTTAACCATAGCAGTCAAGACTCAATCAAAATTACTCCTTGAGCAATTTTTAAAACACAGAGGTTTTTGCTTGTTAAGTTGAATGTACGTGTTGCGGTTCTACTCTTCTTCATCTTTCATTAAGTTGGCTTAGAATTTATTTTCATTCTCAAAAAGTGTTCATTATGTATGGAGCCCTTTATTACGCAGCGAAAAAACCCTCTGACTTCAGGACCTTTAAGGGGAGCACACGTGTGTAACCATCATGTTAATCTCTTTCCCTTCAGCTCTCTACCACTTGCGTTACTGTTGAAGCCAAATACTCCCTTGACAAAGCATTGGTGATTACTTCTCTGCTTTGTAGTCTTCTGCAGACTAGGTCTTCCTTTCTTCTTTAACATTGTGGACACTTTAAAAGCCCTGTTAGATTTTTATGTTCTTGATCTTTTTTATAGTGTTACATCCTAAGCTAAGGGTATTGCAGTATACATAAAGAATTTCCATTTTTTAAAGTTTAATAGTCTGTAGTTAAAATTAGTTTGGACAGTATTATTGACAGCTGGGTTTCAGTTAATACAAAATCAGATTCTTGGGGGTATAATTTGATATAAAACTATTTCATTATCATTTAAATTAGAATTATAAACCGACACTGGCTCAGAAGTTAAGTCCGGTGAGTGAGAGAAAATTAGGTTGACTTGCACTCTGGTATGTAACTTCCACATTGTATTCTGTACATACAGATTAACTAATAGTCTTACTAATAGACCTATTCTGATTTTAAACTGAAGTAGCTCTGTTTATTAGTAGGAGTTATTGCTAGCTTTCACTGGCATGAGATCACAATTAGGTTTACTATCTTAATTTCTCTCAGTATATTTGGCGTAAAGTTACATAATAGCACCTCACTCTAGACATCATAAACTAAGTGAGTTCTCTAGGGAAGAATATTTCGTATCAGTAGATCAAGCTCACTGCTGAAGCCATACAGGCATTAGAAGCTGCTGTTATGCATCAAGGATAGAATTTGAGTCCATCATCGGCCACAACTGTGTATTTAATATTCCAGGAGTAAATCCAGATTATAGTGATTGCTGTTTCTTAGTTGACAGTAGTGACCTGACACAAAGCCTCAAATTAAAGTGATCAGTTTCCAAAAAGGCTATGAATAGAATTATTGCTTGAAGGCCTTGCAAGAGGGTTGTGTTTTAAATTAAATTACATAAATAATAATAAAAATAATAAATAATAAATGTATTTTTCAGAGTCACTTTTCTGTGAAGAAAGGAGCTGCAGCCCTGGGTATTGGTACAGATAGTGTGATTTTGATTAGATGTGATGAAAGGTAAGTGAAGATGTCAAATACAGCTCTTCTTGTCAGTACATAGACGAAGATCATCATATGCTCAGCTCAGAGAGAGCATGTAGGATGTGCTCAGCAGTTGGTAGAGTTTGTCATAACTCTGTCATCTTCAGCAGCCTCACGCTAATTTATCCCACTTGAGGAACTGGCTCTGTCAGTAGCTTCTTCATGAGTCAGTTTTTGGAGTTCACCAAAAATGTTAAAAGTTCCCTTCCTTGTGGGTTTCTGATACTTCTTTTTATTTCATCCTGAAGTGAAACAATATCAAGCTAACATCCTTATTTACACGTTGTGCTAAGATACCAGAAGGAAGCTTGTTTTGGTCAAAACAGAGCATTTAGAGAGTCTCACATTTTGATCCATTAAAATGAGCAGAAGTTGGCCTTTTTTATGAGTATATTATTTAGGAGGATTTGCTAATGCAGTTCTATTGCTCCATGCCCCCACCATTTTTCACAGCTGGACTACATTTCCCTTAGTGCCCTTGATGGGGACACTCTTGCAAGGAGATGTGAAGAGAAGGATCTTGGCAGCATTGTGGGCAGCGCAGGCCAAGGAGGATGATGGCCGCTGGAAAGGAGTAGCACAGCAGGAAATTAATCTACAGCTGTCACATAGGCTCCAAAAAAACAGTGGTAGATAACTTCTTAACACACACAAATAAAATGTTTCAATTCTCTGTGAGAACCCGCTTTACAAAATCAGCATCTTCTGATGATGATTTTCAGTTTTAAGGAAAAAACTTTCTGCGGGACAAAAATTAATAGAACAATCCCTATTGATTCTACTAAGAGTCTTTTCAGTAGAAAATGCTATTTGAGTCTGTCATTGTTACAAGGTACTGAATTGCTTATGTCTCTAGCACAAGGTTTTGCTGCTATCGAAGTTCTCTGCTCCTACATTAAAAAACAAGCACCAACTAAGCAATTTACAGTGCTAATCACAGTGGCTGCATATTGACTTGTGGACTTATTATCTCTGTTAACAAAAGACTGAGCACACCTTGAAGAGGATTTAATGACAACGTCAGAACAACCAACACACATCAAAATAAACCTCCAGTTATTTCTATTCACTAAAGACAAACGTGGATCAATGAAATCGTGTCTTCCTTTTCTTCCTCATGCGAATTCAGCATGAAGATTTTCTGTGAAAACCAGAGTGCTTACCGTGCCCATGCTGAAGTAAACAGCAGGATTACTGTGTGTCCCACCAAATCCCAGCAGACACCACAGGGACAGAGCAGATGGTTTGCACAGGATGTGGGTTGATGTGGTTGAGATGACCCTCTGCGAAGATGTGTACCTGTGGACGGGTGAAGGAGCTCTATGAGATCTTTCTGATGTTTCCAGCATGAACAAGCATACTTCCTGGTGGCTCTTTCCCATCCTGACCCACACATGCCAAGTTTGCCTGGTTTATTGGTAAAGCTTGACATTGCTTGGGCATTGCACTCGCTTGTCCATGAATTCCTGCATGTGCTCAATGAGACCAGGGCCTGGATAATCACTCGTCTTGGTAAAAAAATTCTGGGCAATGAAAGCATCTGCCAAGTTCTGTGTGTGTTTCTATGCACAAGCTTACTAAATTAGAAACTGTCAAAAACCAACAACATCTGAATTATATTTTGAGGAGGAACTCATTGCTTTCCTTTGGCATAGTTTTATTTTCTTTATTCCACTAATGATCCCAGAAAGAGTTTTTGAGCACCAGACAACTACTGTTTTTCTGTGAACATGTACACGTGTCTGGGGGGAACTCACAATGAGTTGAATACTCTTTAGACCTTTCTTTGAATTTCTGCAAGAAAAATCGGGGCTAATTTTTAGATTTGTAGATTATTCTTTTAGTGTTTTAGTTCTTTGAATATGCAGGAGAGATTTTGCAAAAAACTCGGCAGTACAAACCTATTTCTACTGAAATAAATAACATCTTATTGTAGGCTGTGTAAGGCTGAAAACTTAGAAAACCAAGAGCATCTTATCAAAATTAATTAATAATTTTAAAAAAATTTACATGCATCCAAATATAATTAAAACAGTTCAGGGGTTTTGTGCAAAATCAAAACAAAAGTAATGGTTTTATTAGTTTCCTTGTAACTACAGTTTTGAGCTTTAGTAAAGGTTGTTCCTTTTTTATAGCAACAGGAAATCAGAGCTTAATGAAAGAAAAAATCTGAAAAAGTCTTTAAAAAATTATATTAATCTAAATGTACAACACTCAAAGCCAGTGAAGACTTTATTTCTATAATGTGGAAAGCTATCATGTCTGTTTTGCTGTTATCGATACTCTGTCTTCTTTGATATTCTTGCTTGTGTCTAAAGCAAAGAAAACCTTAACCTCAGTATTCAGTATCAGCACTGGTTTGTCTTATACCTAATTCATTTGAAGGATTTCCTAAATTAACCTTCAAGCCTTATACCACCGAGTCTGAGGTAGATGGATCATACTGGAGGTGTTACAAATACAGCAAACGCAAAGAGCCTGATGGTGCATTTAATGAGTCCAGACTGGTAGCTTCTCTCACACCCTGCTTCAGGCAAATGCAAACATGTAATGCACTAAACCATGGAATAGTCATCCTGAAACAAGTTCACCCCTGGGATGCAAACACAGAGACAACTGTTTGCAGCACAGCTGAGTTGTACTGCTCATGGCCATGAATCTCAGCTGTCATCTTCTGTGCCTGCTTAGAGGGGACTGTGGCATTTGGCACCCAGCAAACTTCTTGGGATGCTGGGCTGACCCTCCCCCTGGGAGCCTGGAGCTTATTCCCAGGACTGTAACATCAGATAGGACCAGGAGGCTCCATGGAGCAGCATCAGTCTTTAATGGAGGTGGCCATGAGATAACTTCTGTCAGTTACCATCACCATATTTATGCATATATATTTATTAAATAATTAGGATATAAACTAAGACTAGTGGACAGAGCCTTCCTGTGATCTTCACTGCTGCATAACCCTTTGGCAAAAAAGTCACTTTGCTCTTTTTTGGGTTTCCTGTTACGTGAAGAAGTAACAGCAAAAGCTGATTTCAAGATCAAATTACTGATACAATTCTCTCTTGCTCCAGAGGGAAAATGATCCCATCAGACCTTGAAAGAAGAATTGTTGAAGCCAAACAAAAAGTAAGTTTACCTGCTTTTCTTCTTCAAAAGAAGAAAAAAAGCCAAGAATGGTACAGCTAGTTGTGTTGCTTTCCTTTGTAAAACAACACAGACTTGCCCACTAAGTTTCTATTTATTTCTCAGAAATGTAGCTTGCCAATTAATGAGGCAAGGGTTGCTGAGAAAATAGCTTTAGAGCTACTTCATAGTGTCCATTTGGCTTTCTTTTTATATGTTGTTCTGCATAGGGTCCTCCTTTTTTATATTATCAGCCTATGATGTAGTTTCTCAGCTGAATATTGTCAAAAACAGAATAATCATTTTGGGGAATTTGTTATATTGTAATGTATTGAAAATATTCCTCATAGACTCACCAAATGAATTGAAAATAAACTAAATTCCACACATCTCTAAATACGCACTACTTCTCTATGTGTTTGCTAACAGAAGCTAGAATTAAAACTTCATATTAAAGTATGCAATGAACTCAGCCCTGTGCTTTCAGTATTTATGTAAATACTCATTAGACACAGAGCAGTCAAAGCTCATTGATCACACAGGTCTTCATTAAAAGCTCACTTTTTCCAAGAAAGGCAATACAGTAGATAAAAAAAAATAAGGAAATAGATAAGGAAAAATAAGGAGAAAGAGAGGTCCACTCAAACCTATGGACTATTGCAGAAGGAAGGTTAGACCTTTCGGATGGTTTGATCCCCAGTTCTGAAAAAAAAAGTAACCCCTCTAGACCTCTGAGTGCTCCTTATGAAATCAACAGAACTACAGAAATTAAAAGGAAACGTGGGTATAAATGTTGGCAGACCCCAGACCTCATAGTGCAAAATTGGTGGATGGTGAGTCCTCTGCTGTGAGGCACAGGATGTAGCAGAGGGAATCCAGGAGATGGTCCCTGGCCTCTGTGGAGGCTGCTGTATTTTCCTTCCACATGCTGTCTCCCTGCTCTGCATGAGGGATGGGGCTGGAGGTCAGCCCCACAACTCCTCTGTCCACACCCCCATGCACAGTGTTCCCACTAACAAAACTGGGATACCATAGGTCCAGGCACTTGCTGGGATAGTTCCAGTGCAGCCCAGGGCACAGTCCATCAAAAATGCTTCTCCCCCTGAGGTGCCTGGGTGAGGTTTGTTTTATGTGACACCCTGCAGCACAGACTTTTTTGTTTCAGGGAGGTGGTGGGGAGTAGAATTGTTCTGTTGAGCCCTTACCTGTCTCATGCATCCTAATGAATGGAGGATGCTGGTTTGGAAGTTTGCTGCCACCTTAAGGTAGAAACTAAAATATCGCTGACATCTGAACTTGGAGAAAACCAGTCCTAACGTAGCAGGGATGCCTTTCAGGAGACTCTTGTGGGCTCACTGTGAGGGCAGCACAAGGGAAGCTGGAGCTGCTGCAGGCTGAGGGGGCTGCAGCACTCTGACCATGTAAACCTCTCTGCTTTCTTGCAGGGGTTTGTTCCTTTTCTAGTGAGTGCGACAGCAGGGACAACAGTGTATGGGGCATTTGATCCTCTCATAGCTATTGCAGACATCTGCAAGAAATACAAAATCTGGATGCACGTGGATGTAAGTACCATCTTTTGTGGAGGGCTGGATTACAAGGTGTATTAGCATTAATGAATTAATTTTGGACAGTGTCATCTTGTACAAAACCGATTGTGTTTGGGTCCTGTAATTAAGTCTAACATCCAAGCAGTGACTTCCCACTCTTCTGAAAGACTCAGATCAGAGAGATGTTTTAGGAGCTGTGACTGTAGTTGTACTTCCAGCAACTGGGACATTTAAAGATGACCTAGTTCAAGTGCTTTTAGCTTTCAGCTTTATCTCTAAATGCCATGAGTAAGGAAATACATAAGAACCATACTGAGCACTGGCTCAGCTTTGGCAGCAGCTGCGAAATAAATATATAAGGAAAAGTCTACGTTTGTCTGGAATAAAGTACTGCAAATTGCTGATTGGGTTAATGCAAATGTTAAGGAAATTTATCAGATGGGCTACTTAGCTTTATCTGGGCTCTTACCAAGAAATCTTTCTGAAGGATCATCTTTCAGCCCTAGAATGGCTTCTGTGTCATTTTTGCAAATCTTTTCTCCAAAGAGGCTTGGTAATTGACTTTGCATAGGGCTGAATATCTTGCTTTTGGATTACTGTATCAGCCAAAATCGGTCCAATTCAAAGGAAGAATTTGTATTTACCTTAAATACTTCTCAGTTGCATGAAACTCCTGCCTGTCCCAAATTTCTGTGAGGAAAGCAAATGAGTATAGGGCAGGCAGTATTGGGTCCAAAATATGATGAACCTCCCCAGAGCATCTGAGATCTCAGCCTGGTTTGTTAGAACCACTTAGTCACTAAAAGAGAAAAGGCAGCTTACCCAGGAGCAGCTCTCCAAGTCGTTAATTATAGCATGGGGCAATTCCATGTGCCGTGTCAGAGGAGGTCAGAGGAGGGGCGAGTGAGGGGTTAGCAGATGATAAGGGTGGACGCCTGGTTTATGACCTATTAACTGCTGCTTCCAAGCTACTGGGAAAAAAATTGTTAGCACAGCTAATGCCTCAGGCCCCATCTGCCTGGTCATTTTGGAATGTGCCACATCAGCAAGAAAAAAGAAAGGGTCCCAAGCTGATGTGAACGCACAGATGTCATCACGGAGAAAAGCAGAGTTCTCATTAAGATAATGTGTCTTGCCTTCCAGGGAGCGTGGGGTGGTGGGCTCCTGATGTCAAGAAAACACAAATGGAAGTTAAATGGCATTGAAAGGTATGATTTATTAGTATTAATAAAAGTAATTTATTAAATGCATTTTAACACACTTGTGATTACCATAGCAATGCTTATAAATGAAATTAAAGATCAGTGTTATCTCCAAGATACAGTAGGAAGAAATCATGCAAACTGTCCTTCCAGTAGAAGTAGCATAGCTGAGTGTCTTGCCTTTGTTCAGTGCTACAGTAGTGTGGCACTTTGTTTTGTAGTACATCCAGCAGACATTTTCTATTTGTTTTTCTGTACTTCTACCATGCATTTACAGGTCCAGAGTTGTTTCTGCAGCGTTCTCTGATTCTGTGTCCAGCATGGTTTAGCAGTTGTATTTTTCTAAGAAATTAATCTTGGAGGTCTTGTGCACAGAAATTTGTGTATAAAAGGTGGATGCACCTGCAGTTTGGGCAGATGTCCTACTCTGTCACTTCTGGAGAGAATAGCCCTCTCCAGGGCTGTGTTAATGATGTCTTCTCAGTATATCTGAGCCTGGATATATACACATAGTCATGAGGTCATAAACATTGCAGATACATTCAGATGAATGTAAGTGATGCTAATCCAGGCTGAAAGGATGGAGTTTAAAAACAGCTGCTTACTTACTGCTTCTTTTAGTTAAACTGTGGAAATCCTTTCCATAGGATATTAAGATTTACCTGCATTCAAGGAAAGACAAATAAAAATCACTTGGGATTCCCATGAGACACAACTGAGTGGGAGCTCAGAGGGTATTTAGAGAAAGTTCATATATGTTTGCCCCATTTTGTATTCTTCCCAGTCACCTATTTAGTCCACTTTCTAGAGGCAGTATTCTGGGCTAGATGTAGTCACTCTTACATTAGTATATTTCGTGAAGCTCATGGTATTTGAGAGCAAATCATTACTCCCTTCAGCTTTCTTTATCGATAAATCACATTGCTGTTCCTTGTCAATTAAAATTACAAACAACTTTCTCATCCTCTACCTGGAGATTAGGAGGATACCTTGCTGATTCAGTTCCTTTCTCATACATCTCACATGCAAAATTTGGAAACTGGCCAATGGTTCTATGAATTTGATTTAGTTAAGACTGCCTGCAACACTCCAAAATTACACATCATGCATTGAAAGGACATATATCCAAATATCCAGCAAGTTAGAAAAATCCACCTAGTTGCCTATTGAGGGCAGAGTATGAAACAAAGGGTTTGCCTCCCAAATTGCTGTCCAAATTATGCCGGAATGAGAAGTTCAGGTTAAATCTATTTTGGAGAATTTTCCAAACAATATGCTTTAGATTCAGAACTCCACTGGATTTTATTTAGTTCTTTGATAAGCACCATCTCCATATGTTTGGCAGTAAATTAAGGAAACTTGTTTTTTTCCAGTGCTGTTTCTCTGCTTGATGGACACAGCGGCTCAATTCTGTTTGTCCAGATCTCAGATGTGGGAACATTTTGAGCAGACTGAGCTTTTATGGACACTCCTGTTTCATGGTAGATAACTGAGTTGTTACAGGTCTGAATAGAAGAGAACTGAAGCTTGTACTCATGTTTGATAGGGAAGAAAGGTACAAGGAGGGAGCATTAACTGGAGCCCACTGTGCTCTGAGTATTCACATCCTTCTGGTAACAGGCAGTCCAGCAGAAATACCCATCACAGGCAGAAGGAGTTGCAGGACTATCCTTACTGTGCCCACCAGTCCCCATAGGGCAGATTTCAAGCTGCTTGAAGGCACCCTGGAGGAAGCATGTGCCCCAGTCTCTGGAGCAGATAGGTCTGGCCACCATCAGGAGTTCCAGCCTGGTGTCCCTCTTCCAAAGGCTCAGGAGGTGACAGCTACATGAGAAAAGCATTTTTGCAGTGAATGAGTGCTACCATATAGGGTCTGGGCATCCTTTCCAGGACTGTGGCTGGTCAGTGAATGCACCTCAGTCTGTATTTGATGATGTCTGAGGACCAAATTCTGCCAATTGTGAATCTCTCCTGTCATCAATTTGAAATCTGCAAAGGAAATTTTTGGTTTTCTATCTTTGACCCACAGCAAAAAAACCCCCATAGGTACTTGGTGCTCAGTTATTTGGGCAAACATGAGATGCTTTAAAAAACATATGCAGATTCATGTAGCTTTTTTTACTTCAGTGTTTGTCTCAGCCAGCAATTTCTTCAAGCATGTACTGATGGCCAAAGCCCAAAATAACTGATAACAAATGAGAAATGGTGGATTTTTACTTTACATAATTAATTTTTTTCTGTATGCATTTGGTATGTAATTGGGTAAATAAATGACCTTAGTGTAAATTAAAAGTTTTAGACAGATAATTTACATCTGGCTGTTGTCAGTAAATAATCCTTTTCCTTGAGAAAACCATACCACTATTATTACCTAGAGACCTCTGAAAGAATTTCTGCTTGATTTTGCATAGGCACAAATAAAAATTAAAAAGTATCATATCAAAGGAAATTCATAGACCTGAATGAATGTTCAGAATCATTAGCTTTGATGTTGTAATCATATGACTGACTGAGCTCATTAAAAGCTGCCAAATACTCAAAAAGCCAAGCCAAGTGGCCAGATGTTGCCTGTGGAAGACTGTTCCCTACAGATTTTGCATCAGGCACTTGCACAGTCCTATTTAAATAGCAAAGAAGAAAGCAGAGACGTACTGCCTGATGTCCATGTGAATTTTGAAGTTGCATGCTTTGAAGGAGTGGAAGCAATTTGGCAGGACATGCATAAACCTGTCTCCAAGTCCTACAAAGGAGAATACTGCCAGATTCTAACATACTCACCTCTGTTCACATTAATGTTACCTACAAATGTGCCCAGGTCCTTTAAGTTTTCACATGCCTCAATTGACTGATTTATGCCAATTTATACCATGAAAATGCAAATCGCTGCACTAGATGAGATACTCTGCAGCGTGTATCCTTGATAGCCTGCCAAATAGGGTGCAAATATATACATTTATCAGCTAATCATAATATGTAATAATAGTAATCATAAAATAGCCAGTCAAGCATAACACAAAATTAAAGTAATAAACAGCTGGACAATCTTCCATTCAGCCCTCACCACAGTCCCAAATGCCTCTTCTCTAGGCTGTATTGTATCAGCACCCTGTTTATTCACAAGGTTTAGGCTGACAGCAATTTTTCCAGCAAATGTGTCCTGAAGGGAAATCAGACTCTTTTGTGGCAAGATGGATCAGTCCTGTGCTTATTACTGTGGTCCTGTAAATTGCCATAGCTAAGCTAAAATTGAGGAATTATGAAAATTTGCCATCATCAGAGCAATGGGAAAAATTACTTTGGGCCAGGTTTTCCAAGTAACTCAGAGTTACTTAGTGATACCCAGAAGTATTTAAAGGAATTTTTAAAAAATGCCCTTGTGAGCTCCTTACTAAAATCTTGCTGAAACTGGAGTCAAAGGGAGGAAATCTGCTGTTTTGCCAGCTTCCTATCTGCATCTTTAATCAGCTGTGCGATTTTAGAAAGTTCATCAGTCAAGTGGGTGTTTTTAGGAAGTTTGCCCTATGTTTATAAAGAATAGATGGCTCCCCAGAAAGTTTAATACTGATTAAGTTTAGTGGATAGAGCAATTACCCTGCGGTAAATTGCCAAGATTGTCATCCAAAAACCAGCTAGTGTAGATTAGTCCCCTGTGAAAGCATTGCTTTCCTAATATCAACCCTGATTTCTTTCAGCTTTTCTTGCTCAGAAAGAGGTGTGTGTTGCTACATGTTCTGATTATTTCTATATGCCTCTGTGGTTTCATTACATAGTACAATGTCTTGAGTTTCACGTGGTTTGCTGTCCTAGGGCTAACTCAGTGACCTGGAATCCTCACAAGATGATGGGCGTCCCACTGCAGTGTTCAGCCCTATTAGTAAGAGAAGAGGTATGTCACAATATATGTGCTTCTCTGCTCCTTTCTGGTGTTTTGCTTCTGAAAATCCGGGATACTGTCTTCATAAATGTGTCATAGCTAATATTTGCTAATGTGACGAGGCTTATAAAAGAAACTGAGAAATAGACCTCTAGTTACATGCTCAGGCTGTGACAGCAAAAAGAATTAAAACCGCTGTCTAGCAGAAATGATAGAGCCAGTCAATGGCAATATCTTTACAGAGTTTTTTGACTTTCCATTTAAAATATCCATAATTAAGCCATGGGTGCATAGCTGTGTAACCCCAGAAGTTGCTGTGTAGCATAAGATGTAACCCTAGGCAAACTCTTCTTCCCTTGGAATGAATGACATGGCGTACATGCAGCACAACATTTGGTCCAGAATTGAGGCATCTTTAAACTTTCTAGACTTCCGTGATATTCCTACCCAGCTCTGATCTCTGTATCCACTTTGGGACACATGGAAGTAAAAATAGTGCACTAAATTCACTTGTATTAAAAAGTAGACATTTCATTTAGCATTAGAATTTGAATTACCCTTCAAGCCTGTAATTTTCATATATCCATCAGTTACTGGGACAGCTGCTATACAACCACCACTTAATAGACCAGCTATCAAAAAGCTAGTTGCTGTTTTGCTAGCAGCTGTACAACAGATTGTAATACAAAGTGATTGCACTTAGGAAGAGAGAAACTGGCTTTTATTTGCCCTCTGGGTCACTTCCCTGAGACAAATCCTGCCTGGCTGAAGTCAGTACCATCCTTGACCTCTAGTGAGAACAGATGGCTCAGATTAGGAGAAAGTCAGGGTTTTTTCCCCCTCTCATTTTGTTATCTCAGTTTTGAGTTACACATAAAGATTAGACTTGATGATAAACAGCCAAGTTTTGATTCTTCTTGGACTGGAAGTTGCTGTTTTAGGCAACAGCCCTAAGGTATACCATAAACTTTGTTGAGGTCTTAACTGGAGCCAGAATATGGCTCTCTGCATTTTACTTTAAAAGCTAAAAATGAAACCTCATGCTTTCATGAGCCGGGTTTCCTCACCTTGTTGGCTTCTGTCCCTCCCACAAAGCTGCCTCTCAGAATGGGATGTTGCAACCCAGAAATAGCTCTATCTGGCTTTTTAAAGGCCATATGCTCTTCTGTCTGTTCAAAGCTTTCTATACCACTTAAGCATCCAATCTGCAGCTGAGGGCTTTGCAGAAAAGAACTGTTCCTACAAATTAAAAAAAAAAAAAAAATCAGAATTTTAGAAACGAGACAATTGAAAAGTGCTGTGATATTATTTGGATTAGTCACCAAACTGTCTCAGTCTGACTCGACCAGAAAAGATGCCTTCCAAGGAAAGGAGGGAAAGGAACCAGAACAAAGAATAGAAAGCAAGATCCAAAAATGAACTTAAGCATAATGATGCTAAGAAACACAATGTCCAGCTTTTTTTAAAAAATGCCTTGGATCTAGGAGTGTATTACACATTGCTAGGTCAGGTACCAAGGTGTCTCAGGCACTGAAAGGGATGTGAAAATCTTAGTCCATTGAGCAACTAAGTCTACTTTTGTCTTTTTTTTGATCTTCCTTTTGCACTTGGACACCTATTCCACTAAATTTGGGTGTTCATAATTTCTCACCCAAAGCAACCCTCGAAGCCAGAAGTCATATCTGTGCCAACGTTACTTTGCTTGTGTCTTTGTTTCTGTAAGGGATTGATGCAGAGTTGCAATCAAATGCACGCTTCCTACCTCTTTCAACAAGACAAGCACTACGACCTGTCTTACGACACGGGAGACAAGGCTTTGCAATGTGGACGGCATGTTGATGTCTTCAAGCTATGGCTGATGTGGAGGGCAAAGGTAGGACTGCCTGCTATAGATTTGTTTGCCTTAAAGTAATGCACACCAGATACAGTTGGCTTTTTCTTTTATTGTAATCATTTTAGAAAGTACCTGACCTGAATTTCGTATATATAACATGAAAGAAAGAACATGATTATTTTCTGTGGTTTTTGTACTTTTAACAATTGAGCTTCAAAGCAGCACAAATGATTTTGAAACTTGAACTCTATAGCTTTCCATAGCATTTGCTCTGTGTAACTGTAGGAGTCTAATGTCATAAATCATATACCTAGGAATGTTGTTATGAAGATTTCTGGAAATAAAAGGATGTTTAAATGACATTCAGAAATTAAACATGGCAAATCAAAACTGGAATACCTAGTGTCATTGCACGCAGTAGATATGAAGCCATCTTTTGAAGGAGTAGAGGAAAACTCATCAAAAGATCTTCACTGAGAAATCCATAAAACACCAGCTCTAATGATTCATTCATCCATATTTGTTGAATACTGTTAAAGAAGTTCTTGCGTGTATTTATCCAATCTGTTATGTCAAGTTGCCTCAGGTTTGTTCAGAGGAGATGACATCACTGTTTTCATTTCCAGAAAGCCTTAAAGATCCTCATGTGCTTCATTAAAACTCTGAGGAGGTGTGGGAGTCTGTAAGGGAGGATGCAAGTTTCTGTGGTTGCAATAGCTGTTATGCTAACTGGGGACTGCAGAGTGATAGGAGATTTTAGCCACATGTCTCTCTTTTACTCCGAGCCTTTCTCCCAGGGCTGTGCTAGCTCTATCCTGTTTTGAAATCTCTATTCACAGAGGGATAATGACGTGGGCTTTTAAGTCAGTTCTGCACTGCCAGAACAGATTTAGCGGGGACATGCATCCTTTACTCAGAAACATTTCTTCTAAAGCCCATTTTTTCAATATGCCTTGTAGTGCTTTTTCTCTTCTCACACCCTGCTTGTAATATTAATGTTACAAAATAGGATGTGTGTTTCTTAAAGAGTTTATCTATTCCAGCTGTTTATTCCCCTTCCTTCCTCTTGAAGCTAAATCCTTTGTTTGAGGCATCACAGCTGGTGATTGCAGGAACAATTATGATGTCACAGAGAGGATTATGACTTCTGCCAGAGAAGAAAAAGCAGGTTTTTCTGCAGCTCTTAAAAAAACAGCTTCTTGGTTTATACGGTATCTGTTAGAAAAGAAGAGAAAAAAACAGTGAAGAGGCAGTGCAGTATCTAAGCAAAGTGTGCATTTTTACAGGCATCAGACCAGGCTCTAAAAGTGTATCTGCCCATTCTATGCTTAACTAAAAAGGAAAAAAAAATTATTGGAAAATCCCCAAGCATATCACCCCTGGAAGATTAAAATTCCTTATTCTGAAAATAGTGGGAGACTCCCCATGTCTGGAACTCAGCACCTGCTGAGGACCCTCCTCTGTGCCAGTCCGAGCTGTCCAAAACCATCCTCAGCCTCTCCGCAAAATCTACCAAGGGCACCCTTTTTCAGAGGTGTTATTCAGGTTCTCAGCAAAATGTTCTTGGGAATCAACAAGTACCTGATGCTTATTTTGCAGAAGTGACTACAGGAGAGTCAGTGGCAAGAGCTAGAGACAAATGAGCTCTGCTTCACAAAGTGCCCTTCATCACATAGAATCAGGTCCCTAATTGGTCTCACAGACACTTCTGAGAGGGGACTTGTGCTGATGTGTTGGCAAGTGCTGTGTGGTCCTTCCGTTATTTGATTCACGGAACAGGTACTTACGTAACTTCTTTTCTTCATCCCTCTGTAAAGGGAACCACAGGATTTGAAGCTCAAATTGATAAGTGCTTGGAACTTGCAGAATACCTATACAATAAAATAAAGAACAGAGAAGGGTATGAAATGGTGTTTGATGGAAAGGTATGTATAGCGACTTCTTTTTCTCAGTCAGTCAACACTGTTTGCCTTGGTTACCTATTGAGATGCTACCAACAAGTCAAATCAAACAGCATAAAACAGAAAGCAGGGACCCTTGTAACAAAACCTGTTGTTGTGCCAATACCTCTCTTCCTTATGGGATCCAGGGACAAGGAAGTTGAGGCAGCTGTGCGTGAGTGTTCGCTTTGTTCAGTTTAACCCTGCTGAAACTAAACACTGGTATCTCAGCCTAACACAACACACACACACAATTAGAACCAGCTCCTATGTAATAAAAACAAGTTGCAGTTTCCTAATAGCAGGGTCTGTTAGGAGTGGGGGTTACAGTGCCCCACATGGCTCCAAAAGTACAGTTGTGCAAAGTGGTTTTATCAGTATCCTCAGGTGGGCAGTCGCAGGGGACCTGGGATAGCGTGGGGTGATCTGCACTGCAATCCTTGATGTGATGTGCTGTAGCACAGCAGGGCGGGGGCTAGTGTTGCTTGGGAGCCCAGTGGCTCATGGGGCAGAGGTTGCACCTGTGTAGAGTGCAAATATCTCTAGGTGTGTTATTTCTGTGGAGGGACTCCCGCTGAGATTGGACCCCTGGATATGCCAGGTGTTCAGCTGGAGCACAATGCCCAGGGCAAGGCAGCACAGCCTGGGTTGGGTGGCTGTACCTCTGAATGGCACCAGACTGTCTGGTGTTTGACCATCTCTTTGTGGGCAACCCTCTCCAGCTGTGATGGCGGGGGACAGGCCTGGTAGAGACCCTTGTTATAAAGTTAAGTGGTGCTTTGGCTGTAAAAGAGAACAAGGTTAAACATCGAGGGCATGGTCTCAAGCTCTGCCAGGGGAGTTTTAGGTTGGATGTTAGGAAGAAATTCTTTACAGAGAGGGTAATCAGACATTGGAATGGGCTGCCCAGGGAAGTGGTGGATTCTCCGTCCCTGGAGGTATTTAAGAAGAGACTGGATGTGGCACTTAGTGCCATATTCTAGTAACTGGTAGTAGTGGATCAAGGGTTGGACTTGATGACCTCAGAGGTACCTTCCAACCCGTATGATTCTATGATTCTGTGATCACCTATATTTCTTCAGAGATTACAAGCTCATACCCGCATGACACTATGGAATTTATTTTCCCCACCTCACTGGGGAAAAATTTCACATCATCACTGAATTTGCTCCACTGGGTCTGATGATGAGTAAAGGAACTGGCAGCAGCAGGAGTTGCTGTAACTCACACATTTAGCATCCAGCAAAGATGAATATAGCAAAGCAGGCAACTGTTGGGAGATTACAGAAATACACAAATGTCAACTACTTCTTACTTTATACCTTTCTCCTTAGTGCTCCCAAAATCATTAAACAAGATAAGACACTGTGGCCCATGCATATTAATATAGCAGCTAGCTGAATCAAATTGAGAAGTAATAAATTTCATTAAATGTAAGAAAATCTTAAACTGTCTTATGCACCACCTGTGGCTCCTGTTTGCAGGATCAGATTCTATATTATTCTGTCATCTAATAAAAGTAAATGACATGGTCTTCACCTCTAAATTATCTGTAATAGACTCTTGCCTTAGCTACACAAGCCCTTCAGTCCCTGGAGGGGACAGGATCTGCAAAATCTAGATGATCCTCAGAAAGACATAAATATATTTGCCCAACTGGATGATGTGTTTCCGCGTCAGATGTGATCTGACATCCTGAGAATAAATTGCTTAAAATTATCTTTTCTGCATTAATAATGATGATGACTCTCAGTGGACCACAATAATGAAAACCATTGACTGCTGTCACAGTATGATGTATGAGAGGGAGGGAAGGCATGAACTTAATTGCAATTGAGATATTACGAGCTTTTCTTATGGTGTAAACCATTATTATTCTGTGTTTAGCCTCAGCACACAAACGTCTGCTTCTGGTACTTACCTCCCAGCTTGCGCGGCATGGAAGACAGCGAAGAAAGAACGAGCCGCTTGATGAAGGTAAGCAGTGTCCTCCGGGATATCGCTCGGGGAACGCTGAAACCCTTTCAGGCAGGCAATCCCCAAAATGATTTCCCAGGGCATGGTCGCCTCATGATGTTCTGGCAAATGACACCTCCATGGTTGTTTCACTGCAGATTAGTCTGGCACCACCTTGCTCTGGTCCCCAAGTCTGTATTCCTTCGGTTTGCCCAATCTCTAAAGCATGCGTTTGCTCCGTGTGTATTTACTGAAGTTGCTGTGAACTGCAATCACTAAACCCAGCAAGTGCAAGAGAATATATATAATACTGCAGCACTTTGGCATATGAAAAGAAGATGGTAAACGATTGTAACCATGTTTTGTACACTACAAAAATCAGCAATATTGAGAAAGTAGCAGAGGGAAATTTCCCCAGTGATTTTATGAGCAGGACAAAGAAACAGGATAAGCCCAATGTCTTTTCAATGAGACTTTTGTTCCTTAGTGGGAGTTAATGTTTTTATCAGTATTGAATGTGATTTCATTTCAAGTGCTTCTTGTAGCTCTTCTTATTTTGTAAAAAAAGAAAGCATACTCTGTTTTAGTAATAATGAGGATGAGGATAATGAAAATAATAATAATAATCATCATCAACCCCTGGTTTTTGTTACTCTGCAGGTGGCACCAGTGATAAAAGCCAGGATGATGGAGTATGGCACAACCATGGTGAGTTATCAGCCCCTGGGAGACAAAGCAAACTTCTTCCGGATGGTCATCTCAAACCCTGCGGCAACTCACCAAGACATTGATTTCCTGATTGATGAAATAGAACGCCTGGGACAAGATTTATAATAACTGGGTGTGAAGGTCTGTTCCTGGACCTCTAAGTAGACAATTAAGTTGTCACAAACTGTGCGAATGTATTTGTAGTTTGTTCCAAAGTAAATCTATTTCTATATTGTGGCGTTGGAGTAGAGTACAGTTTAAAATCAAGAAACATGGCTCCTTTAAAGTCCTTTCCTGAGTTTTAGAATGCCTCCTTAATAATTAGCTGCACAATAAGCTGCATTGAAACAAATAAGGAAGAACAGAAGATACTTAAAATTTTATCCCCAGTTTTAACACCGTGATTACTTTAAATTAAAAAGCGATTGGACTGAGTGATGCCAAAGTTGCCCAAAATTATGAAAAAATCAAATTGGGAGAAGCAGGCGGCGGGGGTGGTGAGATGCAGAATATACATACTGTATGTTTGAAAGTGAAAGGATTTTGCCTTTTTCGTAGTATTAGAGCAGAATTTCTAATTTACCTATAGCAACATTTCAAATGTATTTATAGCTTTACAAAAGGAAATATATATATATATATATAAAAAATCCTATTTTGTAAACTATATATTTTTATTTGATATGGGTTATAAAACTGCAAGGACAGAAGCTGAAAATTAACTAGGATTCTTTTTGCTTTAATGGAGGTGCCTCAAATATTTATTACTCCTTATTTTAAAATATAAGCCCACGTAATACATTCTTTCTCCATGTCATATGGATTGTACATGTCCAGGATTGATTACTGAAAAACCTCAAGAGTACTGCAGCTCTTACAACCACTTAATAAGATCAATTACAGTACAACAATAGGATGCTATTATTCCTAATTATGTTTCCCACTTGGCCTAAGCAGACGCACAATCAGTATACAGTGCTAACCAAGACTGAAATAAGGTTGTATCTGGATGGTTTCTGTGTTCTGTGTTTAAAAAGCCTATTAAAAAAGTCACATGTCTGAATAAATGCTTATCTCAAAACTATTTCTGCTCTGAGCAGTCCAAAAACTACATGGAAAATTTTAATTTTCTGAAATTCTTACTAAAAAAGTAGCATACAACCTCACAGCTGCATTAAGAAGGTCAAGACTTCTTACAGATGTACAGGTCTGTAAGACAAGGTCTAAATTAAATATGACCGTAATCTGAGTGACAGGGATGAGATCTAAGTAACAGACTGTTTTGTCAAAGGATTTTCAGAGTGCTGGACTCCATCCTTGTCTACAACGGCTTTTGAAGTTGCAGAAAAAATTGAGATAAGGCTACATCTGCCAAAAAACAGCCACACAGATCCTCACAACCTTTTTAGAAGCACAACTCTTGCAGAAAACATTTGCTGCATCATTCCTTTACATTAGAGATGTCTCTGGCATGGAAACTGAAATTTATCCTTTTCCCCCCCAATGGCTGAAAATGTTGGTAAGAGTTCTGTGGCTTAGGCCTGTCTACTTATAACCCTACTAAAGTTTTGGTTTTAACTTTGCCTAAATGGCCAACTCGTGTTTGTAAAGCAATATTGTTTTGCTGTCTCTAAAATACTTGAAACAAAAAAAGAAGTGCAATGTGGTTTTAATTTCATCTAAAATAGATAAATGGAGTATTGATTCAGTGTAATATCATGAGGACATAAAGAGGAAATAAATTGTGTCTGTAATTGTGTTGCCTTTATTATATTGATAGTACTGTTTTGTCACCTCAGATTGAGGCTGTGCACTTTAGATTTAACTGTACAATGTTGCAAATCAACATGTGTTGCTGTATAAGCTTGTACAATATATTATTGATATGTTATTATTTGTGTGGTAGTAGTATTGACTCTTGATATTGTAAGAACTGCATTCACACTCGTCCCTCTACTATATCTTTGCTTGGTGTTAACCTCTCCTTGTCAGCTTTTGGGCAGGCCTCTCACCTCACTTTAGTGGACTTCCATTGCTGCCTGCAATGCATAATGTTGCAAGTCAAGCTATAGAGGAGATTCCAGTTCTATCAGGAAGGCCTTCAATGTGACCTTTACTGAACGTGTCAAAATCAGCAGACCATTCACTGAAATACTGAGTAAAGAAGCAAATTATATTCTTTTTTCTTGCTGGGAAAAAGGCAAGCAAAGAACTTGTGAAGTAAAAATAGGACAGGGGCAATGATGAAGGTGATCAGTAGCCTGGTTACATCTTGCATGTGCAATTCCGTTTTAAAGTGCTAAGTGCAAACAATGTGTTTATTACATGTATGTGCCAATCCAAGATTTACATTTGGTGTTCCAGGAGAACAACCTTTTTTTTTTTTACACATTACCGTACTTACTGCAGCCAGGAAAGAGCGACGTAGCAATCTGTTCTTGTGTTCGACCAAAGTATCTTATCTGTGGTGTTGATCTCAATCCAAATAAAAGTGTAAAATGTGACTCTGGGTCTTTTCATTAGCAGCACTGATGGGCACTCTGAGAGTTTATCACTTGTGCCATTTCAGAGCAAGGCCCCAATAAAGAGAATGTTTAATTGGAACTTTCTATGTCTCCTGCTGGATTTTTTCATTATGAGATGTGTTCTTTTAACTACTGTAACATAAAAATAGCAATTCCATCACCAGACACTTTCCGAGGCAATACTCCAGACCCTTTTTGAGGCAATAGTCAGCACCACCATACAAGTGTAAATCTGCCATCTGGTATTCCTTAACTTATCTTTACAAGATAGATTTAGTCGCTTTTTTTCTCCTCAGACAGGGTCAATATTTTTATGTTTTGTTTTGTCTTTTTATTCCACAAGTACTGATCTCCAAATTAACCATAGACTCAAATCAGCCTTCAGCACAGCAGGGAAAGCAGTCAGGGCACTTGCCAAGACAGCCAGACTGTACAATGGCAACAATTTAAAAGGGCCTTGAAGTGAAAAAGACAACCAATACAAAAAGTAAGATTTTAATCGTGATTTCTCCCCTGGCCCAGGGCCTCCTTCCTTCAAAATCTGTCTCCTGTCTGCTCCATTTTCCTTCCACCCTAAGAAGTGTTGCCCAGTGTGATGCCAGCAGCAGAGAAAGAAACCCAAACTATGCTGTCAAAGCAGCAGCAGTCAGAAAGCTTTTGCCTGAAATTGGATTTTTTTTGTATCATTTCTTTATAGGAGAATTTGAGATTAACACCTGTGCTGAGTACCTGCACAAAGTCCAGCTAGGAGATCTGTATGGAAGTACAGAGAGGGAGAACATGTGGGGATATTACTCTCCTTACATCGATGAAGCTCTTCTTTTGCCACTGGGAGAAGAAGCCTTTTTGAGCACTACCCTCCCAGGAGTGTGTGAAGCTTGGACTTTGCTCTAAACCTATTCCCCCCAAGAGCTGCATGGAGCCTCCTTGAGAGACAGTGGGCTGGAACAGATTTGCCCAACTCTGTTTAGCAGAGAATCCTGTCTGCGCTTAAGACAGGCAGAGAGAGAGGTGTGAACATCGGCAGATGATTTTGAAGTCCATACCTTTAAAGAACAGCAAGACTATCTGTAAAAGTGATTGATTCGCTTGACACTCAGTAGTTAATAGCCGATGCAGGGTTAATACAGAAATAACAGTGTAGTGGGCTCTCCTCCAGCTACTGCAAATCCTCAGCCTAGGATCCATGTTGGTCAGAGCATGAGAGTGGCTGAGGGGCAGATGAGAAGCTGAAGTTCTCAGCCCAGCTGGTCTGACAAGACAAGATGGACCACACAAAGACATGACTGACATGGTGCCTCAATGATTTTAGCGTCTCATGAATGCTGCTTGCTCTTCTGCTAGCGTCTTCCAGGAGGGACCCAGAGAAAATCACTCACCTATCCTAAAGCCCACAGCTCGAAGTAAGGCAAGTTTAAGTATCAAGTTAGTTGTAATGAACATGTTCCAGCACGGTTCAGGAAGGAACAAAGCAAGACAGAGCTCAAGAAAACGTGTATCTTTTATCTGACTCAGCCAGGCTAACTGCCAAATAGAAAACCTTTCTAGGTAGAAAGTGAGCCCCACAGAAAGGCACAGAACACTGTCTTTAATGAGTTAATGTCTTAGACTTACAGTGACTGAACCATCAACTTTATACCTGACCAACCTAACTAAAGGGAGTAATTCAGCCATTAAGGGAAAGCCAAGTACTGCAGCTGGAAGAATTACAGTCCTGACTTTGCTCTTCACTAACAAGACAAGGTCTGCAGGTTGTGGCACTGTTCATTACAGCACCACAGGATGCAGGTTGTATAGATTTTTCACTGTACTTCGGATTAAGAAATTGGGTCTGAGATTAGACTCAGAAAAAAAGGAATACTCTTTTTAATTAGAATAAAAGCCTTGCTACTGAAATTCTTGCTTCACAAAGAAAGATGAAAAAAAAATCTGCTCTGTAAATTCATACTGCATGAACAGAGCAAAGGCCATTTTCTCCAGGCATAGAAAAGTCGTAAGTCAAGCAAAGATGGAAACCTCCAATTCTACCACTACTCTGCAACAGCTGCCCCTGCGCACGTTCTCACTGCAGCTGATGCCTGATCCTGAGAATCTCAAAGGCATCTCAGAGATCTAACTTCCATGATGTGAACCCAGATTGCTTAATCCCAGTCCTTTAGTCACTTTCAGCCTGTGACCTCTAATCCCCTGTGGATAATTTCCTAGAGGTCTGTGACCAGTAATCAGGAATGGCAGTGTACCTCTCTGCAGTATTTGGAAGTTCTAAAGGAGTCCTCACATTCCACAGAAAGATTTTAGATGCTCATGACTCAAAAGGCTTGAAAACCACACAACCAGGCAACCTTTCTTTCCAAAACACTTCATTTGGCATTACAAGTAACAGGGTCTAGCATACTACTGGCATCTACTACTGGCATACTTCTATCGCCTGCACTAGGCACTAAAATCACGTAAGATTTATTTTAAGCATTTAGCTGCAGAAAGATATGTTCTGCACAACAAGTATTAAATTAACATGCAGGACAGGGAGTATAAGAGTACATATACTTAATTTGCCCCATTACCCTAGAAACTTGTATCATTTTATATAATCCTGTATCAGTAAATTTCCATTTTCTCCCACTTCTACACTGTCTGCATGATGGACTTCTATTTTCCTATCCATCCTCCTGTGTCCTGGTAATGAAAGCAGTTCTGGAAGAAAGAACAGATGTTTGGGACTTGGTGTAAACATATTTTTGTTGCTCTGAGAAACTAAAACAAAATGGCTTACGATAAAATAAGCTGCAGACTGCAGCTTTTTAAAGACAGTCTATAAAGAGTGATGAGGCAGTGTGGTTGGGGACTGCACACACACTGGGACTGCCCAATAGAACTCCGCAGGTGCTCCTGTGCTGAGAGGCAACGTCCACCATGGGAAGTGACTCCACAACAGTCCCTGCCAAACAGCTACTCCAGCTAATTTCCCAGTTCAGATGAACCACTGCTGTGTGTATGGCATTGGCAGCCAGCGGAAGCCCAAGCCTGGTAACAGTAAAAGCTGTAACACTGTCAGCTCCAGATCTGAAAGCATCGAAGAGACTTGGTGCACAGGACTTCAACTCACATGAGGATTTTTCTCTTTTACGAATATTTCCTTCTGATCAGAAGAGATTGTGGAAATAAAATATGAAGTTTTCAGGGCAATTCTCTGTCTGGATTCAGCTTTCAATGAACTTGACTTTGGAACATAGGGTGTTCAGAGCTGATCTGTTTCCTTTTGTGAATTCCCAGATGCATGACTTCCCCCAGCATGTTTGAGCTTTCTGCAGCCAGGAGGTTTTATCAAAGAAACCAGGACAACAGCTCTGCACAGTGCCTGCAGAGAGGATTCCTGGAGATTGGACCAATAAAGCTGTCCTTCCTGGGGGAGGTGGGATAGTGCACTTTCCTTCTGCAGCAAACACCAGGTCTCATCTGGGAGCAGAACACATCAAGATGAGTTATGAATCTGCATCCCTTATCCTATGGCTATTTGCTCTTGCACCAGCAGTTTGGGCTGCTGCTCCAGATAAGCCTGTCTATATTAAATTTGGGAGATTGAGAATTAAGCTGTATTAATAGTGATACTAATGCAAGTTGGCAAGCAGGATTTAATAAAATGCAGAGTTCCTTAGGTAAGCCCCTACTACTCAGTGAGATTCGTGACAGTTCTGAATGAAATTTTTAGACTGCAAGATTATCAGTGTTATTTTCTGTAATAACTTTCGATAAAAATAGAATTATTTCCTGTTTTCAGTCTACAGACCCAATAAGCTACCTCAGGAATTCATATCCAACAGGCAAATGATAAATGGCAGGGTTATGTAGTACAAGTGCCTCCATATCTCACTCTGTCCTTTCACCTTCAACAAAAATGAGTTGTGATACTGCTTACTACAGAAGTGTTTTCCTTGCTTAAACGAACAGAGATCTATTTACATCTCACATTTACTAAACTTTCGATAGATGTCATTAGTTGAAAGAATTAATCACATTAAAGTGAAATACAAAACACAAATGATTAACGGTAGTGCTCAAAATTGTCAGTTGATGTTCCCACTTTACTTAGGGCCTTGTTTGTGCATATTACAGTTCAGTTTTCACTGATTCATTTCTCTCTTTGCAATTTCTCTTAATTCACAGTGTCATGTTTTTATGAGCTGGTGTTGCAGAAAAATCTACAAGCACATCATGTATTGTTAACATGACATTGGCAACCCAAGAGGTATGCAGAGATCACCTCCCCACTTTGCCATTGGTTCTGAAACAGCCTGCCATTTATTTACTGCCATGATAGACTTTGTCTTCCGCAGATCACAATTGGCAATCACTTTTCTCCTTTTCTTCAGCTAGTTCAGCTACAGTCATTATGAAAAAAGAGATCAAAACAATCGAACTCAAAAAACCTTCCAGTGATTGGAGCTGATTGCAGATGCCTCAATTGCAATGCAGCTGAAATTACTGATGTATTACAGTGCTTGAAAGTAATTTTCTTGCAGTAACTCTTAAATAAATTGTAGCTATTGATCACTAGCCTTCATACTTTCTGCACAGAAAGCCTCCTCTTTGTTTACATTGTAGGCAGCCTCGCTTGCTCTCAGGCTTGTTTTTAGAGTGAACCAACTAAACCACTTCTAGGAGAAACTGGACACATTTGACAGGATAGGTCACCACAGAGTCTGATCCAAGCAGACAGCACAGATGCAGACTGCACCAAGTTTGACTTCTGCATCACAGAGGACGTTGCAATTTAGAAAATACTCCTGCCCTCTCTCGGGTACACAAAAAAAAATGCTGGTGTCATGCACAAAGACATCATTCTGCAGGCTGTAGCAGAGCCCTCTCAGAACTCATAGAATCGTACAATCACTTTAGTTGGAAAAAACCTTGAGGATCACTTAGTCCTACTGTTAACTTAACACTACCAAGGCCGCCACTAAACCATGACCCTAAGTGCCATATCTACACCGCTGTTGACTGTCTTGTCCATCGTCCTTTGCTGTATTGCTACATAGTCATTGAACATGAACTAACTCAAAGCTGACTCTCATAAAGGATTGCCACAGGAAGAGTAATAAACAGCAGACGAAATAGGCTGAAGATCAAGAAAGGCTCTCCTCTCTTGTTCAGTGTCTTGGCCATTGGGACATTCAAAAATAACACCGTGAGGTCTCAGGTCCAAACTCTAATTTTGTCTAATAAGACCTGAATCCACACTGCAATAAAGTGATTGTTGGTGTGTATAGGGGCAAGAAATGCTCTCAAATCCCTTCTGTGGACATGTAGTCTGGGTGAAGCTGTGATGGGGTTGGTACACAACTGGTTAATAAATGTGCCCAGAGAGTTTTTTGTAGGTGGCAGAGAATGGCTCTGCATAAGTCTGTCCCAGACTTGATTTTGTTCAACTTCTCACTAATGACTAAGACAGTGAAATACAGACTATGCCTATCAAGTGCCGAGATGGTGCAGTGCAAGGAGGGGCAGAAGTCTGGGAAGAACAGGGGAAGGGTAACAGCTGAATTCAAATCAATCTTGACAACCTGGAAAAATAGTCAGAAAAAATAGGTTGAAGCTCAGCAAGCAAAGGATGTTACTTCAAGCAGGACTGTGGTGGGTTGGCCCGGGCTAGACACCAGGTGCCCACCAAAGCAACTCTATTGCTCCCCTCCTCAGCAGTGCAGGGAAAAGAAAATATAACAAAAGGCTCATGGGTTGAGATAAGGACCGGGAGAGCTCACTCACCAGTTACCTTCATGGGCAAAACAGACTTACCTTGGGGAAATTATCTCAATTTATTACCAATCAAATCAGAGTACAATAATGACAAAATAAAACTTAAATTCACTGCAGATTTTCTCTACCTACACCCCTGCAGTAGCACAGGAGGATGGGGAACTTTAGTCAGTTCATCACACATTGTCTCTGGCATTCCTTCCTCCTCAGAGGGTTAACTTCTCATGCTCTTCCTCTGTTCCAGTGTGGGGTTGCACCCACAGGAAACAGTCCTCCATGAACTTCTCTAACCTGAGTCCTTCCCATATGCTACAGTTCTTTGTGAACTGCTCCTGCATGGGTCCCTTCCATGGGGTGCAGTCCTTCAGGAATAGACTGCTCCAGCATGGGTGTCCCACAGTCACAGGTTCTGCCAGGAGCCTGATCCAGTGTAGGATTCCCACAGGGTCAGAGCCTCCTTTGGTTACATCCTCCTGCTCTGGAATGGGGTTCTTCAGGGGGTGCAGGTGGATCTCTGCTCCGCTGTGGACCCCCATGGGCTGCAAAGACACAGCCTTCTTCACCATGGTCTTCACCGTGGGCTGCAGGGGAATCTCTCCTCTGGCGCCTGGAGTTCCTCTCCCCCATCCTTCTTCGCTGACCTCAGTATTGGCAGAGTTCTTGTTCTCACATATTCTCATTCCTCTCTCCACTGCTGTTTTTCCCCTTCATAAATGTGTTATTCCAGAGGCTCTACCACCATCACTGATAGACTCAATCTTGGACAGCAGTGGGTCCATCTTGAAGCCAGCTCATATTGGCTCTGTCAGAGGAAGCTTCTGGAATCTTCTCACAGAAGACACCCCTGTAGCCTCCTGCTACCAAAACCTTGCCACTAACCACAGTCATAGGCTGAAGGTGCGTTATGTAACAGCCTTTCAAAGAAGGGTCTCAATTATTGCTGAAAAATGTTTTATCAGCAAGAACAACTATGTAGTCGGTTTGGAATATATGAGTGGGAAAATGGCTTGCACTACAGACTGAGTCATTCCTCAGGTCTAGTCACTGGAGATGACTGGTGCAGCCTCCATGAGGACATAATACTCAGTTTCAGGCATCACACTTCCAGGAAGACATTAAGAATTATTAGCAATCTAAAAACAGACAATCTCCAAGGAAATACTAAAAGTTGAGCTACCTGTGTAAAAACATGTCAAATATTATGATGAAAGTCCACTAATATCTAGAATTTTGCTATTGTTAGAGAGGAAGGGATTTTTTTTTTCCCTGTAGTCATGAAGGCTCAGACAAGAAATAATGTGTTCAAACTCCAGCAGAAAAGATTCAATTAGCCTTTACAAATAGCCTTCCAGTGATAAAGGTAATAAAGCCTCAAACAGATTACCTTGGAAGACCACGGGATGCTGGAAATCTTCAGAATAGAGTGGACAAATATTAAGCAAGAAACAGCTGATCCCACTGTGAGCAGAGGGATGGACCAGGGACCCTCCTTAAGTTCCTCCTGCTGTATTTTTTCTGTGCCTCAAGGCAACAGCCCTGGGTTAATCTGTGACTACCTGTAACTCCTCTCAGTGACTGTTTTCAAGAGTGCTGTGGATCAGCATGAAGTTAATTTCTAGGAAATCCAATGTAGCAAGACAGCTGTAGAGATCTCAGGCAGTCAGTGTCATAACAGATGTAAGGAACTGTACTGATTTCCCTCCTTTGGCAAAGGCAGTGACCTTCTGACCTGCCAACTCGCCAGACTGCTGCTACTCTGCCTTAACCATGCAGTTGGTTGTCTCCTAAATCATTAACTATTACAAAATGCAGATGAAAATTCCTAAAAAAAATTCTTAAATCTAAGTACAATGAGATAGGTCAGAACTAGAAATAAGGATTACACTCGTGACTGAGTTTTGAAGGCAACAAGGGAGAGAGAGAGAAGGGGGTGATTTTGGTGGAGGAGCAGCCCAAGTGCTCATCTTGACTCCTTAAAACGAGGACTGGGAAAACAAACTCAGTCTTCTGCATTCTTTTCAAATGTATCCTTTTCTTTTGGCTGTATATTCTCACCACATTATGCAGTGGCTCATTAATCATCTGTTTATATAGATGTTACAAGATTTTAAGTGGATAAAACAGGTTATTGAGCTGACAAGCTTCCTATGCTGGCTATGCCTTCAGGGCATGGGCAGGCAGAAGGGAAAGATGGGTGTAGGACCAAGGTAGCTGGACAGCTGGTTACTATTTCCCTTGGATCTGGAGAAAGGGGACAGGTACTGATGCTGCATCACAGGACAGTCCTAGTCTAGTCTTGGATGAAATACAGAAGCCAGGTCTGGCTGTGGTGACTTCTTTAATTCATCTTTCCAGCTGGGTGATTTCTGATTCTCTCTCACCCTGACTTGCCTTGAAAAGTAACCCCGCACAGTGGTGAACAAGTGATAAAATATCCCTGTAGCCTCAGTTACTGACAGGTAGGTGTTGAAGGAAGGTGCCTGAAAATCTTGCTCCTCTACACCCACACAAGCCGAGTTTGATCGAACCCTGCTGAAGTCTATGGTAAAATTCCCACAGACTGCAAATAGACTTGGACTGAGTTTATGAGCGACATAATTTAAAGGATGTCTTGGCTGCCTGAACCAATGTCCATCTGTTTCAATGCCATTTATGACACCTAACAAATCGGCTGATCCTGGGGGCTAGGCAGGGACTGACAGGCAAATGCCAGATGGAAACCTGGATTGTCACTGCTGCTGCGAAGCAGCTCTTTGAATGCAGCCATTTCTCAGGGACCCTTCCCCAGAGCAGTGCTCATGCATCCACTCCTCACCTTCCAGTCAAGTGGTTTCCCAAGCAGAGGGGTGTCTTTAGGCTCAGCTGGATTGGGAGGAAGCAGCTGATTGCCCGTCCTCATGTCATCCTGCCAGGTCCTCATGCCCCGTGGCAGGCAGTGGCCAGTGTGTTTATCTGCTTTCTAAACAGGGAAGGTGCTGCCAAAACATTACAAATGCCTACAGGACTGAAAAAAAGGGTTCCTAACCTGCCCATATTTTTTGAGGTAAATATTCAATTTGTATACATGAGGGAATTAAAAGATGCACCATAAACTGAGTAACAGCTACTACACTCTGGCAGTCCAAATAAGGAGGTCTATTTACCTTAAAAAATGAGGAGGAAAAAATTAAGAAATAAAAATGAAGAGACTTAGAATAGGAATAATAAATTTTTCAGTTCAAGAGACAGGTAAGAGAAAGCTTTTCTAAAAATCTATTCAAGTTGACCTGAATTGAATTTGTATTGAGGAAATAAAAACTGTATGTGTCCCTTCACAATTTAATTTCTGGTCAACCAAATTGTGTTGAAACTAATGTTGTGCTTTCTTGGGGAATTACTTAGTCTATTAAACTTGATATTTTTTTAATACAGGTAAAGTTTTCAAAATAAACCATAATTCCAAAATTAATGTCACATCTTCAGCTTAGAAATGCAGAAATTATGTATCTAGAATGTGCCTAGACTGTAACCACACTTCTGTCCAGCATAGTTAGGAGATTGATCAAAGCTGGTTTGATCCAAGTTATAATTGGAGCCCACGTGGCCCTTTTCTATTCCCACACCTTGCTTCATTTCTAGCGGATTTCTTCTTTTTTCCCACATATTTGCCTCTCTGTCCATGGGGAAGGATCCTGCAGTCCAGCTTCTAGATGAAACCTCAGCGTTGCAGCAGTCAGAATAGAACTCTCATCTATCAGGATTTCACCGATGCCCTTGCAGTGTTCTGAACTTCATGAAAAGAACGATGTTTCTGGACTAGCTAGATGTTTTCTACATCACACAATTGTTAGCTGGTTCTTCTCACAAGAAGACCTCCAGCAAGTGGCAGGTTTGACTGCTTAATAGAAACCAAAATTTGACAGGGGAAGGGACAGAAAGCTGCTGTAAGGATCAGATATCAATAATGCAGAGCTCCACTGTCCTAGAAGACCTGAAGGATTTACTTAACATATTGGTACTCGTGCAGGAGGACCACTAAATGTGCCATCATTTAGAAGATTAATTTCTTTGTTAGTCTTTCCTGTAATTTCTCTGTATTTCAGTTGTATGTGGGAGACCTTACAGTTTTTGCGCTGGTGATTCATTTAGCAACGTGAAATGTTTTGTTTCAGTCTCATCTTCAATATCATCAACCTGATGCAGGACTGTGCAATTAAATTGTTACATTTGCAAACAGACTAATAATACATTGGTAGCGGTTGGGATATGCTCTACCCTTCATTGCTAGCTATCTGGAGAAAGCTGCTGAAAAAATTAAACACCATTTTATATATGATTACAGTGATTCCTATTTTTTTTCCTAGTCACATACTGTCATCTAAGCATTTTAATGACTAACATTTATAAATTCATTAAATAAAACTGTTCCTGTCATCTTGTTTTCTTATTTCTGATGCATGAGTATATGTCTCTCCTCAGTACCTCATCTTCTTGGTTTTTTTCCTCTTGTGTTTATACTTTTATCATACTTTGTCTTCATCCAAATTTGACTGCCATATGTATATAAAGATAATGTTTTTATCAATGATGCACACAACAGAGATGAATAGCAATGTAGAATTAAACCCACTAAGTTGTTAATATAAGACACTTCAATTGTACTTTGCACTTTCTGACCAGAAATATTTCCTTCTCTGTAGAGGGTATTTTACATAATGTAGTTTTAAAAAGAAAAGCTCAAAGCATAGGTACATGGACTGGTTTGGGGAAAAGTGAGTCAGAGAGATTATGGCAGGGCATGAAGTCAAGCTTTCACATTTCAGGAATTAATTGGCCGCTAAGAAGGAGTGGCTGAAGTGTAGGAGAAGAGTTAATTTTGGTGGGCACCAACAAAGAGCAAAGAGATTCCTGATGCTTTTATTTCTCAGTCTCGCTCCAATAAAAATTAAGCCTGTGAAAAGGCTTTTCAGAAGTCAAGGCAAGCTGATGTGAGGATGCTGTGCTGAAAAGATGATGTCTGCTTAGAGGTTTACCACCCACCTCCAGCCAAGCCTTCTGCTGCAAGCAGCACATGCAGTGAAGTGGAGCTGGGCTGCAGCCCATCTGAGCATCCTGGCACACCAGAGAGCTGGCTGTTGGGGTAATGCTTTCTCTAGATCAAGCGAGTGTATGTCAGAAGGTAATGTTAAAATAAAAAGTTGCAAGTACTGGAGGTGCTTCAAAGCTAACTTCAGTTCCTACAACTTGTCTAATGCGGTTGGCGGCTGAAATCCTAACCATGCTGAAGTCAGAGATAGAAGTGCTGCGAACTCCAGAAGTCCCAGCACCCCTGTGGCCATCTCTGCTGCTTGCTGCCACCAGAGCTGGTTGGGTTTGATGGTGGGGTTTTGCATCCTGACAAGCCGCAGAGACAGAGGGGGCTGCATTTTGGCAGTGGGTAAGACAGTATCCTCCACAGATCCTGTACTTCTCAAGAGGACAGGCTTGACACAGGTTGACAATTAGGTCTTTTTAGAACTAAACCGTAAAGCCACCCTGACAACACACAGGGTAGAAATCACCTGAGGCTGTAAAATTAGCTGCTTCTAACCGGCTGTTCCAAGGCAGAGTGATGGGCAGAAACTTGAGGAATGAGCAGATTGGAGGTCCATCCTTTAGGGCTAGGGGTAAGAGAGGACTGTCAGTCACCCTCCAAAAAGATGGATGTTGATTTACTCCACAAGGAAGGCAGAGAGAAAGAAATTAAACTGCGTAAGTTTGTCCGGCTCCTGGGCAGCACAGCAAGCCATTGCCCCTTATTCTGGGTGGACTGTAGTGTGGCAAAATAATTCTTCACCAGAAACTAAACAAGGAGCTTGTGTTTCTGAATGTGAGCAGAATGTATGATATGGCTTTAAAATACTTATAAAATGATGACTATATAATGTTTTAAAAAGCATTTGGAAAACTTAGTAAATAGAGCAGAAGCACCGCACTACTATACAAATAAGTAGAAACTGGAGCATTCAAAGGAGAGTGTGAGGTCCTGCCTGTATTTTTTGAAGCATGCTACAGGCCCCTGTGGCAGGGATTATATTCTCTGTTAATTCTGCGGGGAGGTTTATTTTCTGCAAAATTCCATAACGCAAGGATAACAAAAGTGTTTTGAAAATATATCACAAGTAGGTTGCAGCTCTGCTCAGAGTCTAAGATATACATGCACAAAAAATATATGGAATCAAGGGTTTGTCTAAAGTATATGAAAGTACTCTACCAGGGTCAAGAGACATCGTCTTTCATTTATTATCCTAAGCTGATGTTTTCTTTTAGAAGCGCTTTAGGGGGAATGTGCCTGAGATGTTTTAAGCAGAAGGACAGGCATCAAGATAAGATTAACTAGGATGATGAAAACCTTGAAGTACACATTAGTCCACCTGCCTTTACGTGTAGAAAAAAGTGGATTATTCAGGTAGGACCTATTGTTCAACAGGCATTAATGATTGTTAGCATTCACACAAACTCCATTAAGTCAGTTGCATTTCATGGCTAGTGACTGATCTGCTACTTCTCTATATCTTTATAGAAATAATTTGGAAAATCTTAAAAGTATCCTATAGATTTCTTCCTCTTTATGAGCTGCTAAGACTACAAATAAATCACTACATTTTCTGAGGGTGAATTAAGAGAGAACAAGGATTTTTTGTCTAGTGAAAGAGTTTTATATGTTCTTTGTCTAGCTGCTACTGTGAGAGTTGTAGTTTAAAAACAGAAATAAACACAGCTGTCTTTAGTCATACTGTTTAGTAAGCAAGTGGCCTTACTACAAAGAGAAGGAAAAAAACCCCAAGACCTATAGTTTTAACAACCTCCCAGTTCTAAAATTCTGAAAAATAAAACCCCATGTGGTTCAGTTTTTAAATGCTTTTTAAACTCATTATAGTTTTTTGTAAACCCAGTGAAGACAAGGATATTTCTGGAGTGGTTATGAGTTAGTTTGCAGAATTCTATGAAAATTACAAGGATTTGGCTGCATCTGTAGTTGTAGATGGAAACAATTTTGTTAGTCTGATTCTAGTACGGGAAATTACTTTCTCAGATATATGCTTATTATTTTTTGGTGGATTTCAGTTTGTTTAATCTGTTTTGTAAACTAAACTATTATGAAATGGTGCAAGAGAAATATTTATTTTCAGATTCATCCCCTGTTTTACAACATCCCCTACTGTATTTTTCTTCTTCCATCTTATTTGGGTGAAGTGCCAGAGGCAAAACCTGCTTGCTAAATTCAACACATGAGTAATCATGTGGCCATCAGAGTATTCAGATGGACACTTATTAACCACAATTATCTAATGAGAATAAATACTCTGTGCATTTAATTGAAATCCTGAGAAAATGTGCTGGCACACTATGTATAGCAATTTGCTGTATAATGCTTAGTGTGTTAGGAGCACTCACCAATCCTAATTTTCTATCTGGTGTTTCATAATCTTTAATATTCTTTTACAAATGGGAAGCAGTCTGCTTTCCTTACAATACAAGTGGCTGTTTAAATGCCATCAGTAACGTACCCCAACTTACAATAAAACACTATTGATGCTTTTCCCAACTTTCCTTTGCCAAGGCCTAAAATGGCAACACACTGAACATTAAATTAAGTGGGACATTCTAATATGCGGCAAGAAATTGTCCAGCATTAACTCAGCTCACTCATTGCTTCTGAGGGTCCTGGAGCTTATTCTGGGTACTGCTGCAGTATCTGTGGACTCTCTAGATGATGTTGTGGTCCACACTCAGCTGTGTTTCCTCTCTCAGCCGGCACTGTCCCCAGCACTGTTGCCCATTTCAGGATACCACTCAGAGAAGCTATTTCTCCTCCCAAGAACAGGCTTCCCTGTTGAAACAAATGTTGATAATTTCAAAGCTATCAGGCAGCCACTGAAATCAGTCTGAAAAATGCCATGTCAACTAAAACATAGTGCAGTGACAGATGTGAAGCTCAAAATACCAGTTTGACAATTTTCTGAAAAGTCAGGCCCCACTCAGAGATGTATTGCAGGTTCAGTCCCTGGAGGTCTGGGCACAGACATGGGTCAGTGAGCAAAAAAAGCAATATGTGGGAACAGCCACAGGCCTGGAGCGAGGCCAGGCTGGACCATCCCACTGCTTCCTGGAATACCTGCTGAATAAATACCTGTGGCTGAAGCGCCACAGGCTTTGAGCAGCCCTGTTGTCCCTGCCATGATGCAGCAGGGCATCACCTTGTTTTATGCTCCGTGATGAAGGTTTGGGTCCCCATCTCCTGAGGATTGCCTTGTGGAGGCATGAACCACTACTGTGCACTTAAAAAGCCACAGGAAATTGAGCACAAAGTCAGACAGTTCTACCCTCCATCACTTGTACCCTTGGCGTGCTATAAGGTGTGTTTCCATCATATGTGCAATATAAAACCATGGGCACTCTGCCCCTGGCTCCTGAGTTACTACATTATTTCATTACAAATATTTACCTAAGGGGCTTGTCTTCTCTTTCTGCCTCTGAAATACTCCCTTTCATTACACATACCTCTCAAGCACTATCTGACCCCTACTGAGATTCTCACTCACATATCTTTCCTGCAAATTAATGTGACAAATTGCTGTGACTGGTCATCAGCTTTTTTCCACTGAAAAACAATTACCCTTTTTTAGTTTCAATTTTTTATTATTCCGTTTTAAACAATGGTCAAGCCTCTACTCTCTACCCAAACCATGCAACATTTGTTTCTTATGTTTCTTTTTTCCCTCGTATAGATCCTTAAAAGTACTGGAGCTTGAATCCCATAGTGGCACATTCTCAGATTTTCAGTGTCTTTCCAGAAAGGTGTGATTAAAAATAGACCAAGGAATTGCTTTGCAGACCTCAGCATCTTCAGGCTATTTTCTCCCACTAATTGCTGAAGCTGACCACTAAAGCCAGCTTTACTGCCTGATGGGCTATTCCAGCGTTTGAAAAAAAAGACACTTAGAAAAATGCAGCGGCCAGCTTTACCAAATCATTCTGTCAGACCTATATAAAGTCACCCTACCAATAAATTTAATGAGAATGAACTCAATAGCTTTCCACTGATGTAAAAGGTTTGTATTTCCAGAAATAGGAACTCTGTTATAACACACTACTGGCAAGTATCTGCTTTTGTCTGTCATTTTCCTTCTCCGGACTCTGATTTTATTATCATATTGGTGTAATGAAAAGCACAAATCATCTCAACAGCAATGGCAAGCAGCTGATGTCACCAAATGACTATATTTCAAGATTTTATAACTTTTGCAAAAAATACAGACTAGTTTGAAGACTAGCATGCAAACAAACAGGACCTGGCTACACGGGTTTCCTCTGAGTCACGTCATACAGTTATTTCAGCCCTGTCTTTGCCTGTGCCCTTCAACCCTAACTCGCTGCAGCAGCTCCCTGTGCAGCAGCTCCCTATGGAGCCTTCTGCGATCCTCCATGAGGATCAGAGCCCAGGGCTTGGGATTTCCCCAAGGGAAAAATCAAACATTACACCACAGCAGGGAAAGTTCTGTTTTCCCTGTAGCTTCACACACTGTGAACAAGTGTTTCTTTGCTATTGCTCTATTCGTAATTCAAGTACTTTGTGTGTTGATCTCTCTCACCTGAGAGCAGGAAAATAGGCTTTCTGAATTGCACACATTTATTGCAACTTGTATGCAAAATTCCCACCGTAGAAATAGGCGCTGTGATATTGTAGCTTTTTTTCAGGTTCAATACCCTCTTCTTGAAATTAAGAAGACACTGGACTGGAGCAATAACTCGGCATTGTTTCCAATTGTTTCTGTTGATATTCCAACTGCATCGCAACAAACTAAGCCCACTCATGATAAGGAACAGCTGTGAGCAAATCTTTTTTGGGTCTTTGTGTAAAATGTCACAGGATGGAGATTGAATCTGGAGAAACTGAGTGACCTAGCTTTAAAAGGCAGCTAAACTTACTGTCTTTAGATGAAACATTCTAGAAAGAGCTAGTGATTGAACTATGTAACGTCACATCTGGAAAACTGACCCCAATTTCTGGTTACTGACCCTCATCTTATCTGCTACTGCTGCAGAAAGCTCAAGTAGCTGTGCAAAGGCAAGTGTGAACACACAGACTCTGCCAAAGGTGATGATACATTTCTACCAATAAAAAGAATTACATGAGGAAAAACTGATGCGTTTTGCTTTGGAAAATTTTGCAAGTAGTTGCTTCATTACAAAAAATCAATCCAAAGCTATACAAAAAAAGTCAAGGTGATTATTCACTGCAAATCCTTCCTAATTACACTACTATGAAAATGATATTTTGGGCTTAGATTTTTCCTCTTCTAAGTTGTTTTTGGTGCCTGTAAGAAGGGCATTATTGCTTGTGTTCCTGTGCTACTTCAACAGCAAGATTGAGTCAGAGGGACCCCAAGAAATTTCCACCCGTGAAAAGATTGTAGGGTACGAAATTATGAGAAAGGGCAGTATAAAACACTCTACTTTCTCACCAGAAGGTGTATTAAGCTTATTTCAGGAGCTTTGTGTGTCCACAAAGTAGGTACAAGCCTGCCAGCAACAGCTGCTTGACCTGTGCATTTCTTCAAGGAGGTATCTTGGGTAATCATTGCAAAACTATATTGTTCTTATGGTTTATAAAGCAAAAACCTCTCACATCCAGATATTTTTGATATGATAGGAAGTCTAAGTGGTGTTTTTTGTGAAAAAGTGACAGTGATATTTGTACATTTAATGGTTGTAACAACAATTAGCATTTGAAACCTGTGTATCTCAAAACACCGGTATGACTCTTCATGTGTAGACAGGTAAACAGAAATGCTTCTGTGGTCAGTGCAGCATTTGCAAGCTAGAGGCTTGTTTTGGACTAAAGCATGGGACAAAAACAACTAGATCTAATCTCCAACAAAGCCTCAAAATCTGCAACCCCACCTTGAAACGTAAGAGATTTTGAGGCACGTGTCCTCACTATGGCCAGTCTGTAGCAGCCTACTAGGTGGTGTTCCGGGCATGCCTTGAAAGACCTACATATTGGTGTTGCTGATCGGGTGAATCTTTAGCTCAGTGTAGTCCTTTCTGGACAATAAACTGGATTTCTTACTGTCTCATTCCGTAGACTCCTTCCACAGATTTCCTTTAGATACGGGAGTCAGACAGGGTTCAGCACATACTCAAGGAGACGCTGCTGTGCCTTCTATTCAGGCATTCACAGTCAGAGATGGGGCAACGACATTTCATTCTCTCCACTGCTTCAATGGATTTAACCTTATACCTCAAGGAAAAACACCTCGCACTATAATATTTTTAGGTGCTTATTGTTGGACCCTGATTCTTTTACTTTTTTTTTCCCTGAAAAAAATATAGGGTTTTTGAGTAAAAGGTGGTTAGTGGAGCTCACTTCAGAAAAGTATATTTCTCCTAGGAGGAGATACGCTTTCTTCTAGCTCAGAGTGACTCTTATGACTGTGCGCATTTCCTAAAAATAATTGCCAAATGCTTATAAAACTAAGGCTTTGTCTTTTCATTCACATTATTTTAATGTGTGTATGTATACACACATACACCACTTGTTGCATATCTACAGCTTGCACTGTATTGAACATATACATGCATTGACAGCCTCCTCACATTTGCATACCCATGTACCCATGTCACCTTCGGAGTACAACAAATAGAAATAGTTGCAGTATTGATTATAGAGCAATACTGCACACTTGATTCCAACCAATATAAACATGTTACATGTGAACAGTGTTACCTGAGAGGCAGCTGCTACACCATGCTATCAGAAGCGTTCCTGCCAAATTCAAGAGCTGTCCCAGGGTTGGTGTGCTCCAAGGGGAGGCATTAAATTAAAAAAAAATTAAAAATTAATTTAATTTTTTTAAAATTTGCATTAAATAGAGATTATGAATGTTTAAAATTTCATTGAATATTTAAGTCATTATTTAAAAAAACTTTGAGAAAATGCAATTAAACATGATTCTATTTTGAGCAGAGCAAATGACATGTAATTTTTTCTTGTTGGTTCTTATCTAAGTATTGAGTATTGAGTTTCTGAGTTCCTGAATGTTGTACAGCTATTCTAGCAGCTATTTGTGCATTCATTATATTCACTGCAAAACTTGCCTTTAGAAGACAGAAGATCAAGTATCCAATGCTAGATTCTACCCCAGTGGAATTAGTGGGAACTTTGTCATTGGTTTAGTTGGAAGTAGAATTAAACTTTTCTGTGTTGTGAATGACTAATTATCAGTTTGCTTTAGCATCTATTTCAAAGCTAATTGAAGACAATTAAAACCTTTTTTCATGAAAACCAATCTTTCATCATGATATTTTAAAAGTCTTTTAAACTATCACCATCCTGGATATCACCAGTACTTTACAAAGATCGCCTGAGGAAGCTTTGGGAAGCAGAAAATGCAAATATGAAGAGAATGGCAGGCAAACATGCAGCTGTGTCTCTGAAGCATGTGTATCTCCTGGAGGTTTGACTGAAAAGGACCAGTGGGAAGCAAAGACAGATGGAAACACAAGACTAGTCCACAATACAAGTCTTCAGACTCAGAGGCTTCAACAGTTCATTTATGTATCATCTGTGCCTTAATGCAGTTGCTTTTTAGGTGTGTGAAGACTGTTGTCGCTACCTGAATTCGAGGAGAATTGGATTACAGAGCATAAGCACAAATCCATAAAACCAAAAAAAAAAGTAACTTCTGTGATTGATTAATAAAGAAATAAGTAAATAAAAAGTTACAATAGTATGCTGTTTACTGTGTTTTCCTGTAATACCACAGAATCTGAACGTCTTCCAGTGGTGCATTGAGTGATACAGCTAATATTTGTTGTGCATATTTTGCTTTCTCCTCTGTTACTGCTCAAGGGCTCTGTGTGTGTATCTGTGAACTGTTGTGTCCTGTATTGGTAGGGACTCTACCTGACTGGGAATTTAACCTCCTTACCACTCTATGCCAAATTTAGACAAAATAATTGAAGAAATAGCCTAACTGAAATTCCTCATGACTGTATATTTTTAGACTAGTCCACAGGAAAGCTCAATCTTTACCTTTAAAGTAAGAAAGTGAAGATTTATGTCCCTCCCCATAGAGTTTTTAGGGTACTCCTTCAGAAACTATTTCAAACAGTGCAAATATTATGAATATTTTTGGGGTTTGGCTTTGGTGAAGCACAGAGCATCATTTATGTGTTAAACATATACAGACACTGCAATTTTCCCCAAGAAAGCTCCTGTTACACTTAGTTTGTTTCAAACAAAATTTTAGTGTCCTCTCTTTCTGATGCCTGATGGTCACAGCTCAAAAAAGTAAAGTATCTGGTTTTAATATCTTAAAGACAGAGAAGAACTGTCCTTTAGTGAAAGCAGATGGGAAAGCCTGGGATTCCAGGCAATTGCACACACGTAGTGATCCAGGAATAGAGCAGCTGATGATTTTAAGCTCTTTCAGCTCGCTGGAATTGGATGAGTCCACTTTAAGGATAGACTCAGAGGAGTAATATTTTTCAAATTGAGGGACTATAACCCTTGAAAGTCACTTAAAAAGAATACGAACTTCTGGAAAACATAGTATGAAGGCAATATCTTGTTATATATGACAAATTTTGCATTCACAATGTGACTGTGATGACCCAATGTTGTAATCGAGCACACTCATGGAGTGCAGACCCGAACAAACCATATCCTGCCTCCATCACACCCACTGAAATCTCTTTGAGACATGAAGTGATTTGCAGCCCCACCAGCAGCAAACGACTTGTGTTACCACTACATGATTGGATCTATTAAAAGTAATTATAATCATTAACCACCAAGCACAGCAGGCAAGAAAGAGGAAAATACTGGGAAGCACAACAGAAATGTGAGATCCAAGTCACCTTTGGAACATTCTAACACAAAGTTGTCATGGACTGTATAGTTCGTTTAAATTACAGCAGACCAAGAGTCCTCTGAGGTGTAGAGTGTTGTGGACTGCTCATGAGCAGCACAGAGTTCCTGTGTTCTTCAAATCAAGCAGCCCATTCAGTTCCAAGGTAATGTCCATACACAGAGATCCAACCTTATGTCTTATGGCATATGGCCACTGGGTTTGTACTAAGTGATTCTTGTTCTGAAGGAGGATAGAGATATTTTACTTCTGTGCTCCAGAGCTTGTATGGGCAGGAACTCAAGTGAGAGTGTTCCAAAGCTGATTTCAGTGTACGTTTCCAGGAGCTTGGCAGAGTTGCCTGCAAAATCAGGGGTCTAGGCCCTATGACTACATTCCTTAATCCTACAGAAGCATTTGAGGGCTGCCAACAAAAGGCTGCTATTCCAGACTATTATTCAGAAGATACTGAAGTCGTAGGTCAGAAATATAAGTCAATGTATCAAAGATCCCTGCTGGATTCACAAGAAAGAAGTTTCCTGAAAGAAGGATCATTGGTTTCCATACAAGATTTTAGATCTGTTTTCATGCCCCTCCTTCTCCAAATAGTTGCCAAAGTCTATCACAAGTAGGGTAAGGATGAGCTTGGATGAAATGAAACACTTTTTTAGATGTAAGGGCATTTTAAGGTTTCTGGTTCTTCTTAATTTTAAATAAATTGAAATAAGCCATTTTAATAAAAAGCAATCATTTCATTCAGGAATAGCCAGGAAAGAGCATCCTGAGGATAATCACATAAGGGTTTTTCCCACCAACATCTCTAAAAGTCAAGATGAAATTCTGAAACAACAGCGAGTTGCTCGCAAATCTGTAGCTGACAATAACATGGTGTGAACAGGTGTGATGTATATATCTAAACCTAAATCTAAGATCTGAATGCTGCTCCATTTCCTCTTTGCAGATGTGGCCAGTGGTTGTTTACCATACAGCTGGAAGGCAAGGGTAAACTGCATTCTTCGTTCTTCAGTCTTCATTCTTCATGTTCTTTCATGGATTTCCATGTTTCTATGGGCTTGCACTCAGCTATGACATTTACTGTGCACTTATGCAGCACTAGCAGTGATGACAAAGCTGTTTTCAGAAGTATCTGCCGTGGAGCCTCTGGTGACTTCTTTAAACGTATCAGTGACCTGGTTTACAGAGCGGCCTCAAAGTCAGCCATAACTTCACAACTTCGAGGTAATAAACTTCAGCATTGCAACTGCTGTTCATTGCAACTCTGTTGTGAAGAAAGGAGCTCCTTAAACCAGCTTTCCCACTGAAGCCAGCATACAAGCTTGACTTGATTCCCTACAGAAATGCAGTCTAATAGGCACTGTCCAATGGAGAGTCCTGGACTTCTTATTGATTGGAAGCAATTTAGAAGTCCCATCAATGTGAAATGTGTTGCACGGCTACAGCAATGCCATAACATGAAAGAGTGTGCTTCTTTGCTTCTCACGGTTTTGCTATGACCTAAATGTAATGGACTAACTGGTTTGTACTGTGTGTAAAGCTCTGTTTCTTGTTAGAGGCAAGTCTACATTTGCTTTGTTAATCCCTTGCAGAAGTGCCTACTGAATCTGGAAGTTTATTTTCACTGAGGTCTCTGTCACACTTGAGCCTTTTCCCAGTACAGGGAATTGCTGTGTTTCCCCATATGGCTCCCATATTTCTGGAGTATATTTTTGTCTGTAAATATATAAATATATATATTCTCCTACCCTGCCCCTCATTAAAGTAAACATGTGTACCATAAAATCTCTTTGTCATGTAGCCAAAGCTTTCCCGGTAACTATGTCAAATGCAAAGAACATTCTGTTGTTCTCTGAGCACTTCCTATAGTGCAGCTCTACTGCTGTGTCCATGTTCAGCTGTTTAAAATACCTCCTGGGAAAATGCTCATTTCCCTTAATAATTTTCAGAGGAATTGAACATCCTAACAAAAATCAGTACACCTGATTACATGAAACAGTTAGTAAGAAGCAACGAGAAGTTTCATTTCTTCCAGGGATTTTAACTCCTACGTGGAAGCTGCAGAAAGTGACTATTGTGCTGTAATTAGACATCTGTGTCAGTGCTTTCTCACAAACACACATAAGATTTCTCCTTTTTCCCAACAGCCTACTTAAAATGTTTTAGAAGATTTGGTTTCAGAGGGGTCCTATACCTAAGGGGAATTTCAACCCTCATTTGGCTGAAAAAGCTAAATCTCCGTTGTTTTTTACCCCTTCTTCGTGTGTAAATACTACAGGGGGATGTGGGGGAGGGTGTTTATGTTTATGTAAAAACCAAGGCACTTAATTAATTAGCTTGCACAAAATACACTGAGGGAAGATCTCATTAGAATCAAGCAAATGATGTTTTGTGAGGTATTGGCAGCCTGTAAATTTGGAACTGATTTATGTTAACATTAAAGTAAGTACATTTAATTAGCATTGATTTTAAAATGAAAAATGGCTTCCCAGGATACTGTAGAGCAATTCCTTATGTCTTAATTTGTAACAGATATTGCTCCAAGAAACAGATTTTAGTAGGGACCACCCTATTTCAGACAAAAGGAGTTGTATAAACATGAAGGAGGTAGAACATACTCTGTAAGGAGGAACTATTAGGATAATCTTCCTAGATCTCACAGAGAAGTCTCATTGAGCTGCCTTGCTGGCTGAAAACAAGCAAGGCTCTCCTTTCTTTTGTATCTATTCACATTCCAGCTTTTAGATAGTAGATGAAGGTCTCACTCACACTAAAGATATAATTGTGGTAATCTCATGCTCCGATAAGCACTGAATGACTGGGTAGATTTACAGAACAGACTGTGTTGCCCACATTCCATGCTTCATTTTCCTTTTAATCATAAAACATTTCTTAACCCAGAAATTGATTTTCATGTTCAGTTTTGCAACACCTTAACCCTTCTGTTTGGCACTTTTTCCTTGGACATCACCCAGAGCAAATGCACAGAGCTGCAAACTTGCGCATGAACGGAGGTGTAAGAAGTGAAGTAGTGCTCAGTACAATAAAGGCCGGGGAAATCAAGTGGAAGAGACACAGGTGCTGGGAATAAGCAGAGCATCAACATTTGAACTTAGGTGCATTTACAACACTTTTTTTTGGCCTGTATTTCTCTTATATTTTTAAACCGTTATTGGGGTAGACTGACAATAAGAAGAATGACCTCTTGAAAACTGAAGTTTTTATTTTGAATTGGTGACAACTATTTAAACAAGACATACTTGCTTTCTCCATATGTAGGATTGGATCTTTGGCAACCACCAATCCTCTTAATACATGGAAGTTCAAAGGAGGGCACAGACACTGGCTGCATTAGGAGGACAAGGCTGCACAAAGTTTCCAGGCTGTGGTGAGCACTTTGTCACATGAGCAGTCCTTGGGCTTCCGTGGGATATAAACTTACTGGTCTAGAAACAGTGACCATGTACAGCTCAGAGCTGCAGATCTCTTTGATATTTATTTTATTTAAAAGCATTCATACAACCATGACACATGTCAGGATAAAGTTGTTAGATAGCATCACATATCTCTACATTGCTAAAAGGAAAAGATTTTATGGATAACAGAAGTGAAATACACACAGCTCTTTCCAAGGAAGTGAACACAAGGTTATCACATACATCTGCTGACAGTAACAGATGGCAGCACTAATTGTTGTTCAGAAAGTTCGTGTTGCTTTAATTTCCTCAAGGGCAGTGCATGGGGATGGACATGATGTGTTTCTATATTACCACATTTGTGCACTGCTTAGGGAAGTGTTGCTGCTTCCCACCAAAGATGGAGTGACCTCAAGGCTTCTGCTGTAAGGGGAGAAGAGTGCTAAGCTGAGAAAAAGGGGGACTGCACCCTTGGGGAGGGAGAGGGAGGGAGACAAGGAGGAAGGGAGAGGAATAGTCCTGCACCATTCAGAGTAGCACACTGTCAGTGTAAAAAATTCTTTTAATAGCAGAATATGAATGGAGCAAAATGTGAGCAAGATTCAGTAATGATGCTTGATGTTTCCACGTCCGGTGGAGAGCAGCTACAATGGTACAGATACAAAGGGGTTGTCAAGGAAACAGATGTGTCTTGCTTCAGATACGCAGTGAAGCACATACTCCAGACATCCGTACAGCCTCATTACCACTGCATCTGAATACCTCACAGTCATTAGTAATGAATTTTACCCTCATAACACCCCTGTAGTGTAGCGGCTCTTTATAGATTGAGGCACCTGCCCAGTCATACTAGCACTCCGTGGTCAGACCCTGAAATCTAAACAAGAACCCAGCATCTGTACCCATCATCCAGCCAGTGCCGTGACTTTGATATTGGTCAACAGTAAACTACTAGGGAGTAAAGTAAATATAACAAAACTCCAGATACTGGAGTTTTCTGATACTGGCCACCAGACCATGTTCATTTCCAAGGATAGGAGACACCTTCTTCCCTGAATGTAGCACGAAAACACTGATGTAGTCTGGGACTCTCTACTTCAGAATTGAATAAAGGTATAGTAAATCTTTCTTTTCATAAGCTGGTAATTTTATTAAAAATTCAGTGGAAAGATTGACATAAGGAAATGAGCAGATATTACCCATAAAAATCCAACGTTTTATCAAGCTCTGTTCAATTCTGCCTTCAAACCAGCACAGGTCCCTGTAAACTTGGAAAAGAAGAAAGGGGGATAGTCTTCTCAGCTTAGGAAAGATGAAGGAATGGCTCAATTTTAGGGAAACAGACCATTTGATATGCTACCCACTGCTCAGGTTGTATTTTCCCTGCTCTGTATTTCAATTTTCTTTTCTAGTCCATCACATGACCAGCAAACTTTGCTCTCTTTAGAACAAAGAAACAATTAGAACAATCATTAATTCTCATTACTCTTATACTAGAAATTGCTATGCTCAGACATGCATTTTTTAGATTCCTAGTGAAGAGGAAAGAGAACAGGGCTCTCAGGGTATGCTGTGGATGACAGCAAATGCACTGAAAACCCATGCCATGGTAATAGGCTCTCAGTCCTTTTTAAGAAATCTCAAAATAAGCAGAAAGAGCACCAGAAAAAGCTACATAATTATACGCAGTGGATAGAGTAGTCTACAGTAGTCTAAGGCTGTACAATGGGTTCAGAGTTTTTCTGAGCTCTGAGAGTCAGAGCCTGTTCTGAAAACCTGCTCCAAAAGCTTGGCAACAGCCTTCCTTCAAAACAGGGTAACTCTCTAAGCTGTGGCTCAATCGCAAACGGTTAGATGCAGCAAGGAGGAGTGGTATGTCCTGTCCTGCTGGTCTGTGGCTGGTTTATGCAAGGTACTGCTTCCTTTTAGACTGTCTCGTCTGGGAAAATAGGTAACTAAGCATTAATTCACTTAAGTGGTTGAAGATGACACTTTGGTCATTATTAATATAGACCTGGCTTCAATAGCCCTCAAAAGGGAAATCTTGAAAATCTCTACTGCCTGCTTTTGTTTAAGGAACTTCTTCATATGCTCATGAGAAATATTTTTCTCAATTTTTTCTCAAATATAAAATACAAACAAGCTGCAAAACGACGAATCAAATTAGTGTGTGTCAAGAACACAGAATCCTATCCAATTTGCCTTTAGAAACACTCCTAAATATTTCTGCCAATAAAGTTGAAGCCCAAAAACATTTTCAAGGTCTATGATGTAGGAATTCCCAGGTGTCTTCCCACACACACTTTTTCTTTCTAAGAAAGGAACCAGCACATCCCGTTGTATCAAATAAGGGTTTAGCTGGAATCTGCAGAAAATAAGGGAAGGAAGTGACTGTGACTTTCTCTGTTTTCATTCTAACATCCTCTGCTCTGAGTATTTTCTTTTGTGAGATTAATTCAGTCTTTGAAGACTTCACTGTTGACCTCAGGGCACGGTAAGGCATGTCAGCATGGATGAAATAGACTCAAGCCCCCCAAAAATGTACCTGAAACATAATATTTACTTTTACAATTATTTGCTCATTCAGAAATATGACAGGAGAAATACAAAAAAATCTGTATTGCTCAAAACATTGTGCAAGGCAAGCTGCAGACTGTATATTTGTCTCCTTTTGAAAAGGAGTGTATGGAGGTTTAACATTCAATTACCACTTATCTAAATCTGTACAGAAATTTCTAACAAAAGGTTACAGTGAATATCAGCTGATACATATTGTGATACACTTAAGGAAATAGAAATGACGAAAATTTGTAGAAGTAAGGACTGAAATGAAAATCTATCATTAACTGATTGCAAATCAGAAGCCTATGTAACTTGTAACAAAACAACTTGTGGCAAAGATTTGTCACAAACACAGCTGTTTAATGCATAGCCCCAAAATCAAAAGACATCCTTTTCTTTGTGCCCAAAGAGCTCACTCACCCCTCCCTCCCTGTCTTTTTTTCAAAGAAAAATGAGTTAACTATGAAGGCAAAAGATGACAACAGTAGATAAAGAGATTGTTGTACCTACCTCAACTACGCCTACAGTAATTTCTCTCATTTACCTGTAGCATTACCTGCATACAACTGATGAGCCCATCTGTCTCCAAGCCAGCAACGCCTCCAATCTGATGAGCAGCCATTTGTCAAAACTTTCCCCAGGGCTGGAGGCCTGCCTTTTTCCTGCCCTTATCAACTACCTATTATTGCCACTTTCATGACTGCTCAGCTGAGGCAGTGATAAATAAGACCTTGCTCTGCTCAGTTTTTCCCTGAACAAAAAAAGCCCTCTCTAGCAGACAAACCTGCTACTGGGAGCCTTGATGGGCACAGAAACACCTCTGCAGTAATGTGAACACAATCAGCATTTAGTGGCCTTGAAACCAGAAAAGGTTTTTTCGTGGCTCTGTTTTTCTCAACAGGCTGCTGCAGCCCCACATCCACAGCCTTCCCTGCCCATAGGGAACCCCACTGCCTGGCCACACGCTGCGTCAAATGCTCGACTTGGCTTTCCTCTCACTTGGCAGGATGCAGGGATGAGAAGTCTGGAGGGATGTTCCTGCACATGGGCTGGGGCTGCTGAGGCAGAGGAAACATCAGTACTGGGTGCGAGTTTCTGCCTTTGAATGGGAGCACCAGGTGTTTCGGGGCAGGGGCTTGGGGAGAGTTAATTTCTATGCGGTCCCACTCACCCTTCTGGTGTAGAGACAGTCACTGCCACTGCCCAGCTCCGAAGACACTGCTGCTAGCAGGGCTACAATACTGCTTTGTTAATGAATAAGAGTATCTTAGTTTTGAAGGCTGGACTGAGAACTTGAATACAGATTGAGTATCTGTCCCTTGAAGCAAGGATCCAGACCTCGGTGATGTGACTTGTCAATAACAGTAGCACTACTGCAGTAGAGAGTTTCAATTTACCAAAAATATTGTCATCCAAATACAAATATTTTGTATTCGTTTCAAAGTGGTTATTTATTAGAAGAGAGCAGATCCATGTGGATCTTTTAGATAGCTGGAAAGAATGATTGCAGAAGAGATTTCACTTTTCACTCCATAAATTTAGGTGCCCTCAGCACCTCACCTATGTGACTAGGAGCCCTCAGCACTTCTCTATCAGTGTCAAGTCCAGTGAATTTGTATCTGCTGGTTTCCTGGGAGGCACTGTGATACGGAGCACATGCTGCAGATGAGGTGAACTACAGCACAAACAAAATGAAGTCATCTTTGACTTATGTCAGTGTTACAACCTGCTGCTCAAGGCAGAAGTAACTTTTGCTTTTTGCTAATAAATCACTTGGGGTGAATTAAATCAATACTTAGATGATCAGTGTTTACAGATATGCATATATAGGGTTTATTTTAGAACAATTTGGTTGCAAAGGAAAACAGATATGTAGCCTTTTGGGTGTTATTTTATCTATAGTAATATGAAAAATACCACCCAAGAAAATGTGTAAGAGAAAAGAGAGAAAGAAAGAGAGAAAAGAATAAGAGTTAAAATGTGTAAGGGAAAAGACAGAAATAAAGAGAGAGGAAAAGTAAGAGTTTGTAGTCACCACCCAGGAGTCTCTGACGTGCTTGGTTATTGTCTCTGTCATTGCTGGTGTCTTGGTCTGTCGGGAAGCGGTGGGGAAAAGAAGCCCACGAAACATGAAGTCCAATGGGTTTATATACCTTCAGAAACCCTCCTGGTACCTCCCCTGTGTGTGAGCGGAAGTGCTGTTTTTCCACAATCATCCTGTTTTTCAGAGGCTGGAGGTGATGTCTTTTGTATAGCTTGGGGACAAGTGCTTTGAAGGCACCCCTGCTACAAGTGAGGCCTTCTCCGGGTAGTAGTGAGTGTTTGCAGAGAGGGCCTCTTTTGCCATAGTCTGGCTCATAGGAGATAAGCATCACACACCCACAGAGTTGCCGCTGTTCTCCTTTAGATTAGCATCACACACATAGAGACTCACACCCCAGCCTGCACAAAGTTAAGAGTTGTGGGCTATGGCCTCCTCCCCTTAGCCTGTATCTTCACTCTCCTGGCTTCTTTGCACAGTTCGCTATGGTAGCAATGTTTTAAGGCAATTAGAAAAGTCCAATTCCTCACAGTAGGAAACAGTTTTTATTTTATTAGTCGAGGACTACACACAAGAATACCCTCATCCCAAATACAGACCTTAGGCTGGATGCTTACATTGGGTTTAGCATGCCAGATTGGAAACACCGGAGTGGTGTTTCTACCGTCAAAAATTAAGGGTATATGTTACAGTTCCAGCCTAAATCTCTCTGCTATCAAGTGACATGTCCTGTGCCCCTACTGACTTGTGAAAACTCATCCCACTTTGGGAAAATCTCCATGCTACAGCATCTGCAATTTCTAGGCATTTTGTTCAGATATGCAAACTAGGTTGGGCTCCTGGAGCAAATTTCCCTTAAGTTGCTTAGTTCCCTTAAGTTAGATACAACACTGAATATAGGCAACCTTCCAAGAAAAGCACTGCTTACCCTTAGGAGTACAGCAATGAGCAACAAAAATTCTACAACAGCAAAATAGCCTCACACGCCAGCTATTCTTAAAGCTTAGCATGTCCTGGGGTCTGCTCAGATGCCACAAATTCCTGCTTCTTCAAGGGCCAGGCTGCAGTGGGACTCTCAGTCATGTCAGCTCCTGAGCTCCAGCAAGGGCCCCTCTCACAGAGCCAGCCTGGCCTGTTCCATCAGTGTTCCCATGTGCTCTCCAACCCGTTTCTTATCAAAGAATATTGTGCCCAGCTTAGACAGAAACAAAACTTCGAAGACTTTGATACCTGCATGGTGATTTAAATATGCCTGCAGAGCTGGCCAAATTCAGAGATTATCAATCCTGAAATATATTTTATCAATAGCACACCAATAATACTGTAGCCATTTGTTGTCTTATATGCAGGGTAGGAAACATATGGCTTTGTGTTCTGGCCCCTGGGCACCAAGTGCCAGGAAGACTGCATGAAAACAGATCTTCCCTATATAATTGACTTCGGGAACAACTGAAAAGGTAAGAAAAGAGAGGTATTCCCTCTTCTCCCAGGAAATAAGTGAATTCTCAAGTGCATGTGCACACACACAATCTAAAAGAAGTTTTCAAGGCCATCAATATTTCAAGAACAAGGGGTGGTACCAACAGGTGTGAAATGCTGCAGGAGCACTGTCATGGAAACAGGTCATCTCTAGGTATGAAAATGCCACCACCCTGGTCTCCAAAGGCTGTATGCAGATCCAAAAAGGACAAACCACCTTTGGTTATGCACATATCTAAGCTTTCAGAGTTATGGAGTGTTAATGTGGTGCTTCACAGATGAGTAGCAGAGGGAAGCTTACCGCCAACAAACCAACAACTGAAACTCCAATCACACACCGAAACACACGAGAGCAGAAGTAAAGGTGCACATCAAGGGTGGAGATTAGGAACAGTGGATTTTTGGCCTCATGGCTAACCATGAAAGGAAGATGAAAGGCAGAATGGTCAAAATCAGAGGAAAAAGAACATTCATGGCTGATTAAAACCAAGTATTTGCAGTTTCCCAGCCAAGTCACCTGTCACAGCAGACCTTTAGCAAGGCCAAAAGGTGGGGGAAAGCTTGACCACCCTCGGACAAGGGCTTCAGGAGGCCAAAGCAGCTGAGGATAACAACTGCTGCCTCAGACAGAATCACAGGGCTCTCACCTCTTGGGTGTCTTGCAGTATTGGACACTATATTCCAAGGACTGATCAGATGTGTTTGAAACGTATTATGCTTGTCTGGCATAAGGTGGGAAAAACATCCCCGAAGGTTTTAGCATGAATGAAGCCTGTGTTAAAGTTACTGATATGGTAGTAGTTTGAAGCAAAGGTTTAAAAAAATCTAGGTACCTGTTCAAGAAGAAATGAAATACAGAGCATTTTCAGGCATAAAGGCATCTTGGGCAATTTTTCTTATCTACTTAGTATAAAGCACACATTTTCATTCTCCTCTCCTAAAAAAAACAACAAATGTACTTCTCCTTCAACAAACAGTGTATTTTACAGTGTATACTAAATCTCTTTTACTTTTTTGACCTTCTGAGTAGAGTATGAGGCTTTTATTTGAGTTTGATGCAAAGCGTCTCCAGCTCTTTACTCAAGACACCTGCATTTAATCTATGAATATTCTCAGGAATTTTTTATACTCTGCAAGAGAAGGCTGTAATCATGCAACTCAGATGCGATTACTAGTCTAAATCACTCACCAGGTCAAACTTGCTTTGAAAGCCCATATCTATCATATGGACTGCTGAACTGAATTCAACTTCTGATTTAAAACAATGAAGCAAGTCAGGAAAAAACAACTGTGATCAGAACACTCTGTTGACATTCCAAATGCACAGAGATCCCGAAGACACTTCGTACTTGTCTACATTATTGACTTCAATATAACAGAAAAATACTCAAAGAAGAATTAAAGGTACCATTAGCAGTCGAGTGATGGTAAGGTGGAGCTCAGGAGAAGGCTCATTTATCTAATGAGAAGTAGTTCCCAATATAAACATAGTTAGGAGGTAATGATGAAAACTGAGGTTTGCATGCCAAAACCCCAAGTATATCCAGAGGTTTCCCAGTATAAGTTGGCATTTAATTAACCCAATTACTCAACTTAATGTTCCAGCTGAGCAAAATACTTAAGGATATTTAGGATGCTCTAATGTTACTGAAGTTTACACAAGTTGGTGGGTGGGAAGTGCTTTAATGAAGAGACAGGAATGCAGCCAAATATGATCAACATAATTTTCAGTTGAACAAATTTTCAGTTAGAACTGGGTGAAAACCTCAAGAATTTCTTTCACAAAGTTCAGATAAAAACTAGTTTAAATTCTTATACATGAAACTACCTAAAGACTGGAGACAGCTTTTTCCTTTTCGCTCTTTTCTCCCCTTCTCTCCATTCCCCCTACCTTCACTCTCTTATTTCCCTTTCTTCCCTCTACCTTTCCAGTGGAAAAATGCAAAGGGGAAAGTTGGAGACATTGATTTTATGAAAAGATGCAGGAACTTCTTTAAATCCTTTTTCCATAGTTCTTCTTTTAGAGAAAATGCTATTTAAACACATATATAAACATTACAGGCTTTTACTTCAAGGTTCTGCTAAAACCAGGCATTAACACCCTTCTAGTGAGGAAATTACATCCAGCCTTTTAAGGCTATTTTCAAGAGATGCCATTTAACTGCATTGCACTAGACTGTCTGGACAGAGGTTAGTTTCCCTTTGAAGAGCCTATGAACAAAAGATGCAATCCTGCAGGTCACAATATGCCTGCAGAGCTCCAAGGAAGGACTGAAGGAAGCTACACAAACTGCATCTGGCCAAGAAACTCTGTTTCAGTAACAACAATTCAATTATTTAATGCAACCAAGATTTCCTCAGACCCCTCTTTTGCAGTTATTTGACTTTTATACATCCCGAGCCAGAAGTGAAAGAAGTGTAGATGCAGAGATGCTGAAGTCCAGCATATGGGCAACTCAGGTATTTTGAGGCCTACTCGCTATCTGTTTCTGTCAGGCAGCACAGGCATTGCCACTAACACAGTTAATATCTTCTGAGCCTTATTTTAAGGCAAACCCTCCAGGCAGAGGAAGGGGCACCAGGCTTGGTTGCACAGCATCCTTCTAGACATGTGCATAAGGATGTTGTACAAGTGAATGTCGGGCCCCCTGAAGAGAAACGTAAAGTGCATTGAGAGAGCCATTGTGCAAAGTGGACAAACATCAAGATGGTTTGGGCTGTTAGGGAAAGGGAATAAACAGTACCAGCTGCTGAAGGCCAGAAGAGAAGGGGCAGTTTTTGATCCAGCCTGGAGGAGGGTGGTTCTATTTTCAACGGCATTTCACTTCTTTTCTCCTTCCTCTTAATTTTATCCTTGGCTAATTTAGGCTACATTAGCAATGTCTGTAATCACCTTCTTATAACAATTATTTGTTTAAGTCCTTCAAATCAGTACAAATGCAATTAGTGAAATCATCACATAAAATACCTCTTTTTTGCTCTTAATGGAAAAGGCTGACACAAATTTTTGGAGAAGTATCTTCCAAATTACTTCTAAGTGGAGGTCATTTGACAGCACCTCTCTTTCAATTCATATCTAATAAACAATAACATCTCCAAAAAGAAGAAACAGATGTACAATTTTAAAAAAACTGTAATGTTTCTACTGAGAACACATGAGCTTTAACTTGCCCAGACCCCGACAGAAGCACAGCTGTGCTACTGCAACACTCTGATCTGGCCCCCGCCCCCAACACTATAAAAGCTTCCACATATGACAGAGAGCCTATGAAGCACCCAGGCAGGACAAATTTCTTTCTTCTCTATATTACTAGGGTGCTAGCCATAACCAGGATAAATTGTACTGCTGTTTTGACAGTATTCATCTCCTCATATCTGCAGTTATAGTTACAACTATGGCAACAGAAGGCGGGCAGACAAGACGATCTCTAGAAATGTGTACTACTACTATTCCTGTTTAGTGCCACTTCAGGAAGCACTTCAGGTGACTAATTCAGATAACATCTGTGAAATACTGACCCCAAAAGAGTCACTGGTAAAAAAACATGATAATTGCAATTAATCTTCTTCAGAACAGAAGAAAAATACTCATGAAGCCTTATAATTTTTTTTATTTCAGTAAAGTTCTCTTAAAAACATATTACAATATAGTATTAACTGAGGCAAGAATCTGAACAGTATTTTTAAAACAAGGCAGTATTTCAAAGTAGGAAATTTCATAAAAACCACCATTTGAAAATAGTCTAGTTTTCACAGTGTACTGCAATCTGCAGAAAACAGAGGAACACCCAAAATACTGAAATAGACTTAACAAATTCTGCCCAGTTTTGACTTCACAGAAAGCATAAAAAAAATTGCATAGGTAATAAAATATATTCAGGTAAAATCTTCGAACTTACAAAATATTTCACAACGCAAAACAATTCAGGTTTTTGTAAGCCAAATCCTTTTTGCTCTTGAATCAGCAGCACTATACAACCTAAATTATTTTCCTTCTGTAATGGTCAAGTTTTCTGTAATAACAGGTTGTCCATTATCTGCATAACGCAGTGAAATAACCACCTGCCTTCCTAGATGCATTAACTTAAACTCCTTCTGTACAGCTAGATTCTACCAGCCTCATACTTACTCTGTTACTTTATGAATACTTCTTCTGGAAACACTTTCTAGCAGAAAGGATTGGAGAGACTGCCTGCAGCTATTTTAAACATATTCATGAATCTGGTTGGTATCAAAAAATGCAAAAGAGAAGTTTTTAAATGTATTCTGTACTTCACAGTACTATATTGTGCTATTAACAGAAAGAAACCATATGGGAAAAAATTAATTAAAAAGTTTAAAAGTTGTAAATATAATTAGTAAGATACACTTGTCAATAAGACATGCAATTTATTAGAGCAAATGGGATAAGTGCCATAAAAGGAGCATTCACTGTGCATTGATTCTTCTTGAACTTTATCTTATTCAGGATCATAGTGCACCACTTAAGGTTGCATGGTATGAGGCAATATATATCATTTTCATAGATGCAAAGGCTATATACTGTGCCATTAATTAGGTTATCCTAAATCCACACTAATTCCAACACATTCACTTCAAATTCCTGTTGCTATAACCACTGTCAGTGAGTGGCCTGAACTACAGATTCAGGCATTTCTCTTTTTTGAAAGGGAGAGATGCAAAAGAGGCCTTTTCTTCCTTGAAATAAGGCTAAGCTTACTGCAAATTGCAAATAATAATACATACTGGATGGGATCTTTTTTTTGTCATTTGAGGGCCTTATCATAGATAAGTAAACATTATCAGATGCATGATCACTACCAGGTGGGTGCAAAATACTGTGTTTCTGCCACTGTGCATCTAAAAGTCTACTCTGAATTTAAGGGCAATTCTGGGCACTCCCAACAGAATCCTCCAAGAAGATTTACTACATTGAAGAATTCATACTCTGGAAGCTCTCTTAGCTGTAATAGTGTTCACTTGTACCTTCCTCATAGTTTCTGCGTCCTTTAATAATGGTGCATTTAAATGTAAGCACCACCACATGCATAATACGGGACTGGAGCATCATTCTCTTCCCTGTTCAAGCAATTCCACTGATCTCACAATCTCACTCAAATAAAGCATATTCATACAAGTCATGCCACTAGATTTGCTATATGATATATATAGGCAAACATTTATTATATTCAAGTAACATCTGCACTTTGCTAAAGATGTACCAGATTATGTCTAACACCAGATTCTGATATGTGCTACACAGGTTTAAATTCAGAATGACTCTCAGGTTGTCCTACTGGGGAGTGACAGCCTTCAACACAACTGCATAGCACAAAACAGCAAAGGAAAATAAGGGGTTCTGTTTGTAAGACAGTGACTTTCTTGACTTCCTCTAAAACAAAAACATAAGCACATAATTTCTAGGTTTCTCTAACATTGTCTTGCCCTGAACTCTTACCTTAGAAATATCCAGGTCTGCTCTCTGTAGAGCTCCTCTTACATCACGTGCACCCTTCTACAGAAAGCAGATGGGTATGTCAGAAAATTTTAACTCCTGTGCCATTTCATCTTTGTTTAATCTCACTAGGCTTCCAGAATGAAGTACCCAGAAAAACTGCTCTGCTCCTAGGTAATGCAGCTCTTCTGCACACAACAGATACACATTTTCATTCCCAAAGTCTGTCTCTATCACTACAAAATACCCTCTATAACAATAACAGTATTTGGCAAATGTTAAACACCTTTAATAGTAGTTTTAATTCATCCTTCCTTATGACCTTGTGAGAACAAATGAGACCCTGGCTACACACAGGCACTGAGATCTCTGTGACAGACAGACTTTGGGGGCACCAGGATGACTGGTTTGTGTACTTATGCTGGCTGCAGCACAATGCCCAGTGAGGTGTCTTGTGATGGACTGCTTAGACTTTGCAGCTGAAAGAAAGAAAAACTACTGTTCTTCATTTGGAGCAGGAGAGCAGTTTGTCCAAAGCCTGCATCCTTCAGTATGCTCTTGAAGAAAAAAAAAGATGATGGAAAGATAAATTCAGGTGTTAAGGACACAGTTATAACATTACAAGTAAAAACAGGTCTTGCAATTGGGTTCATTCTTTTACAGAAAATTATAGGAGGAGACTATACAGCAAAAACAGTGTGATAAGCTGAAAAACAAATGAAGAGCACAGCAATGTATATATATTTTAGATATACATACTCAGGCAGAAAGTTATATCGTGCATAATACTCCTTTTCAGTAAGGTTGATTTAAGCAGCCTGCAAGTGCATTGTTAATGTCCCTCTTCTATAATTACATTTGTAACACAAATATCTATCCTTTTGTAGGAATGCTGAAAGAAAGCTGGAAAGAAATGTGGCAAGGCATGCCATTTACTCCTAACAAAAGAAATAAGAAAGGAAATGAAGGAGCATTTGTGGAGGAGAAAGGAGAAAATGCAACAAAACACTCTACATAGATTAGAAAAAGACAAGAATAATTTGACGGAAAAGTTGGAAGAAGACACAAATTAGTGTCAACGAATGCACATTTTCTTTGAATTAACTGAGTGATTTAACAAAAAACCTCCACTTTTTTAAATTCAGCGCCTGTTCAACAAAACAAATAGGCTTTGTGAATAATGTTCCTTTTTGTTCAGAAAAATATTTTGTTACTTATAAGAAATCAAAAAAAATTTGCCTAATTTTCAAAAGTCTTATTTTCAAGACATTCCTTTAGTACTTGGTTATTTTTGCCTATCCACTCTTACTTTTTAGGATAGACTTCCTTCTCTTCCTGCAACTTTTCAAGGGCAAAAGTAAAAACGGGGAAAAGCCTTCCCAATAATTTAAATGCAGATTACTTCAAAATTAAATTACGACAGTCATTAGTTCCACTGTTTTTGTTATAAAAACAATATTCTATTTTCAACCCAGTTCATTTCTATAATATTAAGAATGAATACTCCAGTGCTGCCATATCATCACCTCTAGTTAGAGGCATTTATAGAAAGCACATTTTGTAAAATGTAGGCAAATTAGACTCAAAGTGCACTTAGTCTTATTATTAGCCTGTTGAGAGAAGAAACTGAAAGCAGGTTTCCATTGGCTGTGCTGCTTTCAGTTACAGTACTAAAATGTATTTACCCTCACCTGCAATTTTTTGTGGTCTAGAAGTAACCAATTTTAAGGGACTACTTTATTAAAAATAAGAGAGTTTGATCCGAATTCAAGGTTCCCCTGCCTGAAGATGTTAACAGAATTAAAATCTTGGAACACCAAAAGCTTTTGTTTTCTTTAAACACTGATCATTCAATTCAGATTATATTTAAATACTCCTAAAATTGAGAGCATTTTGGTGGGATGATCTGCTCATGTCAACACAGTATACAGTGTCAAATAGATAAAGAGTCAGAGTACAATACAAACACCATTTTAACCCCAATTCAGAAATTAAGATGAAATCCATAAAATAGATATACTGGTTCCATGTTCATGAGTGATCTGATTGATCCTTCCACGCACACAGTCAAGAGAAACTGATATCAGTGTTCCATTATGTACTCCAAAAGATGCGTGGAGGGACACACTGGTCCATATGCTTCCCTCTGGCATCTGACCTCCAATCTGTTGAGCAATTGCTGTGGGTTGCATGTGATCCATGGTCAACTGATTGAGAGTCATTTTCAGCATGTTGCATGAGTGGATTAGCTTTAAGTTAAATGCAAGGCTGGCAACTCCCTTTTCAGTAAAAATGAAATACTTCTGAGCAAGCTGTCCAGAAGATACCAGCTGTATCTGTTTCTCATTGGATGACACCTGGGTGAAATCCAGCAATTTGTTTCTCACAGCTCCAGTAGGCAGACCTGTAACAGAAACTGTGGCTGATATGGCACTAGAAACTGCTGAAGGGATCCAGACAAGGCTAAACATACTAATTCCAGAACTATCTCCAAAATACCGAACATTACACTGTGCAGGAGAAAGTATCTCAAAGCTAATCAGATCTCCAGCACCAACTTTTGCGGCTGCAGAGGCAGATATCGATGTGTCTCTGTAATTCACCCCAGATTTAAATACAGTCATTAGTTCTCTGTTGGTACCATTCCTATTGATGTAAGAAATTAAGGAGAAGCCCTCCTGGACACATGTATGACCCATGGAATACAATGCTTGGTGAAATACAAATTTGACAACACCAGATTCAGTGAACTTTACAGCTCTGCCATCATGAGATAAACTTAGCATGTAAGGGTCAGAAATAGAAATTATTTTAAATGTAGGTCGATAATTTGTTTGGTAATGCATTGCTGTTGACATCTGTGCACTGAGTGCTACAGCACCTGTGTCATGGGACAACCAAAACAAGCTGAGTGGGGTAATAAGATCATAAATATTTAAGTCTTTGCTTTGATTGCAGAATTGATTTGGGCTCCTCAAATACACAGAAAGAGTTTGGCTGGGCTCCACTTCAGCAGCGCTGCTTAAACTAGTGCTCTGGAAATACTTTCCTTCTGGCTGTTCAATCCGAACACCACTCAGTTCATAGCCTTCCTCGCTGCCATTGAGCTTTAGGGAAAGTTGCAAAAAATTCCTGCAGTTGTGCTTTACTGCAAAATTTAGGTCAGTCCACAACAGACCATGTTGCCTGAATACCAGGCTGCTATTTTCAACAGATAGGATTTCACAGGGAAGCTTTCCCTTTATCTTCAAGTTCAAGCCAGAGTAGACCTGAGAGATGCCAGACTTCACAGAAGGTAGAATAATATTTGCAGCCCAAGACTCTGAGAGCTTGTTTTCATCAGTTGCCGAACAAACCGTATCACTGACAGTGGAACAAGGCATGGCCACCATTCCATCTTCACATTTTAAACATGCTTGGCACTCCTGCATTTCCTTATTAAAGAAATACTCCTCTCCACACATTCCCAAAGCTGCATCTTTCTCAGCAATTCCAAGGCATCGGAAACCACCTGTTCACAGGAAATGGACAATTTTTATTGTCATACCTTGAAAGTACTAAAAATGAGAACTCTATAGCTCCACACATCAAGTATCTTTGATAATATATGTAATCATAAGGGAGAAAACAGCAGACAGTTATGACGTTAGATCACTTTGTGCTATTAAATGAACCTTGATAGCTAACAGAGAGGAAATATTAGGCATAACTCAGCTTGTCCAAGCCAATCACAACGGTTTAGAGTGAAAGAAGGGCTACAGAGGGGCAATTCTAACCAAAACCTGTAATGTATCAGATGCAATGACAATGCTCCAAAGACATTCCCTTCCCTGAGGTAAAAGGTATGACGACTAACTGGTGCACTGAGCAGCTCAGATACTTTCAGCTAACAGAGAGTTCCCCTATACAAGGAGAAATGTGCACTGCCTGCCCAGTCACATCACAGGATATCCCTGCGGTCGCTGTGATTGCTAAAGCAGTGCTTTGCAACCCAAGGAACAGGGATTCCCAGCATTCACTCTGTGCATAGTTTTAAAAGAACCTGCAAAAAAACCCCAAAAAAACAGGAGAACCAAAACTGTAAACAGCACGTTTAAAATCAATATGCATAAGTCCATGCATTTAAAAAGTGGAAAACCACTGTCCTAAGACACAGGATGCCAATGGTTGTGATAAATCTAAAATAAAACACTGCTGCAAACAGTAAAGAGAATATCTAGACATGCTGTTTGAAATTACCTTATTTGACACAAAGCAATTTTGTACTTTATGACCTTAGTGGATGAAAGAATGCACGCCCAAAGAGCAGGTTTTAAAAACAGACTGTAATTTTCTATGGCAATTTTCCAAGAGCACCGGCAGCTGCCAGTGCTTCCAGCTGGAGCAACCAGAACTCAAAACCTTTATGTATGGAGCTTTCAGGATCTAAATCAACACACAAGATCTGAGGCACCCTAAAAGAATAGCCACCCACAGTTTGTGCCTCAAAATGTAATCACTAATGCACCCGCTTACGCTTTTTGCCACCATAATTAAAACTCAGTAATCAGCTTTCTTATAGCTTTTCTTAAATATCCTTTACTATCTAAATCCTGTATCAGAAATTTGCTTTATTCTTCAGCTGGGAAGTTCCTGTATCTGGGCTGATATTTCCTCTAAGACTGGGACTACAAGCATTTGATATGGATCCCAACAAGCCATATTTTTCCATTGCTAGCCCCATGGTGGGGCTGGCTATGCCGACTGCTGATGCAGACAGAGAAGCTCGCCACACATACTGCAAACTACAAGATAGAGCAGTACACATGCACCTGGCCCACAAGGGAGGTCAGAATATTGGCTAGAATTCACTCCTGATACTACATTATTCAGCAGAAAACACCAGACACTGTGTTACTTTATACAGGCTTCATATATTCACCCTCATATCACTTTGCCTACCTACACTTCATTCACTTAAGCGATGATTCTGCACTAACACCAATATGTAGGACTGTACAACTTGCGATGTGAGAATACTCTTTCTAAGACCAGGTACCATTTTCTCAGAGCTCACTGCAGAACAGTAAGATATTTTCCATTTGATAAAAAGTCAAGAGAAATGTAACACTTTGTTTCCCTCTGCAAGTGTCTGGCTTTTTTTATGAGAAACAAAAGCCAAATAAGTAAGATCACATTTTTTCAACTAAGAACATTCTAAAGGGAATACAGAAAAAAAATCCCAGACAAACCTTCCCTTTGAAATCAGTTTTAACCACAATGTAATTGTTCACATGACACTTCTTTACCACTTCTACTTCTCATTTCAGCAGCTCCACCACCAAGAAATACTGGATGAATTGATACTAAGTACACAAATACAGTTGGTTTGCATGGCAGAGAAGATGTGCAGTAGTGCCTAGAAATCCTTTCTATGCTATTTGCTTCTTTAAAATATTTTAATGTATATTTAAGGATTTTTATAAATGTCAAGTTTTACAAATACATGTGGTGACTACTCACTCCAGTTTGCTGTCCAGTCTTTTATTGGTTAGATCCACAGCAGATGTTCCCCCTGTGTGTGCTTCAAATAGGTGACTTCAAAGCAGCACGCAAGCTGCTTTATACTATGGACACAGCGGCAAGAGTAGCACTCTACCCTTTGCCCAGAAGAGGTCAAGCAGCAAATGATAGCCAAACATCAGAAAGGCAGCACAGCAGCATGCTGTGACTGCTTCCTACTGCTCTTTACTGCCTGACAATCTCTTCCACCACTTCCTGGCTCCTGCTCTGGGCACTGCTGCAGCTGGTTTAACAATGAGCAAACCAGCTCAACCTGCTTTTGTGAAACTGAGTTTTTCTGCAGCACACTCCCCAGCCCTTGCCACTCATGGAAGCCAGGCAATTGCAAGGCAATTAGAGTAAGCCATGCATGTATTTTTCTGCTGTTACTACTCATAACTACCTGATGCAAAGATGAGATTCAAGAAGATTAAGTATGGGAATACATCTCTTTTTAAACCCTCTACATCAAATTTGGTTCATCACATATCAACATGGCTAATTACAAATCGGGGCTATCTGTCTACGTTCCCATTCCTCTTCCCCCTGCATCCCACAGTCAGTTCTACAGTAAGTCCTCTTTTGCTTGTGTGGCATTCCAGAGAGACTGCCTTTGGTTGACTCCATTTCTTGGACAACAGTCTGACCACTTTCCTGTGACTATTTAAGAAGGAAACGATGCACTGGACTCCATTTTCACTGACTACATACCTCCAACTGTTATGGAAACTTGATGACTAGCATTTAATCAAATAACCTAACAACTCTCACCCCAGATAAAAGTGAGAAAAAGCAGTAGGGGAAGAAGGTATGATTTAAAGGAAAGTGGAAGGGTGAAGGAGAGACTCCTAGTTGCATGTTTCTTTATTGTTGTTTGCTCTGTCTCCTCTCACACTGTACAGTGAAGATGAGTTGCTACAGATGCAACAACCTTTGCGTGCAGCTCAGGAAACCACATTCAACATCTGGAACTCATATGTCAGATCACATCCCTATCTTCCCTACATTACCCAAAACAGACATTCAGTTTCGGCCTGCCTTTTAACATGTTAATTACACTTGTAGAAGATAATGAGCTACCATGGCCAGACAGGCTGAAAGTAGCAGTTGTCTCTAATAAAAAATAAAAAGAACACTCCCTCTTCCATGACAGATGGAAACAACATTGACAGGACATTGATTCCTGTCCAGGTGATGGGAAATAGTTTGCTTTCACAAAGTTACAAGCCACCATTAAAACTGGGAGAAGATGAATCAAGGGAAGTGTCCTTCCCTTTCAAATACATTGTTACTGCCTTTCTGTGGTCTGACACACCATCATTACTCATCTGTTTCTTGGCAGTATTTTGCCCTCACTTTCCTCCAGCAGTTGTGCAGACCCTCTTGGTCCAGTTGTCCCCCTCCACAGAACCTACTGAATAAATTACTTGCAGCCTTCCCTCTTCCAAGACACAGATGAGAGCAACACCAAATGACTACCACATTGGTGGCTCTCCTTTCTTAGGACTGAGCCCTTGGGGGCTTCCATCCAAAAACCTCACCAATTCAACCAAACCAGATGCCTTATTACTCTAGAAGAGATGAAGCCTTAAGCCTTTCCAACGCTCTGACTCAAATGTTGGGCCCTAAGCCGTCTTCCCTCTAACTGCTCATCATTAAGACTGTCTAAAAAAGTCTTGCCTCTTCTTTTGTAAGACTGATGGTAACTCCTCTACAGCATTTACCACATAATGCAACAGTAAGTGCTCTCTTGCTCTAGTCCATTTCCAGTTTCCTGTGGTGTTTTGTATAAACATGACCCAAACCAACATAGTTCCTGCCCAGAGGAAGTAAGTACAATATAAGAGAACCCATGCCCTCTTTTCACCCTTTCCTAGAACCAATTCCTTCCCACAATTTTCCTCCACCAATGGTGGTGTAGGAAAGATACAGAATCACTCATAATCAGCTTAAAACAGCCCTTGCCCCTCAGAGAGGCCACACTCTTCTTACGAGTTAGAAGTCTAGAGGAGGAAAACCATAAAACCTAATGAAGCCCTTATTCGTTTATTTGACTGTGAGACTTCAGGTACAGGTCACAACTGGTGAAATGCTCTGTTTGATCACAGAGTTCCTTCCAAGCTTTTCTGGCTGAGAAAACTTAGACAAATAGAAAGAAACTTAGTACCTGGATACAATTTGTTCAGTATGTCTATCAATTTTGCTCTTTTGTGTCTGACTGCCATGAGAATATAATGAAGTAATGAAGGCGAAGTCTGCAGTGCAAAACACCAGACAGATCTGTTTGTAAATGTCGGAAAAATTCCCCCAAGCCCATGCAAATGATGGAAACTGTTGATTGTTCCCCAGTATTTGACAATATTGTTGCTAAAGGACAATATGATTGATGGAAGGAGGCTTTATAAGAGTCTTCATGAGATCAAATCAGATATCTACCCCAGCGCAGCAGAAGGAAAATGACAACTATTTTTCTCCATTAGGAATGATATCTTTGATTTTGACTCCATTTGCACCAGCATAAGCAAGAAGAAAGTCAGGTCATAAGTGAAAATTAAAACAAAGCACACAAAACCCCAAGAAAATAAGGCAAAAGGGACCATCCAATGCTTCCTGTGGATATTAATGTCCTAAATAGTCCATTGTTCACAAAAACTGCTACCAGCTTACAGATGAGTGTTTTTCAACTCCTTTGATTCCAACAAGCTGCACATGTCACTACTCACTAATATACAAGCCTGAGTTCTTATCTATTTCTTTGGCCAGTTCCTGAAGATCTAATTATCTTCATTCTTTAATTATCAGAGAATATAACTTACCCGGAGTATTCAGGCATTTTATCCTCTCACCACAAATGCTTGGAGATTCAGTGCATTCATCTCTGTCCTGTAAATCACAAGAATCATACTGAAACATTATAACATGACAACTTAAATTTGAAACAGGATTTCTTCAGGCTCTGTGACACCCATCTGCTAGTAAGAGGCATAGGCAGGGATGGAGAACAGGCTGATCCCATTAAGCATGTTGGAGCAAGAAAATTTTGATATGGATATGTCAGCTGTTCTAAAAAGGTATCCAAAAAGACTGTGTGGCATCCACAGAAAGCTAGCAGTGTGCAGATGACGAGCTGAATGGAGTGGTTGCACAAGTAAAGCTTGTTACAATGCACATCCTCCAGACTGATGCATCACTCAATTGATCATAATGACATTGTAACAATCGAGACAGTGTTAGGAAAGGCTTTTAAGGACATTTAGTCTGGGAGGAAGGTGCTAACCAAAAAACACACATGAAAAGTAAATGAGAAAGTATTATTTCCTGTCAACAAGCCCTCCTTTCACCCTACAGCAGGCAGAGAGGAAAGAATAACAGGCTACATTTGTGTTTAAATGCTCGCACTAAAGAAAACTGAGACTAGCACTGGACAGACACTTTCAGGTTCTCAGTATCTTGGGCATAGGTTACTGGCTGGTCAGGTCGTGCTAAGCTAAGAACTGAGGGCAATACTTGGTAAACAAGATACTGCTTTAAATATCAAGTTCCCTGTATATATTAGGACTTCTGAATGAGAGAAAACAAACAAGGAACCATCTTAGTTTGCTTATTTGCTGGGTTTATGTTGTATAATAAAATGTATTTTATAATAAAATGTGTTTAACAATAGAAGCATCCATGTTCTATATTTGTATATGTTTGCATGTTATGTTTAAGCGGGAACTAGTTCTTACATGTTTTAACTGACAACTTCTGTTTCCAAACTTACAAATAAATGTCTGACATATAGTTTTGCTTAGTAAAGCTTTCCTTTGCTCTCCAGAGATGTCTAGAAGTTCCTGTAGAGTGGAATGGGATTAAACAAACAAATTTAGCATGCAAAAGTATAAATGTTTTAGGACGTCTTTTCTCACCATGATGAAAAGAATCAAAGTTCTGCCAAGTGTCACACCAAACAGGCACAAACTAGTGCCTCATTTAGAGCAGTAAAAGCTAAAGAGAAAGCTCAGAAAAAAAAACTTCTGGCAGATTTTGAAGTACCATAGACCCATTCAGTAAAACACATGCTCCAAACTGGATCTCTGTAGCTCTCCAAGTAGCTATTTCCAGAATGTTATCCCAGTATGTCAAACACAAAACTTCATAAGCAATAACTGAAAGATACAGAATTATGTTTCACCTGGCAAATCCGATCAGAGTTAGCAGAACACTCGGACATTTGGAAAAAACCAGCAGGGCACAATGTGCATTTCTCACATTGTGAAGGTGTCTTTTGGAAATTGCAAAATTCATCACTTTCACAAAGGCCACAGTCCAGCAAAGACTCCCCAACATTAATCACTTTTGCATCCACTTCCACTTTATGCACAGAGTATGACTTCTGGAGATGATTTCTGACCTGGTTCTGAAGTCCTTGAAGATGACTTTCAAAATAATTTTGAATATCTTCTTGCAAACTCTGAAACGACACTTGTTTCACCGTATCAAAAAGCATGCCATACTGGACTTTGATCAGATCCATTTGCTCATACATTTTTCTTTGCTGTTCAAGAATCTCCCGTTGCTGGCTAATTAATACATGCTGCTGTTCACCAAGTTTTTGCTGCAAATCGACAATGATCTGCTGTTGGCTTTTTAGCATTTCAGTAAATTTCTCATGCCCTTTTGCAAGGTGCAGTTGTAGTATTAGGGCATCTTCAGATGGAACTTCATTTTCTCCTGAAATAAAAATGATTGATTATTGTCCAAGCTTTCTGTATTATCTCTTCAAAAGCATTCCAATTTTAGTACGTTAATGAAAAGTTGCACTAAATTGAAGTCATGATTACAAGGCCAGTTCCTTTACTATCTTTGTAGCCACCTCATGGGACCACAAGGTAACAACATTTGCCCCCGCTTCAGGGAATAAATTAATCATCACTGGGGTTCAATAACAGATTAACCATTCCTATGTACATGTTCAAATACAGTAGAGAGTAAATGGCCAATTTTCACTGTAGAGGTGATAAAATGTGGTGATAAAACTTGCTGCAAATACTAAGCCACTAAGGGTAGTAAAAGTAACGGTCAATTGCAAAAGCAGTCTACAATACTGAGCAGGCACAATAAAATGGCAAAAAAGAAACACGAAGGAGATAAAGGTGAAATGAGGCACCCACTGAAAAAAAAAATTCAATGTTTTTCGTATCAAATGTTGTACTTATGGATTATTATTACCCCTTGGAAACGATCTTGAAGTAATACATCCAGATATAGATGTTAGACTACAGAGCCATGTAATCAGCAGTTCAGTGCCCAACAGGGGTCAGAAACACATATAAAATGCTAGGATTTATTAGAAGAAGAATACATAACAGAAGATAATATATCATTACGACATTACATTAATCAATAGAGCATCTTTAATACAGCATGCAGTCCTAGTTCCCCATCTCAAAAAGGAGTAAAAAAGAACTCAAAACGTTCACAAAAAGGGCAGCAAGGAAAATCTAATGTATGATACCGCTACAATATGAAAAAGTAGGTAAGACTTTCCAAGATCAGCTAAAAAAATAAGAAATCAAACAGGTAGTGTGTAAGCAAGCAAATGGATATGGAAAGACTGTTCACTCTTTCTTCCAAAACAAGAATCAAGGGACATTAAATGGAGGCAGTAGCTTCGATACATGCTAAAACTCAATCAGTTCCAGAAAGCTGCTGGCCCAATACATAAGATAAAAGCAATCTGGGGCTAAGAGATACACTGACATCAATCAGATTCAGGAAATCTAAACAACAAACTGTTGGAGCTGGGAAAATGATTGAGGAAAATATCATGCCATATATTCCACAGTATCTGCTGCTGGACATCACCTGAGAGACCATCCTGAATCTATACACTCACTCATCTGTTCTTATGCAGCACTGATTTATCTTCTTATGAGTGCAGAACATCAAGGATGAGACAAGGAAAAAAGACCATAGCCAGTTCCTGTTTACAGTTCCCAAATTATTTTGCTGTTTGGTTATTTTTATTCACAGCATAGGGCACACAACTTTTATTTCTCAGTATGAACTTAAATATTAAGGTAGCTTACAGAGTACTGGATTTGAGAAAGCAAAGACCAGGATCCAGGAAAGGCCACACTTCCCATTAAAGTTGGAAATTTTAAAATATCTGCTAAATTATACCCCCCGTATCTCCTTCTGTCTAGCATGAACAAGTAGTTCTGTGAAAAGCAGAACCACTGTCATCTGTCTCTGTGAATTTGTGTCTTCCATTTGACTGGCTAAATAATTAGCACTACCTTTGCTCAGTGGGACCAGTAACAATACCATTTTGAATGATTAAGCCATCACAAATTTATCCACAGGGTGGAGAGACAGGGTTATTGGGCTCTTCTCATCCTGGCAGTCCGGGCTTTTCTCACACACACAAGCAAAGCTATTGGAGCAACTAAAGGTTAACTAAAGCTCTGATTCAGTAAGAAACATAAAGTAGAGCTTTATTTTAAAGCACATACTTAAGGAGTGCTGTCTTCAGCCAGTAACTGTCTGACTTACTGACATTAAGGAAAGCTATAACTTTTTTGTACTGACTGCAGTGAAGCTTACTTGATGGACCAGCTTTCTATTATCTCTGCCCTAAATGGCCTTCCACAACTTTGTAACAATGGATACATTCCAGTCAATTTAGCTTTGCTCCTTTTGTCTGTCTAAAGCTTAGCTGGAGAGAATATGACGCCTAAAAATTCTTTGTGACTGGCTTTTTTCTCTCATTTTTATCTATTTTGCAGTATTATGACTAAACTTATACTCAGCAGTACAAGAGGCCCTTCACTGCACAATACAGTCAGTGCTACTGGAACTTCACAATGACAGACCAAGAGAGAGCATAATAAAGCTCTTGCACAAAAGGGAAGGCTTTACTGAAAATAAACTACACTCAGTTAAACAGAAGGGTTATCTTGTTTGCCAAAATAATTCTGAAGTAGAAATCTAAAATAATTCAGATGCTGAGTGCCCTGTTTTTCCTCATTAAGTACATAAAGGTAAGACATGCTGAACATGTCAGATGGGGCTGTCCCTATGTCTAAAATTATGAGAAGAATTCCACTGCAAGTGATGTTTACCCACTAGCAGATTCCAGTAATCCCATATTTCCACATTTCCCAGACAAGCATCAAACAGGTACACCCACTAGCAACACGCACATGTTCCCAAGCCCACAGATACAGTATTATTTTCCTTGCACACACACCACACAGCCATGGCAAGGCCTGTTTTGCAGACATCTGCTCCATGCTTTCAAGATGAATCCATGCTGCAAACACAACATCGCATATGAGCCTCTGCTACATTTCCCCAGTATGCCTGGAAAGGACAGACATCCTGTGGGTGTGTTGTATGGACAAGGAGCCCTCAGACACAATCTGCCACTGCACCAAGAGGCAGAGGCTAAAAGTACTGTGAGGAAGGGAAGGTGAGATTTTGGTTGGCATCCAAGAGCACAGAGACATCTGACCTTGAGAGTCACTGCTGGAAACCACAGGAGATGAGAGCAGTGGGCTGCGGGCACTGCCCAGTGCACAGAGAGCGACAGCAGGAGAACCTACAACCTTGTTCAACCATGAGGTTGAGATATCAACCACAGGTATGAGATATCATGGCTGCACATTATTTTGCCCAAATGCAGAGGTTTGCACGTGCAGAGAAGTCTGCACAAAAGAAAACAATAGAAAGATGGGTCTGATAGGAAAAAATGAAGGATTTATTAACAATTATTGAGTGAGGAGGAATCCAAAATGGTAAGACAACAAAAAACAGTTCCTGTGCATTCCTTCTTTTGGGATGCCAGTCTTTCATCTGAAGTAAGGTGTACTCACGGTGCTGCTGAGAAAAAGCAGGGACAATCTTGCAGAGGAATGGGCTCATCTGATTTGAAATGGGAGTATGAGTCTGCACTCCAGCATCTTCACTTGGCCACGGGAAGTGGTAGTTAAGCTGCAGTTGGCAGGAGTGCTGCAGATAGTAGCTGTGGTGCTGGTGATAGCGGCTGAAAAGATGATGATGATGTCTGTGTGACCCCCACAGATGGGCTGCGCCAGCTCTGTCAGGCAGCTGGTGGAGAGTAACAGTCACCTGCCTCCTGCAGATGAGCCTGCAAACACAGACACCGTGCTGGGAATCAGCTCGAGCCCTGATAATGGCCTGTATCTTGGAGGTCTTCAGCAAGCATTCAAGTAGACTACACCTCATATGAAAGGGGCTATATAACAGGTTGAACAATAGACCATTCGGTTCACCAAAACAGCTTTCTGCAGCAGGTTAACTAGAGCGATATTTTAATTACTAAGGAATCACTGTAAATCTACTCATGAACTGTCACAAAGCTGGCAGTCGTAGGCTGGGGTGGGCCTCCAGGTCTCCACCTGTGGATGGTGAACTAAGACAGATAGAAAAATGGCCTTAGAGTCATCTAAGCGGCATATTCCAGCTCCCCTCATGTCTGAGGAGAGACCAATGGCAAAGAAACACCCTTTTCAGCTGGTCTTGGTCATATGCTGAAAGGGTAAGTTGATCAAAATGTTCCACTAAAAACAGAGAAAGACAACAAGAGCCATTAACCTGTCTCTTCCTGAATCACTGAATCATAGAATGTTTTGGGCTGGAAAGGACCTCAGAGTTCATCTAGTTCCAACCCCCCAGCCATTGGCAGGAACACTTTTCACTAGACCAGGTTGCTCAGAGCCCCATCCAACCTGGTCTTGAACACTGCTAGGAATGGGGCATCCACAACTTCTCTGGACAACCTGTTCAGTGCCTCACCACTCTCACAGTAAAGAATTTTCTTCCTTACATCTTATCTAATCCTACTCTGTTTCAGTTGGGAGCCATTCCCCCTTGTCATGAACACTACATGCTGTTTGGGTCACAGTTCTCCCCAGACAAGTGTAAATGCATTTCCCCTAATTAAAGATCTGATTATCATGGGTTTTTTTCCTTTTTGTTTTAGTAGAAGTAGCTGGAATTGCTATACAAACCATGCTCCTTTCCAAGACCTATCATTCTATCTACACTGCTGCAGGAAACTCAGTGACGTGTTCAAAATAAGATCCCAGGCAAATGTAGAGAATGTTAGAGGTTGCAAGCAGAGCAGAATACTGGATGCTTGCCTGTACACTGACTTGAAGGAAACCAAAAACTGTCAACATGGCTTATTTTTTTGTTCCTGATGCCAAATACATGTTGATGAATCTAGTATGCTGTTCTTCCACTCCTAGGAGAGAAAGCTGCCTTGTGAAGGTCTGGGTCCAGTCTTTGGAATGGGCAAAACAAGCCTCTACATCCTTTGTCCAGTCTGGACAGAAGTACAGCAAGACTCACCCACACCAACTGCAGCAGCTGGCAACACAAAGTAACAACAGTGAGAGGGGAGAACTTCTGAGGGTGCAGCTGTCCGCATCTGAAAATTCACACATAGAAGCTTGTGTGTCACCACGGGTTTGCTCACTGTATGCTTCCATGCCAACAGTGCCTTCCATGAGATTACGTGGTTCAGTGAGCAGTGCTGTACACTGCTTTCCCTCCAATATCTAGGATGCTTCTCTCTGCCAAAGGAAGATGAATGCACAAATCCATGACTGCCACTGGCCATAATCCATTCTTGAGGCATTCAAGGGCTTTATTAAGGGAAACTTCTAACCACACTTTCATTCCTCCAAGACTTCACCCGGCATCAGGCCTACAAAGAATATAAAATAGAAAGAGTATAGTGGACTCTGTGCCAAGTCTCCAAAATTCTGAACATCTTCACACTCTGTCCCTTTAGCTTTAATTTCGTCTGACCCATATCAGAAGGGACAGAGGACCTAACCCTAAGACCTAGGAGATGAGAGGTGCATGTAACTCACCATGTTAGCTGGAAGTGGTGGTACTGGAGACCGGGCAGCATAGGCTGATCCAAGTCTTCTAAAGACAGCCAAAGAATAAGAGGATATTTGGAGAAAAATATCCTGGGTGTTCTTTGTAAGACCTTCATGGAGATACAGCATATCTGCTCTCAGCACTATCCAAAAGTATTACTCTTTTCTGTCTATTCAGAATCCCCTTATTTGGCAAGGCTTGTAGTACATAGAAAAGGATTTTGGTATGGACAAAGAAAATGCAAATATCCTGGATCCTGGGTCCATCTGCAATACGAAGGCACAGCATTTATGATGATTGTACAAAGAGTATGCACAGAAGCAGAGAAAATGAAGGCTGACTATATTGACTTCTCTGTTTTCTGTCCACCTTTAGTCACAGAGCATACAGAGGTTCTATAAGACATCTGAGAACATCAGGCAAGATGAAGGTAGACAGCGTCCCTACACTAGGTATGAGGGGGCTTAAATGTCAGCCCTGGGACTGGAATCACCAAGCACGAGTCTCCTTTGGAGGAGATGTCCCTTCACTAAGCAGACCTTGATAACCTGGAAAAGCTTGGCATGTGTTCTGGTGTCGGAAGCAGCCACAGCCCTCAGAGTTGCCACACAAACATGACAAGGCTTAAATTACCTCCTCCATGCTTTCGATTAGCTTTTAACATCAATAGGAAATAAATCACCCTTCCTCATACATTTCATACCTTTCAGACACAACATTAAACCAGAACCTGTGGTTATGTAACTCGTACTGGTGCTCTTCTTATGGGTAAATCCACGTATCTCAGGCAATTAGATACACCTTCCACTGATCTATGAATGTAACCATGGACATACCTGGCTTCCTACAAGAATACCAAATTCACCAAAACTGTGCTCATCAACAGACAGGTAAGTGTTCTGAATGATGTGCTGTAAGAGAGGATCTGTATTTTTTAACCCCTGGCTATTGCAGCAAGACAGTCTGGCAGCAGCAAGTTTCTTAGCAAAGGCAACAGTCCGTTCAACCCTGATTTTGGAACATACACACCCCTCACTGAATCCTTTTACAATATATTGCTATAAATTAAAAAACCCAGGAATACCAGACTGTGAAGAGAGAGACAGATAGGTCTTACACGTTTAAAAACACCACTACAAAAAAGTTTTGCTATGTTCCATCAGCTCTAGGTCTCCTACATGCACTTGTGTGTGGAGAGATGAAGGGGAGCAGAGAGGGGAGCCAGGGTAGCAATTCTCTCGTTGTGAAGACCAGTGCCAGATTTGCCTTCTAACTCTCCAAAAACAAGGAGGTTTGGTGCAGCCTCTCAGGCACCCCTGTGTCCGGGCTCCAAGAGGTGCTGAAGCCCCTCGGCTCAGCAGCCCGGATCGAGGAGACCCAGCACCCAAGACCGCGACTCTCGGCGACCACGCTGAGCCGCCGCGGGCTGCAGGAACCCTCCGTCCCAAGGGAAGGGGGTGTTGGTGTGTTGTGGGGGCTGTGCTCTCCCGTCCCCAGGCCCCCTCACACCGCCCCGCACCTGGCTTGACGTCGCAGGTGAGCTGCGCCCCCAGGGCGCCGCCGCCCCGCTCGGGGGCGGCGTGGGCAAAGTCGTCCCCCGCGAACTGTGCGGCTCTGTCGGCGGCGCGCAGCAGGGCGGGCTCGGGGCAGCCCTCGGCGGGGGCGGCGCAGGCCGGGCCGCGGGGCCGCGGG
>VZRE01000130.1:285880-304355 GCA_013396775.1 Cephalopterus ornatus | reverse complement strand
GCAGGGCTCGGCCGTGCCGCCCCCCGCGCCCAGCAGCGACAGGCAGACGCCGAGCCAGCAGCGCGCCCACCACAGCCGTCTCCCCGGCATCTCCGGCCGCGCCTGCAAGAGAAGAGAGGCCGCGGCGGGTCAGGGCATCTGCCCCTCTCTGCGGGGGCGACCCGAGCCCGCCGCTCCTTCCGCCCTGGCCCGGGGTGCGCAGAGCCGCGGACCCCCTATCCCTCGCCCCCTCCGTTCTGCAGGTACCGGCACAGCATCCCAAATCCAGGAAAAACTTTTCACACCCACCGACCCCCGTCCCGTCCCTCCCCGGCGTGTCCCGGCGTAACCTGCGGGAAGGTGCGGGGCCGCGCCCGGAGCAAGTGCGGCCTCGGGGCTGAGCTCCTCAGAGCGTGTGCCCGCAGCTGGGACTGACCACCTCCGAAAGCTGGAGGGGAATGGAAACGTGCAACATTCCTGGGGCTTCGTTAGCATCAGATTTCCCAAGCGCCTCCCTTTAACTCCTTCGCTCCTCCGGCCCCTGCCGGCTGCCGGGGACGGCGGTGGGACGGAGGCGGGGGCTGCCGTGCCGCTCCCGACGGCTCCGGCCCTCCCGACGGCTTTTCTTGCCAGTGCCATCCCAAGGAGCCCGGACAGGGATATGTACACGCCTTAAAAGGTTACCTTTTATTCCGAGTGTTTTATTTCACCTGAAAAATCCGAAACCAACCAAACAAACAAAAACCCCAAACCGAGAGGAGTAAAGTAGACGCGCGATGCAGTTTTCAGTAAATAAAATTTCAGGCGGCTGAAAAACTTATGGGTAGTTTGGATTTCTTGGTTCCCACTTCGATCGTCAGGAACCTACACCAAAGCTAACCATGATCGCAGCTGCCGTCTTCTCTGACGCTACCGACGGCCGCAGCAGAACCGAAGCGAAGGACCGATTTTGGAGCGGTCAGCCGTGCGGCTGTGGCGGTGTGTTTTGCTTTCTGAGAAAGCAGCTTCTCCAGACCCTTTCTGGCATCGCTCACACCTCGGTGTGAGAATCAGCATACCTTTCGAGAGTTCCGAGGCGTGAATAACTCCCCTCACCAGTAGCCGCCTCGCTTATCTAATCTCTTCCGTATGGTACTGGGGGAAAGCGACATCAAGTAGGTGTCCACTTCAACACTAACTGCCATGCTGCATTTTGTCTTTGGGAAGTTGGCCAGCACTGATACAATGACTATGGGCAGTGGATAAAAGAACAATTACAGAAAATACTATTTATTGATTCGTTAGCTTCAGCTTCCTTCCATCCACAGGTTCACACACATGTAAAACTCCCTCAGAGTTATCTTTGCAATGCTTTCACAGTCTCTTTGCTATCACTTATACAGAAAGGAGAAGCAGCACATTGTTTTGTTGGGTGGGGTTTGGGGGGTTGGTTTGGTTGGTTGGTTTGGTTTGTTTTTAATTCAGACTAGTTCATTTACTGTTTCCCTTGTTACTGAAAAAGCATACCAAATACATCACTTGCAACTGGCTTGCCGTTTTTCACCTAAGCATTACTTCTTTTGAAAACACCAGCTTGTTGAAACTGAAATGCTGCGAAGCAGCAGCAGCGGCTCCAGACACACAGGGGTTGTACCCTCTGCTGAATTCTGCAGGGCTAGTGACCTGCCAGGTTGTAGAGCTCCTTGCTGCTGGGTCAGGAGGACCTGTAAATTCTGCTAGACCAAATCTTACATGAAATGCCCAACAATTCCTAGACTGTCTGCCTTGACCTTCAACTGACGTAGAACTCCAGCGTCAATTACTGCTGAGAGATCCTAGGTTTTCCTATGGTTTCCAATATCTCTACAAAAAGGCATAAATGGAGATAAACCTCCAGGATCTGTCCCTGCAAGGAATCCACAGCCCAGCTGTGGTAGTATGGAGTTCTGCATGAGCTATTTTTTTCTGCTGGATTAATAACTCTGTATTTTCTCAAGTTTCTTGATAGGTTTTGCAGCCAATACAATGCTACCACAGCTGTATTATTTTGGGAATCCATGCCACTGCATATAAAGCTACTTAAGATGCAAATTCATCTTTGGATCATCTTCAGAAATGACATAAAAAAGCTATACAGTTGGGGATGATTCCCAGAATAGCTACACCTGCAGGCTAATAATTTATGAAATTACATGAGACACGATGTTCTCAGATGCCACAGAAATCAAGAGTAAGTTTACTGAATTTGAGGTGATGGGAAAAATAAGAACAGAATTTACCTTTAAACCTGAATCTTAACAACAATGTTTTTGCAGGGGAAAAAAAAAAAAGCCTTTGTATAGGCAAATATCATAGCAGTGATAGTGCAAACGAGAGTACTGATTCACATATTTGATTTTGGAAATGTCTATAGCACAGGATGCAGCAGTGAGAAATGCCGCCATAAGTTGGACAGGTAGCATAGATATGTGTATGCTATCCCTTATGACTGAGAAACTGTGCATCAATTAAATGGGAGTGTGATATATATAAAAAAGAATGTTCTGCTGACATCTAATATATGGCATATCAGCTACATGACACTATTTGTAGGTACCACAGAGTCACCCAGCAAACCTGCCGAAGATCCAAACTGAAGTCAGTGGTTTGTATGTCAATACACATGAAGCAGTACCTGTTGTACTCTGGCTTTCCTGCCCTGCATGGACATTGTGTAAGCAGGGAGAATCCCTACTTCATGTGTTTGCAAGATGGTTTGGTGCAATGCTTTTCTTTTTCCTCTTCATGGCATTTTTCAGATTGGCTGTGTTCTCTAGCACAACAGGAGTGGCTCAGATCAAAGAAGGAAGTAAGGAGGCTTCTACATCTATGCTATGTGTAGTTTGGGGAGGGTTCTGCACAGCTCTCAATTATTAAAATTCATACAGAACTGGTCTGTACACCTACCTCCCCATCAGGTGCTGATGCCTGCTTGGTGTCTGTCCAGAAAAGAGCTTATCCTGTTGGATTTCTCCAGAAGGGACCCTCTATGCCAGCACCAAAACTGAATGCGATAGGTGATAAAGACTGGAATAATAGCTGCAAAACTGCCCTGCTGCTCTGAGCCAGCACACAAACCCAGAGAGAGCCCCAAATCGACTTGCTTAGCCCCATCTTCAAGTAGAGGCACCAGCGCCAGTGCTCCCCGTGCAGCGGGAAGTGGGCTTTGCCCATCTCGAAATCCATCTCACCGAGGCCAAGTGAGACCCTCTACGGAGACTCAGCATCTCCTCGAGGCCTGCGGGAGCCCTTCGGGGGCTGAGGGGCCCTTGGCCCTCCCGGGGCGGGGCGGGGCGGCCGCCAGCAGAGGGCGGCAGGGCCCCGTCCTCCTACTGTCCCGTCCCGTCCCGTCCCGTCCCGTCCCCCTCCCCTCTCACTGCCCTCTCCCCCGCTTTTCCTCTCCCGCTTTGCTCCCCGTGGCCGGTGGTTTGTGGTCTCTCGAGGCGGCACCGGCCGCGGAGGGGAGACCCCGGGAAGACGCATCGCATCCTTAAAGACCATTTGACCATTTGACCAAACCTCAGCGGCGCATTTTTTTCCTGCTTATTTCCTTGTTTCTAGCTAGTTGAGGCAGCTGGATGAAGAAAAATATCTTTCTTGTGTGCTCTCTGCATGAGCCAGTAGTTTGAAAAAGTCGGGACAAACCTGCATTAGGCATTTTTTAATAGTGTTTGGAGTTGGATGATATTTTGCAATATGGATAACAAAAACCAACCAAAGCAGTCATATATACACTATTGCTCAATATTTATTTGTCTTAAATTTCTAGTTCAACCATGCAGCAGTTTTGGAAGAAGTCTCTGCTAGGTGGGATCTAAACCCCACACTGTTTTCCCACTTTTCATAATCTTTTACAATAGCAATGTACATCAATTATTTGATCCTGCAGGCTTTGCAGACATGCTTAACTTAGCAATCTGAATTACTATTACATCCAGCAGCACTGCTCACAGTGCATACCTTTCAAGATATGCATTTCTCTTTAATCAAAACCCAAAGCAGAACAAAATAAATATTTTTGTCTGGTTGTTTTCAATTATTTCTTTTTTACAAGACTTGCTTTTTCAGGCTAGAATTACACATATTACCATCAGTTTTAGTAAATGATGGTTTCCAAAGAAGATTGATAGTTAAATAATTATGAACCAGATGAAAACTATGGGAGTTGTCTTGAGTTTTTCCATTAAAGCTATTGGGACTTTTGCATGATCCTTAGCTATGAAAGGAAGAAAAAGAAACTAAGGAGAAACAAATCCTGCTAGAATGTATCTAAACTCACTATGAGACAGCATTTGAAACACTCTAATTTTGCTCAGTGCCTTGTATCTTTCATTGCTTTTCAAAACATTACCAAATTTAAATCTCAATATGTTTTCAGTATTTTCAAAACTGCCAAGTTTCCTGTTTAGAAATTCTTTTTAACATTCATTAACCTTCAGCCTTTATTTCTCGACTGGCTTTCAATAAATTAAAATCTATACATTGTAAAAGGATTCCTAATCAAAGTATAGATGAACTGACAATAGTACATGGCGAGGGATTGACCAATCTTACCTGAAACAGCCATTACCAACAATTGCTGATGCAGAATGGATAGACCTCAAATTTTTATTCCTTCTTTCCTTGAATGATTTTGTGTCATGAAAAATGGCATGCTGTGATATCTGTGATGACTAATTTGCCTGTGACCATACCTTAGAGGACTGAAGAACTAGATAAACAGAGAAGAGAGCCATGTCACTGAAACAGTACTTCTCTCTGCTATGTCCTCCATAAAGAACCAGCATCAAATCTCACAAGATAGTCAGCCTCTCTTAGATGTCTAGACTGTCAGCCCTCTACAGGCACCAGTTTGCCACCTAATTGGCATGGGAAAAGACATGTAAACTCATACCTGTCCAAAGGGGGAAGATGTGGAAACCCTACTGAATAATGACAATAATAAAACAGTAGGCCACCCAGAGATCCTAAGTTTTCATGAAAACAATGAAAAAGGGAAACGGCATAGTTCAAAGGATATACTTTACTGTTGTTAAGTTACATACAAGAACAAGTTGTTACCTTGTGATATGGGTACTGAGATTTGGAAAAAACAAGAGTTATTCTCTGTGAGGAAATTAGTGCCATAGATCCCAAATGACCCATACTGCCAGTCTCCACCTGCACAGAAGCAATAGCAACAATTCTGCAGTGTAACTAGAAACAAAAGAAGAATCTCCTTTTCTAAGTAAGTTTGGGAATGGCCTGATTATCCAAACAATTTTAAGGAATTACCTGAAATAATTTTTGTGTAAATTGATTAAAAAAGCAGATCAAATTAGGTCAGTAGTACAAATTTAGTCTTTGTGAGTTATACTTCTATGGTAAAAATAGTACAAAGACAGGAAATACAAATATTTTTCTCCAGTTGCTGAGCAAAAACTAAATACTTTCCACAACGCAGTTCTTAACTGTACTATAGCTGAGCAGGAGAATGCACACACCACAGCTTCAAAGTGATAGCATTTCAGTGTTTCTGCAACCTAGTGTAGTTTCTCTGCAAAAGTCTGCTGCCTCATACCAGTGTGCTTATGTCTTCTGCAGGGCTGCACACAGCTCTGCAGACATGCTCTGTGTTGCAACTGCTTCCTCCAAGTGAGCTGTGGATAAGCCTTCAGGCTCTCAGACTTCACATAGTCTAGGATTTTACAGCTGGAGCATACTATGAATACTTAGAATTGGTCAGGGCTCAGAATTTGCATTTTCTGAGAAATCTTACCGGTTTGAAATCTTAATTTGTCCCAATTTAGAATGAAAACTGTTAAAGCATTTCCTAGGAAATAGACATTCCACTATCAACGTCATTTGAGAAACAAAGATGCACAGCATTTCCAAAAGGCAATGATTTCTTCTAAGAGCAGTGGAGCCCTGAGTACCAGGAGGTCCTTGTATTCCTGGATCCCTGAGACAAGGAAGAGGCCATCACACAGGAGTAGATGTGACTGAATAGAAAACTGGCAGCTGACCTGCCTTGTAGTGAACTATCAAAAGTTATCTGTATCCCATTATGAGGCTCGCTGAGATAAGCTTTCATGAAATGTTTCACTCTCAATGAACCAGCAACTTCTGACAGAAAGCATGCCAGCAGAATGGCGTTTCCAAGAGATGCATTCATAGCTGGATGACACAATGATAAAAATATCTCAGTCTTGGCTACACTAGCTGGTCAGCATTAGTTCAGTGCTACAAGTCTCAGCCTCCTGAAGCAATAATCTTTTGAGTCACCTTCTGTTCTCCTAATTGCTGACTGCACTCCTGCAGTAATGCCACGTAAGCATTAGAAGCACAGCACAGAATCCTTGTTAATGTATTAATACTTGGATAGAGAGAATCTCTTGGACAGACATTTTTGCATGCTACCTTGTAGGCTTATAGTTAAATACAGATCACCAGGATGCCTAGAAATTCTTCTGATCAAATGACCTTAACAAGGAGTTTGTCTTGTTCCTCAGGGTCCTTATATCATGGTAGTGGGAACAGCATGCAAATAATGAGGGCAGATTTCTCTTGAGCAGCTCCAAAGCTGAGTTTTGGAAGACCCTATTGCATTCACAAGCCTTCATACAAGTCTTCTACTAAGAGAAGAAGGTATGCTTGAGGTATATCACACATATGTACATTCAGGCTACCAAGAGCTGTGGAGCAGGGTCCCCTGCTGGACATATGTGTTTTAAATAAATGTCTTCTAGTGCAAGAGATATCTAACTGCTGTATTTCCTTTGTTATATTGTTTCTAGTGGCCAGAGGACAACCCCAAACCTAACCTGTTGTCTCTCTTTTTCATTACAGGAGTAGCAGAAACTATCATTTACTAGTAAAACTGTCTCAGATTTTCCCAATATGAAATATGGTTTGAGGTTTTTTATACTTTTGCCAGCTTTTAACTCTTTGGATTAATACATACTCAGATAGGTGCTAGCCTCTGGCAGTGCTAAAAGGAAAAAAGCATAGAGGCCATATAAAAAGCAATATACTGGGTGCAGAGAATGTGACTGAAATTAATTTACATCAGCAGCCTTAATTCTGGCATTTCCTGAGTCATGAAAGTTTTATTTTACAGCCTTAATAAAAGCTTTGGTTTTGTATATACTTACGTGTTAAATATTTGGTATAAAATAAATCACTGGCAGGTTACCACCTATCAAAACTCCGTGGCCCCTGCAAAAGTAAACATATGTAAGTATGGTATACGTTGGACTAAAATGCATCAACTACTCTCAGAACATCAAAGAACCCTGAGGGAAAAGTGATGGTGGTTAAAGAAAATATTTTTAAAAGCTAATATGAGTGAAAAATGAGGAAAAGGTCCTGGATTCACTGGAGTCAATGGTAAAGTGCCCACAGCTATAAATGGTGTCAGGATTTCATGCAGGAAACCAAGCAGAAAAAAACCCCAAACCCTAAAAACCTGGAGCTGGCTGGGTGCAAGACTGGATTCATTATCTTTGAAATTCTTCAAGTCATAAAACAGTATTTCTCTAAAACAAAAATATTTGGCTTAGTATAGGCTGTGTGTGTAGAGGCTTTTGACTTACGTTACAAAAAAGAACAGACTAAGAGATCTAACATTAACTTCCAAAACTTCTGAACCAGGACTTGTCAATGTGGAAGTAGAACTAGATTGTCCGGTTTATTGTTTGCTTTAGTTGATGGATTCTGCTAAGATTAGTCTTCTTGAAACTTAAACAAACAAACAAACAAACAAACACAAAACAAAAAAAAATCCCAACTGTGTTTGAAATTACATGCCTAACATTTTGGAAAGATTCTGTCAATGTTCCTTCTTATAAATTTGTGTCTAACAGATAGAAACAATTACTATGTCAAGCACTGGCCAACAGTGAAGAATTTAAAACTATCAAGGTAAGTATTAGCTGTGAAATCTTCCAGTGGGATTCCAGACCAGAGACACATCAGGTCTGGATGTTTCTACTTTTGTTTTAGATGAAAATATAATCACTGTTAAAAACGAGGACTGGAATCTGGAATTCAAAATGACAAAATCTTCAGTGTTGTCTATAATTCGCTAATGTTGAAAAATATTACCATTCAGTCTTGAAGCTGCCAAAGAGAACACGTAAGAAGACAGCTAGGTAATCTTTATGCACACAACTCTACAGCACTGTAATTTCAAAAAAGCAAGGCTGCAGACCTGTAAGAAAAATGGGAATGTATCTTGGTGCCTTTTGCCTTCAGAGCGAAAACTGGAAGAAACATTCAGTTGTAATAATTGCTAAGGCCAGTTTTTTCCTTTCTTTTAATTCATGACAATTTCTAGTTTTCCAGAGTAACAAGGGGAGAAACAGCACAGTAGTAGTACCATGGAGCATTTATACGTTTCCATTTCCTTATCTTCATCTTCATTCATCCAAAAACAACTGAGGTTTTTCATATAGAGGAGAAGGTTTTTCAGACATTCCCAAGGAAACAGCAGAGCCGTGAATGGCTTCTGCAAAGATAGGCAGCATTATAGCGACTGCAAATTTAGACCTGTGCATTTCCATTTGCAAGCTTAGAATTTTAAGAAAAGGGAAGTTATTCTTGTGAAAATGACTAAATTAAGACTGTTTAATCTACTAAATACTGTAGACTTGACCTTCATTTACCTCATGTGAAGGAGCTTTACTACAGATGTAAACCAGGTGCTCTCAGTGTTTTCCAAGCTATAATAAAACCTCTTGCAACAAATATCCCATATTAGCTTCTCTTTCTGCCTTTCTATATAACTGAATCTAATAAGGATTCAGTTTTCTCCTTGAGAAAGTGACCACACTCTTTCTGTATAAGACCAAAGCAAATTAACTTTCTTGGTTCCTAGTGCAGAAATCTGCACAGTAACTAACAAAGCTCTTCTCAATAATGTTCCACTGTCTGGTGGTCTCTCAAATACCCTTTGTAAACAGTTTACATTGATCTTTGCTCCAAGCTGTGAGATGTTTAGGGATCTTTTTTCACTGTGGCTATTTGCCCATCAAGACCTTATTTTGGTAATCCTAAAAATAGGCTAGGATCAATTACAAAGACTTTTCCTCAACAATGTAGTTCTAAAATAAATTTAAAGCCTAAGATTTTGGCAAAAAATCACATTAACAGTCAAACTGTAAATGTTTCAAACACTGATTGATCAAGACACAGCTGAGTTTATTCTACTCAAGATAGATTTTCATTAGATAGTCCAAGAAGAGTGTTTGTTTTGGCCTCTGTTTCTAGAAATAATATTAACCTGGCAAAAATGTTGTTTCTATAAAGAAAAAGGCTGTTGAGCTGGCTAAATATGTGTGTCTTTCTTCTCATGTACTACACCAGTTTCACTTACATCCTGTGTTTGTATTTTCAGGAGCTGCATTAAAGTTCCTATGCTGTGGGTAAGTTAAATCACCTGTCTAGCTCTCTGAGGTACTTACCTGGCCAGAGATTGTGAGAAGGTCACAGTCCAATTCAGGTGTATTCAGAACACATCTGAGACCTAAAGAAGTGCTCTCTGTCCATTCTTCACCCATAAGGATTTGATTCATGGACAGTTAAGGTACAGACTTCCAGGCATTTAGGAACAGTCACATAGCTAATGGAACCCAAACACTTTTTACAACTCGCTCAACATTTTTAGGTAGCTTTAAATGCCATTAGCAACCTGGCTACAAATGTCCCAGGCAGACTTGAAAAACCAGCTGAGGTCTTCCACACCCTTATTTAGCTCCTTCAGGTTACTCTCCATTGTTTTGTTCTCAGTCTTTCGTGATTTAAGGGAAAGAGCAGGTTTCCTTACCCTACAGAAATGTTTGATGCATATACATTGGAGAATGTGAGACCCAGAGTTACTAGATGAAAAGGAGCTCATAAGAGAGATTAAACCTATGGAAATTTTCATTTTTAGTAAAAGAGGTTTGTACTTTTCATTTCACATGGCCCTTACAGAGGAAAAGCAGTACATTGTGTTGTCAAGCAAGACTCTCTTCATTTCATGAGACAAGAACCTACTTGCAAACTTTTAAATGTTTAAGACTTTTTTCTGGAGTATGTTCACATAAATGAGATGTTCCTTTTGTATGTGTCTACATCATAAGGCATAGAATTCTTTCTGCATAGAAAATGAAAAGAAAACTGAATTAAAAAAAAAAAATTAAAGGTGCTCCATTGATCTGTGAAAGTCCTATTATCTTCACAACAGTTCACCCAAAGGCAAAGTTTGCTTTACACAGTATTCCAAGAAAACAAATCAAGTGCAAACCACGTATGTGACAGTACTGATCCCTTAAAAAAAAAACAGTGCATGCCGGTTGCTGAAATTACTTGGAATGCACATTTATATGTTCCAGGTTCACTTAAAATGCATGGTTTTCAACTTTTCTCTTTATTCAGCTGTCAACTCAAGTTCAAGTTGAGCCAATGAAGATTTAAGAAAATACTTGCTTCCACATGCTTTCCTTCCCTTCTGTAAACTGGGCATCATCTTTGGCTTAGATATGTATCCAGATCCTCCCAGGTCACCTGTGTCTAGAGATTGCTGATTATTTTCTTGCAGCACCTCTAAAATAGGTGTTCTCTTTCCATACATCAAAGCAAGACTGTCATTTCATATCCTTATTCTTGGTTTCCAGATGTGGTCTTTCCCTTCTCATTTATTCTTTTTTGCTCTGAAGATTATTTTCTAGGCCCAATGCTTTTATTGTATCACTTAGTCTCTGCATTCCTTAGCTGGCACTGGCTTCCCACTTATATCAAACACAAGCTACTGATGTTCTTTTTCAAGTCCCTCCATAGACTCTCCACATTCCACACTGCTTCTCTTTTATTATAGACTCATAAGCTCTCATGTCTTCTTTGCCCATTTATTAAAATTTACAAGAGCCTTCACATTTTATTCTTCACATCTGAAACTTCTAAAAAGCCTCTGCAAAAGGTTTTTTTTTAAATCCAGGGACAATGTACTACACATACTTGCTACTCTACAACAGCTACCAGTACTTAGAAAGGTCTCTGTCACCTGGGGATAAAGCTAAATGCCGCTGCAAAGGATTTTCATTTGAAAATGAGCAAAAATAATACTGAAGAGTAAAATATGAAGAGTACACAAACAATTTGAATTATGTCCAGAGATAATACAAGAGATGAGAATAGGGTTACTGAGGTAAATGGGAGTAGAAACAAAAGCCTCAACATGAATGAGAAGCACAGGGTATAAACACCAAACAGGGTGGACTGAACCTGGATATGGGACAAGCACTTCCTCAGCTACTTTGCTGAAATACAGAGATAAACCACCCCTTTTCAAGGAAGTCCTGGACAAAACTGATTAAGAGCTTTAAGTTATTTGTTAAATCGATGTGAGAGAATAATCTTCTTACTAAAGAGGAACATTATCACCCAAAGATCTTTCATGTTTATTGTATTTTTAGGGCAGAAGAAAAAGTTTTCTCAAATGCAAGCTACATTATTTGAAATACTCTCTGCAAAAATTTCACCCCAAAGCCACATCCTGCCTTAATGCGTCCTGCAAGAAACTCTTAAAATTGCCACAGACACAGCTAGTACATAGGAACCCTCATCCTCAGGAACATGAAAGACTAGTAAAGTGTATGATTCTGTCTGGAATACTTTAGCTGTTTAATGATATTAATTCCTCTTGCTGGGTCAAAGTTTGCTTTTCCTTATTCTCATACAAAACTCTATTGTGGTCAGCAGATGGCTGTACTATTATGCAAGAGTACAATTTTTTGTTGACAAATGGACAGTCATATGAGGGAAATATGACAGTATTTAATACTTTTAACCATATTCTAAAAATAATACCAACTGTATATTGCAACTGTGCAATGTAGAAACCTAACTTATTCAATGGAAGGGGAAGTGAGAATTCACTTCCTCCTCCTAAAATTAAAAAAAAAGTCACCAAAGGAAGTACAATGTTATTATTGTCAAGTTCCTCTTTTATACATTATTGATTCTGTTAAATACAAGTAGAGCTCATATTCAACTTGTATTTTATGGAAAAACTATATTGTCAACTTTATCTGGAAAACACATATTACTAGATCTGTCTGAGTAAATCATTAATTGTCTTATGCTCTTGTGAATCATGTGAGATGCTACTCAAGTAAAAGTGACACATCTGGCCACAGCTGGGTGGATCTTGGCACAATGGAAGGAGAGTCTCTCCTTGACTCTTGCTTGACTCATAGACATGTGGTTGCAGACCAACACCAACTATAGGCCATGGAAAGCTGTAAAAGAAGAGAACATAGAAACATCAAGGTCTCCAAATTCTTAAAAGTAATATTCAGAACTCAGCTGTACATTACCTGGGCAGGGTAAATACTACAGTTCTATGGAGGAAAATTTTTATGGACAATATGGAAATAAAAAAGTTCCCTGGCAATCTTATAATTATTTATCAGCAGTCGTGTAAATCATGGATCATGAGCTGAGACCACAACTGCAGACCATTAAGCTCTAGCAAGTAGCTTTTCACTTAGCATTCACCATACAAGATTGTTGCAGGGTAGAAACTAATGAATATTTATTTGTTTAAAGATTGTCCTGTATCTCACACAAATCTAACATAATGTTCTGAGTTGGCCAAGACAGGTCAAAGCTGTCATGGCATGACAAAGCTCTTAGCCTCAAAGTTTTGCATGACATGTACATATTCTGTTGACTCAACTTGCGCTGCTATGACATCACTTTATCTGGCTCACTGGAACCTACCAGAAAGGATTGACTGTGTACCCCAATTGCAGCTGTGAATTTCATATGCATGCGTTAATCTCATATGCACCTCCCTTTGAGGTGTGGCTAACCCAAACAACTCTAAGACAGTTTCCCACTGCACTTTCCAAGCTGCTTCCGTATTTAGTTGAAGGACTTGAAGCAAGCACTGCTTTCTACTTTGGCCCCTTATGAGCTGTAAGGGCCACACACCTGAAACCTATTTTGCAGGAACTATCAGGAACTTCTGCTGTAGAAGAAAATAGGCCTGATGACTGTTTCTGAAGGTTTCCACCATTTCCTTGCAGACAGTGTTTGTGCTGATGGGAAACAAGTGATTACGCAAAACCTCTACTTTACTCTTCTTCGCATTAGAAAAGATAATACAGGTAGTTTATAGTTCTGCTTTCCCCATCCTGTCCCTCACCCTGTATTGCACTTTATATCTGGTCAAATGCCATACGCTATACACTATACACATGTTCTCAGTGACAGACACATTTATTATAAACAGCAGAAAACTTTGCAGCCTAATACTGACATTCAGCTGCAGAAGATCAAATGCATGTGCAAAAATATGTAACCTGGCATTTGTACTTGAACACTACCCACTGAGACAGAAAGAAGAGTAAATACATACTCAGATTTTGTGGATACTTTCTGACAAGCAAAAAAAACACTGACAATTATCTCCTTAAAGCTTTTTGTAATCACTGTGAAAATAATGAATGGCTGGGAAGTGGGTGGGGTGTGGTACAGGTTTGTTTTGAACCCTGAATAACAGAAAAAATCTCAAAATAAAATTACAAAGCTGTTTGCAACTACTATTGTATAGTCAAAATAAGACCATTAAATGTTTCAAAGGCTTTCCCTGGGCCTCTAGGTAATAGGGTAAATTTTAATATTCATGTGAATGTAATGAAGCAGTCAACAGGTAGCAAGTAAAGGAGAAAGTTTAAACTGGAATGACCAGAATTTCAGTTCTTGTTCTCACACAAGTTAACACAGGTTGACCTTTGGATGGAAGAAACTTCAAATGAACATTCTACCTGTGTAGATCATGCTTACAACATTTTAGCAATCAGGAAAGAAAAGTGCATAGGGAAATAATTCACAAAGGAAAGAAGTGAATAAGGAAAAGGCTGAGCACCTTTAACTTAGTAAAATACATCACAAATTTATTGCTTTTAATAAAGCCAGATAATTCCATCTTCTTTTGTCTTTGAATACCTTTTATATTCAGTTCAGTAAGAAGCTTCAAAACCTTCATCATATCATGCTTACTTTGTCATACATGTGAAATCTAACACACAGCATTAATAAAACCAAATGTCCAGTTAAAATGATAGCTGTCACTAAGCTAACTTTTGCACACATTGCTCTGAGCAATACGTAAAAGCCTACCTTGTAAAGCTAAAGAAATTATGTTAATAATAAATGCTGACATTTTTAAATGAAGGCCCTCAGGTTACAATTTTCTAGTTAATAACAAGTAGCATTCTGAATAAGTTATATGAGATTTCAATATTCCATTTCATGACATTTACAGGTTTCCTTTTAAGGGTGCAGGCAGTTTCATTTTATCATAAGATTAATAAAGCTAATAAACAAGATGTATTAGTCAGGCTTTTCCTACCTCAGCTGCAATTTGTGTTAGATGCTCAGCTCTCACAGTGAAGAGGTGGTCTGACTTGAACAGATGTTTGCAAGAAACAGAAAGGGATATATATCCTCTACTTACAGTTAGAAAAAATACGGATGTACACATGTATGGATATTTGTATGTGACAGCTGGCAAACTTAGGCTATGATCTAAAACTCATTGAACCCAATGAAAAAGTCTCCCTCAGGCACCTCTGACTTTTTAATCAAGAACTTTGAAATTTTAAGTGTAAAGCCTTCACATCTAAATTGTTGGCTGAATATATTCTACACATAGAAATGGAAGCCATTGACTAACCTGAGGCCCTACCATACACAGACTTAAAAAAAAAAGTGGAAATCCATCTCAAAACAATCATAGTGGACAGAATTCTAGTAACTAAGCTTTGATCATAGACTTTTTGGAAGTGCTTCTGATCTTCTGCAGTTAAAAGTGTGAATTTGCTAGCCTCATTGCTAAGATTTTTGGATTAAAACATCTTCAGCTTTTCATCCAGGCTGAGGTTTTGTTTTGCTTTTGGTTTTCACCGTAAAAACCAATGCATACAAGCATTCCTCTTAACAGTTATGGAGAAAGAATTCTATTCTCAGTTCTGAGTTTCTTAAAGATACCTTCAAAAGGATGGAAGGATAGATGGGCAGAAGGATCATGTACCTGCTCTTTAGCACACTGAGTTTTAGCTTATTCATTTGCTCTAATTTCAAACAATTTTATGTAATATACTTGTTAACTAGCTTCTGTATTCAATGCAGTTGTACTTCAATTTGGTTTATTGTGATTTTTCAAAAGCTGTTATTGGTAATTTCTTCCATATAAACCCTCAAATGATAGCTTTCCATCTTTCTCATAGGAAATTCTATGGTTTTCAGGTTTTCTGCAGTATTGCACAACCACAAATGAATTTAAAAAAACCCCAAATCACCCTTAAAGAGAATTAGTTCTTATTGGAAGAATGTAAAACCTAGAGTTGCTACTTGCTTATCCCTACACGTTTGCTTTTGGCCTTATCATCTAAGAAGATGCCAACCATTTTTCCAGAATGCCCTGACATTACAGTCTGATGTGGTGATGTGATTCACCTCACGCTAATTGCAACCTCTTTAAGCTTTCTGGAAAGAAGTGTCTTGGTGAAAGAAATTATCTGGTACCCCAGAGGATCATCTGGGCACTGTACCAAAGGTTTTCAGTGTCTGCAGAGTACTACTTGAAAAGAGGATATTCCAGCCTTTGGTATCACTTGCCTTAAACTGATACTTTCTAATCCTATTTTGTAGCTTATATATTTACCTTTATCCTCTATGATCAAAACCTTCATTCTTCCATGTGAAAGTTATTTTGTTTGAATAACCAAAAACCAAACAAGCCTTTCAATTGTATTCTATGTGTTTTGCTATGACAAAAGGTCTAATTAATACACCGATTGATATTTATTTTCCTCTTTTTTTCTTACTGTTGGCCAGTGGCACAATGGCTTGGAAATACCTTACATATCTGCAGCCTTTCCATTCGTAACAGTGAGGATCATGGGCTGATCCTGCATTACCCTGGGCAGGTACGATCTTAGTCAGTGTAGTGTCTCATTTACCCTGTAGAGAAAATTAAGGTCAATCTCTGTAAAGTCGGGTCATTATCAGTGTGTCAAGTGATTTTCAATCAAATTTAAGGGAACACATTCATGGTTAAAAAAAAAAAAAGCCAATGAATTGCTGGTTTCCTGACACTAGAAACATATCTATCTGTTTCCTTTCAAAAACAGATGTTCTGCTTTAAATTATCTGCTGCTTTATAGAAACTTACATTACTAGGATATGCAATCCAAAAGGACTGTGGAGGTTAATAAAGCTCTTCCCCCCCGCCCCCCACTTCCCTAGCTGAGGGTGTATAGTGACAGCATATCTGCCCAGTGATCTGCTCACCCACGATAAAAGGAAAAGAACCATTTCTAATTGCATGTGTTAGATCTTGAGTCATGGAACTGTTGTGAAACACCCAGTTGTAACTTGGGTGGGGTGCATGTCTCCTCTTTCCATTAGAAAATGAAAAGCTTTCAGAGAAGAGCGAGCACAATGGAGGGCTGGAATTCAGGGCAATGATTCTGCTGCATATTCATTTTATCTGAGAGAAGAGAAAACAAATTGGGAAGCTTTAATTAGTTCCCCCTCCTCTTCCCACAACCTTTGCCTCTCTAACACTAAGACACACTGTTAATCAAGTTCGTGTCTGCCATAGCATTTCCCTCACCACATTTCTTCCTTATGAATACATGGTGGCCTCCACCCATCCCACAGGAGCACAATCCTTGTGCTCCTGAATGCAGCCCAAAAGCTTCTCAGATAGCACTCAAGATTTTCTGGGATTTCTCTTATTTTCTCTTTGCTTTCTAGAGGTGGGCTGTTCTTATCTCTACGGTTCCTCTTAGCGACAGTGATGCCTTTCTGTTACAGCCAAGTACAATGAGAGCTGGAAAATACTGCCATGCAGCTTTCTCAGCCTCTTTCACGATACTTGGAGAGGACAGAAAAGGTCTAGAGACAGAGTAAACAAAGGCCCCTTCGTACAAGCAGAATAGAAGTTTTCTACATTATCATAACATGGTCATGTATTTAACAATAGCAAAATAAGTGTGAAACCACTGTAATCAGGGTGTGCCCATGTTACTGGTAGGTCACGTATAGAAGTGCAAATACACTTCTTGACGACAAAATGCACCATCAAATATTACTTTTTTAATACATGCACAGTGTTCAGTGCAAGGTACTGATTTAAAAACTGACTTTAGGATAATTTAAAAAAAAGATTAATTATCAATCAGTCTTTTGAAATTACATCTTCCCTTGGCACACTTGTGATACCAAAAGTCAAAGGGAGCAACTGCAGAGAAACTCAGCAAAGAGAATATGCAGTATCATGGAATCTCAGGTTCCCCAGCTGCCGAACTAATAACTGTTTATTAACTATGTGCATGATTTTTCAAATGCTGTTTGCCAAATTTAGATGTGTTTTCATATGCCTGACCAAAGTACCAGCTCTGACCTCAGCAAAGTCTCTAGTAAATTTTAGCCAGCTTCTCAATGAAATTATTCGGGTTTTCTTTAAATAACATGAGCAGAACAACATACTATTCCCTAAATGCATTCTTAAATCTGGTTGAGCTGTCTAAGCTGCAATTTTTCAAAGCAATTACCCCCTAAAACATTGAAACATATATGCTGTGAAAAACATGGTGGTAATTTAAAATGCTACCATCCTTCTGCTATAATTATTTTATCTCCAGCAGTGTTGGAGGAACAAAATATGGGATTTCTTGGCTGCTTTGGAGCCAAATCTGGAATTTTAATACAAATGGCCTGTAAACGCAAGACAAAGCTAAACTACGTGATGACTTCTCTGAAGTAACAGAAGTTGGAGATGGTGACATCTTCACCTTTTTTCACTACACTTTACTGTCAGTGCCTTAGATACGTAAGAAAAAAATCTGCCTAAAGCATTGTTTTGGTAAAGTTATCGACATTGAAAATAGGACTTTAAATCAAGAGAGGGGTCTATTTGCATGCAGCCTGCAACACTCAAAATCCCATATTTTTAACTTGGTGATATAAACCCTTCCAAGGCCACACTGAATTTTCTGACACTTGCCTGTTTAATATCAGATGGAAACATCTGATTTCTTTTTTCCTCCCTATCTTTTTATGGAATTTCACATGTTATAGAATCATTTCTACTCAGTGAATGAAATCTAAGCACACTTCAAAGCAGTCCTTTCCAAGGTATGAAATTACATAAAAATGCCATGAAAGCAGTTCTCTGCCGGCAGCATCGTTTAGAGAAGACGCAGAGTCACTTAAAGAGAGCGGGGAAAAAAAAACACATTTCTGTCTGAAAACCAGAGGGCACCTGACAGCGATGCCCAGCCGACAGCGCCCGGCCCGGGAGAGGCTGCAGGGCTGGGCTGGCTTGGGGTGGCTCAGGCTGGGATGCCCGGGCCGGCCGGGGTTCCCCCGCTGGGGACACGGGCACCGGCCACGGCCTGTGGCGGGCCGGGGGCGGAGGGCGGCGCTGGGCGCAGCGGGG
>VZRE01000130.1:196927-285375 GCA_013396775.1 Cephalopterus ornatus | reverse complement strand
ACAGGGACCTTCCGACGGCGCAGCGCGGCCTCGGTGGCCTGGAACTGGGTCGTGGAATTTCGTGCCGCGGTGCTGGGTCCCGGTGTTGGTTGTTCTCCTGGGTAGGGTTAATCCCGGTCAGATCTTCCCTGTGCCCAGACGTTGGGAGAGCGAGTAGGAGGTTGATCATTTGCAGGGCAGGGTTGCCAAAGCTTCCCTGCAGCCTCGTGAGGCCGATGGGATCCCGAGGGACGCACAGTGCCCTGTTTCGGGGCAGCGTTAGGAAAGTGAAGGCAGGCGAGAGAAAACTGCAGACCAAACGACCAGAAAATACACCATGTGAATGTGATAACCGATCAGTCTTAAACTAAGCACGTAAGGAGCGGTTAGGGCAAAACAGCCGGTGCGGACTTCCCAGGAACACAGTTTACATCTCTGCTGGTGGTGTATTTGGCCACGTGGTTTAGGGAAGAACTACAAGTGTCGCCTGAGTTTGAAAAGGTCCATCCCGCATGATACCCTCAGCTGAACACCACAGAGAAGTAACTGAAATGCAGTCTCCAGAAGCTTGGGCTGGTTTTTCAATCCTTTGTGCACCAAAAGAGAAGTTACTAAGTCCATTCATTGTCACACTAGGAAGATGTATCCACTAGTGTCTTTAGGAAGCATATGATCCAACCTGTCTTAACTGTCATTAAAAATTTCATGCAGGAATACAGCCTACAAAGAAAATGTGCAGGGTTCCACCAAACTAGCATCTTAACTTTTTGAAGTCACTTCCTGCCCCACATTACTCTGATTACTCTGGTTTGTTTGGCTCCTGCTTAACTCTGCCCCTCAGAACTTCTGTTCTCAGAATTTTGGCAGTCATATTTCCTCTTTGGTTCTAGTTCTTCTTTAGGAATTACATGACATGCATGGTTTGTCATCTCTTCCAAATCTGCATCTAAAAAATACTCGTGTCACATATGACTCTACTGGTGTTACTGTCAGTTTCACTGCTGCTGCTCAACAGTGGTGTAAATGTAGTCAAGGCTTGATTTGATACATCTTTTTCATTACAGACAAATAGGTAAGCCCCAGTGCCCCAGAGGACTATGTTCAACCTGTGTAGATTCCTAATAATTTGTCTTTGGTAACTTTACAAATTTTTTTTCTGGTAACTTTGCAAAGAATGTACATTTAGGTTAAAATTTTATGTCTAAAACAGAATGTTTAACTTTTTGCTGAACCTCTTCAATTCTGTTTTCCCCTGAGAGCTTTCTAAGGAGACTATTGCGTTTAATTGTACTTAATGCTTTGTGGAAGCATTGCTTAAAAATGGAGACAATTTGGTTTGAGATATGGCTTACAAATGTCTTTGGGAGGTTGAATAAATGGAGCATTACAGATAACTGAGTGATCCTTGTTTTATATTCTCAGAAAATTCTGATCATTCTGGGAACACACATAACTGGAAAAATGTATTGTCTCTGAAAGGGACATTCTCTGTGCCTTCTCTTTCTTTTTTAAATACCTCCTGTGGGTACTACAGACTGTTCTGCTGATTGGAGGGAAAATGACTGAAGGTTCAAAGTAATTATTGAGTAAATTGTCGTTTTAATTGTTCATGCTGAAATTCGTGATTATCAGAAATGCAGTATCTTCCAGCAGGGTATGATGCCTTGGAAGTGCTATTTTATGTTGTTATCAAATGTATTTATTCCAGCTAAGTTTGATTTTTACAGATCGAAAGTCACTATACTTGACCAGTGTCTGCTAGATCACATGCTGTAACTCAGCCTCAGGATCAAAATTTGATCTTTTTTGTAATTTGTAAAGAAACTAACATATTTGATAGGGTAGCAATTTGCACAGAAGGGGCAACAGTATGAGCAGAAGGGCCCGTTGGATGTTGGAACAGTTTAACTCAGTACTGTGGCCCAAAATTTCTTAGGTAGTAAAGAAGTTTACCCAACCCATTAAGATTTTGCTTTTGCTGTGTTTCTCCTTTCCTATTAGAAGAAATGTCTTACAGCAATAAGAGGAAAAAGAGGCAGAAAGCTTTCCTTGTCATGTTTGCCATGAGTCATGAAGGGAGAGGTAGGACTTGGACAACCTGTGAATAGAGGGATGAGCTATTGCATCTTTTTGGCCCTGTAAGATGTCTGAGAAAACTACCGGTCTGGAGTATTGCTGCAGCTGAGAGAAGGGGTTGCCTTGTTCAAGAGAGGACTTGTCTTTTTTGCAGATTCATGAATGACTATTGAGAAGATGATCTGGGAACGTGGATTTTCTTAAAAACATGTTTCTGTTTCAGATGTTGTTTTTCAGGAATGTAGCTGAATTTGGATTTCCTGCATATCATTCAGATATCAAGACCCTTATCCTTTCCTGCTTTCACTGTAAACTAAATGTGTTTTTTTTTTGCACAGACCATTTTTTCGTCTTTGTTGCAGTATGTCTTGACTCGTTTTGTTGTAGGCCTGTCTGACCTGTTGTGATGATGACTTCACATGCTCAGGTGTTGATCTGGGGTGAAAGTGAAAATAAGACCTCTTATTTCCTGCAGCAATATGAAAGCTTTAGTTTATTTCCTTTGAGTTTGGGAGATCTTTAGTGACAGTGGTAACTTGCATCTATGGAGACCTTCCAAAGCACTTCTTGGCCTCTATAGGCAGGACACTCCTCATCCAGTTTTAGACATTGGCATTTTAGTCACCTGAAGTTCTGAGTCACTTTTACAGTCTCTTACAGAGAGAGACACATACTGCTAAAACTTGGTTTAGCAGCCCAGTTTTAGACAGCTACCATGCTCTATAAAATTGCCTTTCTTTCCCTTAATTGTCTAAAAAGAGCCTGGGATGACCAGATCAGATGCAGATGTTATAGAAACCCCACCATATGTCTTTTCATGATTAGGAGTGATCCACGATACAGTAAAATGGCTCTCAGAAAAGCAGGCATTTTAGGCAGCTTTAATTATTGTCCAGCCTATTGATCCATGGCTACCCTAGATATTAACAGTATAGCTGCCAGTGTAGAAGATGTATGTTGCACTTTGGAAGAAATGAACTGGGTACCATGTCCTTCTTGAGGTTCTGTAGGAGACTTTTGAGTGTCTGCATCAGAATATATGAGCACGTGTTCTTCACCATCCCACAATATTAATTTATAGTATTGCTCCGGGGCTTTGAATGGGAAGGAAACACAGATGACTTTGATCTGACTTAAAACTTTACTGTGGGAATTCACAAGCTAGTTTGGTAATGATTGTTTAAAAAGTTTAAGCTGTCATTAGTTTCAAAGGCTTTCTTCCAGTAGAGTGACCTTTCAGATCTGTGGCTAGATAATTGTGCTTGTATTTTTTTGCTACCAGGAGCTTCGCCAGCCTGCACGCAGCGCTGTTTCTTCTTGTTGAACGTTGATCCAGCATGCTATGAGTTTAGGCTCAAATAAATTAGGGCTACAGTCATTAGAAGTACTAGGAGTATTTTGAGGAGTAGATGCATTATGAATCCTGGAAGAAAAAGAAGGTTCAGTATATACGAAATTATTTTTTCTGTGCTACTCTGTTTAGACATGGATACAGTGGCATTTCTGATAGAAGTTTTGCATGGGATACATCTCAGCCCATTTCCACTTTTACTTTCACTCTGTGTTTGCTTGTATCTAAAGCAGCGGATATAAAAGTGTGACGTGTAACATTAATAATAAAGAATAAGACTCTGTGTATCTGCTATCAGTGATGAGCAGACCCTGCATGGTGATACCACTAACAACGGAAAGTCTTGAGCTGTCCTCAGCCAGTCCAACTGATACAATAAAAATTTTGGTGATAATCTTGTCATTGTACCTACACCCATCAGGGAGAGTGGGGATGTGTGGGGAACAAACCTGCTTCTAGCAGCATTGATAGTCAATCAAATATAGAGAGAGAATAGCTAGGAGCCAAAAATCACAGAGGCACTCACTGGTTGCTTCTTCTGATAAAAATTGCAAATGACCTTTTGAGTCCCCAGTTTTAGGCAAAATGAAGTGTCTGCCTCAAAGGCAACTCACCAGGAGAGCAGGGAAGTTCAAAAGAATTGTCAATTAACCTCATGGTATCAAGTCCCTATCAGCAGCAAATGAAAACTTGTTCCTCAGTGGCCTTAGTTGATCAGTTTAGATACTCACTGCATCTTCAGGTAACCCAGACTGCAGACACATGATTACTTTTCTTCTGCCTCAGAGCAAGATTTTGATGTACTTTTGAAGATTTTTCTAACAGTACTAGAAGCCCCCATTCTCTCACTTGCTATGAGGATTTAATTGAAGTACAAAAATAAGAAGGATGTATCAGCCCAAAAAGCATTTTTGAAAGGTGATGTGTTTTTTCTCTCTGATTGCAAATGAAAAAAAATAAATGCAGTCAAGTATACATTACTGTTCTCTATGCTTTTTGGTGAAATCTTACGTGTAAAAGATCTGCTGTATATGTGGCTTGGAGGGCTTAAGTTTCTTGAGATAGCCTTGAGCAAGTGAGAATATGGGCTGAAAACATGAACGCAGATAACATTCACAAATACTTGTTGTAGTTACAACTTAGCGTTGTACTTTGGAGACCAAATCCTCATGACTGACGGGAAGCTGACAGACCTTATGTTTGAAAGAGAAAGCACAAATGAGCCAGTGTTTTTGGATGCCAGTCTTTATAAGGGATTCAGCATAAACTTAACTGCAGTTCTGTCCCATGGAGTCCATATTCTTACATGAAATGCAGCAAAGCCTTTCATATCTGTCACTAGATTGACCTCTTTTGTCTTCCCTGTGTCATGATGGAGCTGCTGTGACCAGATCAGTTATTCCATCCCTCCTCCACTTTTAAGGAAGAAAAGAGAGGGAAGCAGTGACATTTCCTTCTGGTGGAAAACCTTAAAGAGATGAAAGAATGGAAATATCACTAGGTTCTTCCCTTCTGCATTTTCTTTTCATAACTATTTCCTTTGTGCAGTTCAGGGCTTTTTGGGCTATGATAAAGCAACCACAGCTATACCAGTATAATATCCCATCCGTGGTGACTCCAGTCTTCCACTTTCCTTACAAATCTTCATCTGAAACCCACTGCTTAAAGCTTCTTGTGATAACTGTTTGTTATAAAGACCGAATGGCTTTGCTAAGAGAAAAGTTAACAGTGGACTTTGAAATTGTACCTGACTCTTCAGTCAGTAGTAAAGCTGAGAAAAAGGATTGTTAAAAAAAAAAAACAAATATTCATTTAATTTTTCTAGTGTTTCTACTGTTAGTTTTCCACTGTGGTACTGAGTACTGTACTTGGGTGAAATGTCTATAAATTCATACTACAGTATTACTTGCTGTATTTAATTTTAATATATGAGCTGTTTATGAAACAAACAGGTGGGTTTGATAAAATTTTGCTTCACTCTTACTTGTTAGAGAGCATTTTATGCTAGTGTCTTTTCCTCTTTCAGTCTTCATTCCCATACCCTGCGTGCCCTCTCTTAGGCATTTCTGGCAGTAATAAGAACATGTGATGATAAGAGATGGTGACTTCGAGCTTTTGCCAGTGACTGTGGGGAGATGGTTGTGTCATGGACCCTTATAGCATATCTTGTGCTTATGAAGTGGCTTGTGGAAGGGAGTGAATGGTGGAAAAGATGAGACATTGACTATCCAACAAAGCAGTTCTGCACTCAAATTTGGTAGTGTAGCTTTTCTTTCCTTTTTTTCCACTCTTCCTAAGTTTGTACTTTTATTTTCATTATTCCACACTCAACATCTCTTGATTCTATAGGGAATTGAGGAAGGGAAGGATTTTCTTCCATTTTAGACCCTTCTATGCCTTCCTCTCTCATATGGGGGCTTCCTTGACTACCATTTTATGCTTCCTAGACAATCTATTAATGTGGGATCAGCCTACTTCATTGTGAAGCAAATGTCAAAATCTTCATATAGTAGAGAGCCACAAGATGCACTTCCCCTAGCTCAGTGACATAAGAATAAGGGAATGCAGGAAATAGTTCAGAGTAGCAAATGTGCAATTGATAATTAGACTATTGCCATTTGCTGGCAATTTTTTAAAGTACAAAACAGTCTCTTGTTGTCATGCAAGTTCTGTACAGCAATGTTGGGTAACAGGAAAAAAGGAAGGAAAACATTACACCACCATCAACAAGCAACAGTTTATGGGAAGGAATGTGAAAATTTAATAAATTTGTGCTAGTCAGACTTACATTACTCTTTCACTATTCTGCTCTGCCACCATGGCAGGGAGGAACCTAGAACTGAGATTCATATTTTCTGATAACTCATATGTCTGTAGTTGTTTATACCTGAGTAGACCTGAAACAGACACATTATCAACACAAGAGGAATGAGCCTGGATAGGCTGGTTCATGAGCTCAGGGTCCACACTTCCATCTGTCTTTCTGACTTCCCCAGGAGAAGATAAGTTGGGGGAATGGAGATCTTGTTCCTGTGTGCCAGTAATTGGCACAGAATAGGGAATTGTTTCTTCTACCAATCTGTGTGAAGACATAGGACTGGAATACATCTCCTCCTACCACACAGTGTTTGTACTGCCTTTATGGCTCATGTGGGTGAAGTCCCCAAAGTGGACCTTCTGCAGCAATTAATTCTATGACAAAAGAAAAAGAAGATGACCAAGCCTGTAGTTGTGCATTATTTCTATAGTGTTCTTAGACCCACAGGCTAGGCTGAAGCACGTTGACTGATGGGAGGATACTATATAAAAATGAATAGAAGTGGCACTGCTTTTGAGTTCCACAGAAAAAATCCCCTTTGGGAGCTGACGGGAAGGTACAAAGTGAAGTTCTAATGTGTAGAAATTTCTCCACAACTCTCTCCTCCTTGTGTCTGTGCTTTACACTGGGGTTTTCTTTTTTCCCCCTTGCATAAGGTGCTTTTAACTCACAGTCCCCAGCTGGTTGAGTACAATTGGGTTACATTTTCTGGAGTCCAGGATCCAGACTCTGTGCCTGAGAGTTACTCTGGAGAGGATGTTAGTCAGTGAGCTGTCTTACACCCAGCCTGCATGCCATATTCCTCTACGCCCTTTTACCATAGCCACAGCATATGCTGCCTGTCCCTGGTTAAATGTTCTTCCTGTTCTCTCTGAGATGGAGAGCCCTTTGCTAACCCCCTCCTCCTGACATACTGTGAGTAAGCCCTTAGGTAGTCCCTTGTTCCTTTTAGCTTCTCTTAAATGAGCATCTGTGACTCTTCAGTAATCTTGGCATCTTGCTCCACCCTAAGAAAAGGACCCACTGCTTCTTCCAAACACCACTCCTGGCAAGGAGGTTAAAGAAAAGTGGTTGGGGCAGTGCATCGGGGAGATGAGAAGGCTAGGGACCACAGAGGTCATGGATGCTTAGGCAGCATCATCTGAAGGATGGCCTCACACTCAGTGTGTTGTGGTGCTTTACAAACATATTAAACCTCTCTTTCTCTCTCTCTCTCTCTCTCTCTCTCTCTCCAATGGAAAGTGAAGTAGTCAAATATCACTGAAAAGGATGGTGGTGTACTTGTGCATAGGGGTCCTGTGGTGTTTAAATTATTATCATCTTGGCGAAGCAAGGGTAAAATACAACTGCTGTCATCATTAAAGCGGAGCAGTATAGCTTTCAGGTCTATGTGTATTTGGGATTAAAAACTTCTTCCGAAATCAGTCCTTATTGCACATTTGTTCTTGTAATACATGTGAGTTAACTGTGAAATTCCAGAACAGCAAAAAAGGCAACAAGCTTTCAAGAAGCTGAAATGTATAAATGGCATACCTGTGATTTCTCTGAAACAGAAGTAAGATCTGTGAGTTTGAAGTGCTCATGTCTAAAGATGTTTGTGCTTACATCTGAGCGGAGGATTCTGGAGTTAGTAGAGTATCTCTGTACTATCCCAGGCTAACATTAGAAAAGAATTCTCACTTGGTTCTATTTATCTGCCATTTTTATTTTAATCCAAAGCCAAATGTGACTCACTTTTAAATTAGTAAGGATACTTTGCAGGTGTGCAGTTGTATAGATTTCCTGCAGCTACTGGTATTTTCGTGTGGCACTTCTATTCCATCATGAGCAGAGTAATAACATGTCAGACCCATCCCTGAGATAAATATGCAATGTATTCAGCTGCAGATTTCCCAGAAGAATAGGGAATAAGAAACTGCTTTCAGAGTTATCAGTGTGTGCAAGCTTTTTCTTGGAAAATACCATGCTTATCAATGTTAGGGAAGTATAGTGCTAGAAGCAGTCTAATTGCTTTTCATCAATTCTTTTCAAAATATGAGTTAGTGTTGAAACAAAGGAGAGTAACAGGGGCATGTTAGGTAGGTAAGAGGAAAGGCAATGTGCTATTTGCCAATTGTGATTTTGAAAGCTTGGTGTCAGCTGCCATTTCAAGTTCATCACTCCAAAACTTCTATTTCCTTTCTTAGTATCTACTAGAATTAATAACAAATTGGATTATATTCCTCTAGGCTCAATTCTGCAGATAGATGCTCTCTTTTACTCTACTTCATAAAAATGTACCTAAATGTCTGTTAAAGACTTTTTACTAGACATGATGAAGCACCTGGTTAAGGCACTTCCATCCTGCCTGGCTTAGTTATATAGGAGACATGTCAGTAGTATGAGTTTTTCCTGACACCTAACTGTAAAGTCGTTGTAAGAAACCTAGTTAGATCTGTTTCAGACCTGCAGTCAGTTTGGCCAGAAAGGTGTCTTTCGCACTGGTGAGTATCACGTGCTTCAGAAGGAGGTACAAGACATCTTGTGCTGGAAGGTATGGTATAATGTGTTTATCATGAAAGCTTTACTCTGGTTCCAAATCGCTGGAGCCTTTATTTTAGATCTTGAAACAAGATAAATAACAAGATCAAGAAATTCATCCTTGCCTGAAGCTCACTGCAATAGTAACACTTCTAGCTGTAACTGCTTGTAGAGAAAACCAGCTTGCTTACTCACCAGTTTTGATGATGAGTTTCACAGTTACACTGTGCACACTTCCCTGGAACAGTTGTGTAGACTTTGATTTACTATCCCATTGATTTTGTGTTATAAGTCAGGATGAAATGATGCCTCAGTAACTTTCCTCTAGGTTCTGATGCATTTTTTTTATCACCGTAGTTTCACATCTGTTTCCTGTGACAGTTGCCCTCTTTCCAGCTTTGCTCTTTATGGTGGGACTTCTGTCACTTTCATTATGCTTACCTAATTTTCTTCTTTTTCTCTGTCTTTGATATGGGATTTTCTACTTTGCATAGTCTGTAATATGTAAGGGTGAATCTCTGATTTGAGCATTTTAATCACTGGGCTACTGATGGGTCTCTCTAAAATGTGAAAGATTTCATTCCACTCCAGAAAGCCTTTAAGAATTAAGCAATAGCAGGAAGTTGCAATGCTGTTAGTGGTAACCTGAATAGTCAAACAGCAAGTGTTCATTTTGGTGGACTTGGTACTCTGACACACACTGTAGTGCACGGACTAGAAGCTGAAGGTGTGCTTTTGGTCTTCCTGTGTGACTTGTCAAAATACACTTCATATATTTTTATCTTTGTCATTTGCATATGAATTTAATAAGTGTGTCTGTAACTGTTCACCACATCGCTAAGTGGACTGTTCCTAATACTGTTCGTAGCATGAATCTGCTCTTAGTATCCACTGACGCCAGGCCATTCCTTATTCCTTTTTTGTTCGTAGCCCTTAGGTTGGTTAAGCTTCATCCACTCAACTGAGACTGAGTTGAAAAGATGAGTATCTTGTGTGCAATATTGTTGGTGTTTCCTGTTCAGCATTTCACAAGGGCTTTGAGCTTGTTTTCTGACTGCAAGTGCAGAAGCCCTTTTACCATGTGACTTAGACCACTTTTCCGGTGAAAGGGACTAGCTTTCAGTATGTCTCAGAGCTATCAGGTACTAACTGTTCAAACTCTGCTTAGTGTAGTACCATGCCTAGTTTTTTTTTAATGTACACCATGTAATCACATTGTCAGATTTCATTATATTTTTAAATAGTTTCTTTTTTTTTAGGCAGGGTGAATTTTGTGCCACTTACTCCTCATTCTGTTAGCTTCCAGTCAAGTGTTAAAGATTGTATCAAACAACTCAATTTCCCATGTATTGTTTATAGACATAGTGCCACTGTCTTATGTAAGTGTGCAAATCACAAAAATCTCCTTATTCTTATAAAGTTGGTTTTATTATTCCCTCTAGTATCTTAACAAATCAAAATTTAATCAACCATGCAGAAGTCATACACTGATTATAATTATGGAGTTCATATTATAGACCTGAAAATGCAGCTCCTGCTCCACCTGTCAGTGCATGACACAGCAACATAGGGGAGATTCTAGTTAATCCGGGTAGCATTGTGCAGCTTGAGAATGAGTGCAAGGACTGCTTCTCCATTCTTTTATCTGAGCAAGGAATTTCTCAGTGTTTTTCTTTGGCCTTGAATACTGGACCATCACCATGGAAAGGCAGTGTTGTTCACTGTCAGTCAAGTATGTTGCTCATTGCAAGCGCAACGAGTTGGAGCAGGGAGTTTCCCATCCATGCAGGGCTAAGGGTTGGACTTGATGATCCTTCTGGGTCCCGTTCAACTCAACTCAGCATATTTTGTGTCTGAGTATGTAACTTAATATTCATCTGGGCACTTTGGTAAATCTTTTCCTTTTTTTTTTAATAATAGCTCATACTCCTGCACACTCATACACCTGAATTTCTGGTTTGAGTAAGTTCAAGGCTATTTACAAAAGTGTGAAGAATTTGCTGGTCCGAAATGGAGCAACATCTAATGGGATAGTTTCCAAATCTGCAGATTGTTTTGTCTGTTTGTTCCTATTGTGGCAATCAAATAAACGAAATGGAAAGGAGCGGAGAGGAGTCAAAGAGGAAGAGAGTGGATGGACCATCTTTTGCAATTCCATGCTATGGGGACTCAATAAAATCTTTTGTTTTTCTAGTTCTTGACAAAATCTCTGATGAATATGTAGAGTTCTTGTATCAGTTTAAGAGATCATTCAGTGTGTTTTAATATAAAAATATTTCCAGGGTATTCATTAATTATGATAGTAATTTTGTTTTCCTAAACCTAATCAATAAAAATTCAAGAGAAAATAAAGACGCCAGTAGAGGCAATGGCTCAGTGACAACATGACTTTATCCGTCTAGTGATGGTGGATGTCTGTTAAAAATCACATCTGAAAGGAACACTGGCGTATTTCCTTCTCAAAATATATGTTCATGCCTTCTCTGTTCCCCCATGTGCTTAAGGTTAAAAAACCCCAAGTATTAAATGTCATTTTGAAGACATCAGTGAGGAAGAGTCATCAGTGACTAACTCAGCTCCAATTAACAGTGAAAATTCTTACAGAATTATTTGCGCATTGATTTTTCATAAGATTACATTTTTCTTATGAATCAAATGTGTCTGAAGATTCAGAAAATCATATAATTGGAAAGAAGGAATTCCAAATTTACTGGAACCTCTAGATATCCTGTAATTTGGTGAAAAGTTGTTATAGTCCAGTATTCAATTCTCTTGCCTTTATGTTTGGATATTTTTTTTTTTTGTTAACTATTGAGGAGTGTTCTTAGGTTTGATTTTTTTTTGCTTTTTAAACAGTTCTTACTCCTCCTCTTGATAAGAGGTTGCAACTGCTTGCAACTTGAGTAATTTTTTGATCATTTTTAGATTCCTGTTCTGAAATATATAGCAAAGGAGGATTTCAGTTTGTCAAAAGAACTGTATGAAGACCTTTTCCCGAAAGTTGATCTTGCTAGTGCTTAAAAAAACCCTCAAAAACATACAAATAGATGAGATTTCCTTAGAAGATATTTTGATCTCCTAAATCAAAAAACAGGAAAACATAAAATTATTCAGTATTATTTAAACACTGATGAGATACTTCTCAGTATGAACTGCAGCTCCATTTTTTGTCACATAACAAATATATCTTCACTCTCCCTGATCAAATAAGTGCCATTTTATCTGTCCTTTCTATGAAAATTGATTCTCCAAGTGCCAGGTGGGTAGGAAGCTGCACAGCTGTTGATTCAAATAAATGAACTAAGATTCAGTAATCATATGCCACCCAGCATACTGCTGAATCTACAGAAACAGAATTCTGTATGCAAAGCTCTGTATAAGCGTGATACAGAGAGGGAGAGGGAGCCATCCAGTGTGGATTTGTCAGCTGGAAATGAAGAAAAAAGAGGACTTTAACTCTCCATTTGCTCAGTGCTGTGTGATGTGTGTTCCCTGTTCCATGAGCATAGCTGTGCCATCTCCACTGTTGGGATAGGGTTACCCTCAGCCCTGCCAACCACATCTTATTAAAATGTCTTTAACAGTATCCAGTTCCTAAATCTTTCATTTCTGGGATCTGAGAGAAATGTAAAAGTTCGAAGTTCAGTTCCCAGTTGCCTGTGCCTTGTTTAGTTACACTCGCTACAAAAAACGTCTAAAGGAGGTAAGATTGTACCCTGAGCCTGACTGATGAAAGCTGTACGTGCCTATGCCTAGTGAGTTCTGGTGCCAGGAATAATACAGATAGTAGGAGGACAAGTGGAAATTAAGTCAGTCATGTTTACGTAGATGCCAGAAAGATGAAGTCCAAAGAACAGTAGCTCAAATGGCTCCAGTGTTAACTGTCATGTTACAAGTGTGTTACCAAATGATTTTCACACATCAGATACTGACTTTAGTGATTCAGGTGCCTTTATAATTTAACTATGGAATAGTTGCGTGGCTCAAGATGCTCTATTACAGGGAAAGCTTTAAGATTGAAGAAAAGGGTACTTGCTGGTCTTCCTTTGCTGCCAGTCTTTACTGTCGTTAGAGTTGCTTCTGTCCTCAGTTGATTGCTTTCTTGCATCAGGTTGGTCCTCATCCTGTAAGTTGCTGCAGTCAGTTGACTTTGGCTGGCTACCAGGTGCTTGCCAAGCTGCTCTATGACCTTCTCTCCTCAGCAGAACATGGAGAGAAAATACAATGGAAAAGCTCGTGGCTTGAGATAAGGACAGTGAGATCACTCACCAGTTACCTTTTCCAAGTCAAGTGGCAGTTAAGAACTGCTCCAACTTAGATGCTTACCACAAGGTACAGTTTTACAGGAACAGACTTGCTCCGGTGTGGGCCCCCCATGGGGTCACAGGTCCTGCCACAAAACCTGCACTGTGTCAGCTCTTCTCCACAGGCTGCAGTTCCCACAAGGAGCCTGCTGGGTGGGCACACCGTGGCCGGCAACTTCATTCAGGTGGAGGGTCCTCCACAGAGCAGTATGGATATCTGCTCTAGCAGCTTCCTTTGTGGGTTGCAGGGGAAGAGCCTGCTTCACCATGGGCTTCAGCATGGGCTGCCTGGGAGTCTCTGCTCCAGGACCTGGAACATCGCTTCCTCCTTCTACACCTTGGTTGTCTGCAGAGCTACTTCTCTCACATTTTCTCACTGCTCTCGTGCAGCTGCTGTGGAGCACTTTTTACCCTTTCTTAAATATGTTGTCACAGAGATGCCACCAGCATCTCCAGTGAACTCCATCTTGGAGCCAACTGGAACCACTGTCCCTCTCTGACATGGGGGAGCTCCTGGTATCTTCTCACAGAAGCCACTCCTGCTGCCCACCACTGCCACCAAAACCTTGCCATGTAAACCCAGTACAGGTGCACACAAACCCAGTGAACCAGTAGGACTACTTACAGATTTAAAGTTTTGCTCTAGTTTGACCCCTAGTTTTATGCAAATAATACTACAGTTCCCAATCCCTTGCAGGCTTGAGCCTCTTAAAAAAATGATGTTTCTAGATTTTGTCTTTGGTAATATTCCATGTCAGACACCCTTTTTACAGTACTTCTTTCCCTGCAAAGGAACAAATTTAAGAGGAAGAGGATTATTACAGAAGCTGTGTCTCTGCTGTATCTCAGCACCACCAGTGTGCAATCCTGTCCTCACACTGCCCTCTTGCAACAAGCACCACCATTAACTGGCATGCAGCATGTACCCATTTGCCTTGTTTCAGTGCTTCCCCTCAGGTGTCTTCAGTACACTGATATTTGAAAAAAAAAAGAGAGAATTATTGAGCCAAATGTTGGTCATGTACCTAACCATAGCCAGGTCCTGCACTAGGTAACACCCAGTAAACTCCTGTAGTATTAGTAGTCTAAACCAAAGAAAGAAGGATTTCAAGGTGAAACATTCAGAAATTTCTCAACCTTAAACTTTGTTTCCCTCTCCATCTCTCACGGGCTACATTTCTGTGATGTTTAAGATACAACCATGGTTTATTAGCTAGTGACTTCCTATGAAATGTAAATAATACAAGGAGATTGTTGGAACTTCTGATGTGTGTAGATCCCAAATGTGTGTTTGAGCATACTGAGAGTCTGATCTGTTAGTAGTTACTTCTGAATTATGGATACAGGTTTTTGCAAGTCATGAACAATTGTTTTAAAGTTAATTTTGAACACAATATAAAAGAACATTGCATGTCTTCTGGTTTTGACCATTGCTGGCCTTGAAAATGAACTTTTGATGACTTTCTGCCCATGGATTTTTTTCTTTCAGATGGAGCAAACCTGTGATGATATAGATGAAATGTTCAGCAATTTACTTGGGGAGATGGACATGTTGACCCAGGTAAATAATTATTTTTTTCCATCAAAATTAGTAAAATAGCTATTATGTGTCAGGGAAAAGAAGTAAATCTTCTACGTTTTTCATATACTTCCACTCTGAATAAATACAAATATATTATTTTGAAAAACCTTCAACTAAATTTTTCTGCTTGACAGTTAAAAGAAATGACCTGAAGTATAAGGTAATATAAGTGCAGGGTAGGTTCTTAAAGAGAGCTAATTGCTTACAAAAGACATTTTCTCTAAAAAACCCTGAGTCACCAATTTCAATTCCTCTGGACTTGGTCCAAAGAAATTGAAAGATTTTGTCAAAACAGGAAGAGTCTGAGTCTGAATTTTCAGGCATGAATGCTTTGCATGCATGGGTAAATGTGATGTGGCCCGAGTGTCAAATGTGAACTTTGGAAATGAAAGCAACATTTTGAATGTATGCATAAAAGTGATCTTTATATATGGCAAAATAGAATCATAGAATCGATTGGGTTGGAAGAGACCTCAGAGATATCAAGTCCAACCCTTGGTCCAACTCCAGTCTGTTTACTAGATCATGGCACTAAGTGCCATGTCCAACCTCAGTTTAAAAACCTCCAGGGATGGTGAATCCACCACCTCCCTGGGCAGGCCATTCCAATGCCTGACCACTCTCTCTGTAAAGAATTTCTTTCTAATATCCAGCCTAAATTTCCCCTGGCAGAGCTTAAGCCCGTGCCCCCTTGTCCTGTTGCTAACTGCCTGGGAGAAGAGACCAATCCCAATATTAAGTTACAGCTCGGGTGGCGTTCCAGAATTTATAGAGACATTATTGCCAGTGTAGAATACATCTTGACAGGAAAGTATAAAAGAGCATGAGCCTTTTTCTAAAGCTAAAGTCATTAAATACTTCCTGCATAACCTGATGAAAGGATAATTTTTATTCCTAGAAAAAAACCTCTACAAAGACAATAATATTGTTGTACTTTAATGTTTAAAAACACTGAAGTTGTGATCTTGGATTCTATGTGAGTCTGTTTACAGCCTCTGTTTTGGTGAATCCCAGTGCTTGACAAATGAAATACCGATAATTCTGAGACTCAGAACAGAAGTTGTGTTTAAACTGTGTGAAAGCCAAGATTTCACATGACATTCTTAGCTGTCAAATCACAACACTTTGGCCCTTGGTAGCCTTTGTACTCTTGAAGGGCTTTTTATAATAGTGCGTATTTTATCTATACATATTTTATATATATATATATATAAAAAGAGGAGGGGATTTATGGTAATTTCATGTTATTATTATGCCTTGAAAATTAACAAAAGACTGCTTATGATAAATTTTACCTCCTCAGGTTGGACGTAGCACCGTTACAAGTGCAGGTGATGCAAACAGAGTGAGCCTCTTGTGTCTGCTCACCAGTGCACTACTTGATGGGATGGAGACTGACTCCTTCTCTCAAAAGTTCTGGCATCACCTCTTACGTCAGCGTTGTATGGGAGAATGAGACAGGCCTGTCTGAAAGTCTGAAGACTTTCAGTTAATAGACTTGGATCTTAATTTCTTTAGACTCTTTAATACCAAACCAAGAGTGTAGATAGTTTTTCACGCTTTTTTACCAGCTTCTGTGTTCCTAAAGTATGTGTAAATGATAGAAGCACACAGAGATACTTTTACATTGTGTAACAAGGCTGTAAAAGAAATGCAAGTTTAGATTTGGGCTATTCTGCCAGAAACTAGGAATTCTCTGTTTTAACTAAGCACATTTACATTTTACATTGCAACAGCATGTTTTTTCATTTGTTGTATTTGGGGTTGGGGTTTTTTTCAAAGAGCAGAAGAAAGGAACAGCTAAGGTACATTTATATTAGTAAATAAAATACTCTGGAGAGAAAATGGCACTGTAGCTTAAATATGTACATAGCTAAACTCTTTTCACACCCTCCTCCAAAAAGCTAAAGAAAGCTAAAACCCAGTCTGGCTTTGCCCATTGTCTGGATTAGAAACACTCCTGTTTTCTGCTGTTCCCCACACCAAGCCTAGGTGTTGCTGGTGGGGTGACAAGAGTTGCTGTTGTCATGGATCAACATGGGATTGAGAAGCATGCAAAACCCTTGACATGATTGTGAGACAGTGCTTGAACCCTTGTCTTGGCCCTAGTTAGTTTACCTGTTTAGACATAATCCCAGAAACCAGTGTGTGTCATTCTGTTCCCCAAAGAAGAATTGATTTCACTAGATAAGTTCAGGTAATTGATTTAGAAATGTTAGTATCTGTAATAGTAATTATATCATCAGATACCTTTTTTCTTCTACCTTAACAGAGTTTAGGAGTGGAGACTGTACCACCTCCATCCTCGAAAGTGTCCAACGATCAATTCAGCTTTACAGTTGGTTTTAAAGATTTAAATGGTAAGTAGCTGAATGGACTCTTTCATGCCTTTTATGCTTACTTAACATACCTCACAGCAACATATGAGAAGAAAATCTTTACATACTCTTGATCAAAAAAATCCCAAACCAAACAAAAGAACACTGTTTTGCAGGAGAGGGAGGTATATTTGTTTCTCTCAATTTAGGAAACTTGAAGGGGGCCAATTTTTTTGAGCATCAGTCAGTCTAAACAGGAATCAGACTTTTAAAAAGGTCTGGGTGTAGAGGAAAACAAAAACGAGAAGTCTCTGAAATAACTTCCTAAAATGCAACCTTTTTAATATAAAGATTTAACTTGATAGAAGACAAAGTTCCTCAGTGTGATGTCGGAACTGTGTAAGCCGTTTTTGTTCAGTGGAAGTTTGAGCTTCCACTGCTTCCACTTTTCACTGCTTATTCTCATTTTGGTTTGCACTGCCACTTTTGCATGTACAGCTGCTTGTTGATGCTGTGCGACAAACCAAACGAGGGAATTTACCCAAGTTTAAAAAAAGAACCCTCCTTATGGTTTTGTACGTGCTGGGTTTTTTGTGTCTTTTCCTTCTTTTTTTATTGGGTCTGGTTGTTTGCATTTGACCAAGTTGGTGTTACATTTTCGTTTTGTCTCGGGATCGGTTCTCTGTTAGGTTTCATGATGACTCTACCAGCAAAGTGGGTAGAGCTATGTAATTATAGAGGACCATGAGCCATCTTTCCCACTGAAGAGAAAAACTTATTAAATATTCTATTAACGGGTAAAGCAGGGTAAACTGAGATAATCTAGTGGCATATTCACACTTAGTCTGATGAATGAATGATCTATTCCTTATTAGAATATGTAAGCATTTGTCAGTATCCAGTTCAGTGGTCTCCATCTCTTTCCAAAATCTCACTTAAAAGTTTTCCCAGTTTGTGGTTTATTTATTTTTTAACTAGACTCTTTAAAGAAATTTAGACTGACAAATCTGTTTGATCTTATAAATAAACTTCTCTTCTAGAAAGCTAAATCATCCTACAAGGGTTTTATTCCACAGTATCTCTTACACCATGGCTGGTTCAAACCACAAAAGAAATTACATAGTAAGTTCTAGTATAGAATTTTATCTTATAGTCTGTCAGAGTAGAAAACAGAAGGAAAAAGTTATGATATTTCTATCTGATTTATAAGATGGTTTTAAAACAGATGGGTTTTTTTGTTTTTTTTGCTTAAAGGATCCTCAAAAGCCTGTGTGTGACATACTACCTGTGTGGTATGTCACAGATGTTGATCACACAATTACTGATGTGCTACAAATGATAGCATACAATTTCTTGTGTCTTAGAGCCTTTTGATTCTGATTCGTGCTAATTTTAGAGTTGCAGAATAGTAGATAAAGTTATTCTTGATCTAGGCCTCAATTACCTGGTTTGTTGCTGTACCAAAACTTGCTAAGCAGTTATGTATGCACTTAAGTGAATAGCCTAATGGGAGCTAATGGAATTTCTTGCATCCATATCACTAAGCATGTACCCAGTGACCTTGCTGAATCGAGACCGTGTTTTATAACATCATAAGGGCCTGAGGCTGTATCAATTGAACTGAAGCTTCCCGTCTGATTTAGTTTCATAGAATCATAGAATCAGCTGGGTTGGAAAGGACCTCTGAGATCATCAGGTCCAACCCTTGATCCACTACTGCCATGGTTACTAGACCAGTTTATATTCATAGAGTTCCTTGTACTGTGAACTTCAGTATGAGCAGATTAATGGCTATTTCTAAAGCACATTTGTTTCCCAAGCCATGTAAAATGTTTCCTTTCCCATAACCCTTATACCTTACAGTAACCATGCCTTCTGCAATTTAATCTCCGCTGAACTGAAAACAGTGTTTTACATTGCACTCACTTGGACACATTTTGTGTTTTTCTTTTCAGAATCCTTAAATGCCCTAGAGGACAAAGACCTGGATGCTTTAATGGCTGATCTTGTAGCAGACATAAATGAGGTTGAACAGAGAACTTTACAAGCCCAGAAAACTTCTTGCAACCAGCAAAGTACAGTCACTCAGCCTTCAAAAGGCTCGGATAGTGACATTTGTTCTATACCAAGTCTATATGTTACCATTACTGGACAGTCTGGGGCTGACTTGCCCCCTCCACCTCCAGACCCTAATTTAGACCTTCCACCACCACCTCCTCCACCTCCTTCTGAGCCACTTACCCAGGTAGGTCTGGCTGGAACCTTATTCTAAGCATTCAGTTGTTCTTGTAATTTTGCAAGTGGTGATTGGCACTGGAAAGCTTGTGGATATCCCAAGTAGATACATCTTGGGGAAGCTTTGCAATGATGAGACATACATGAACTGTGGAGTGAGATTTGTATTGTTATGAGCTCAGCAATTTCTGCCTGTTCCTGGACCTATTGCCCACTCCTTTACCTTTCTAATTATCATTTTGATAGCCCAATACAGGCATAAGTCATCACAAATGGTTTATTGTAACAGGAAATTTGTCACTGAATTTTTTTAAGAAGCACTGATCAGTTGATACCTTCTTACAGAGAACTTGGCTTGGGCAAAACGTGGCCAAAGATCCCTCCACTTTGTGAAGATGTCACTGTGTTTTTTCAGCGCAGTCTGTGCTACTGGTACTGATAAGACAATTCTGCAGATGTTTCCCAGAGCCATCCCTGGCCTAAGAGATTTCTTGCAATAGGAAAAGCTGTTCAGTTATGTGATATTCAACATTTGGTAGGAGGTCAGGTGTAAGGCTGAGCACAAGAAGTACCTCTCCCTAATCCTAACAGAGAATCACTCTGCTCTTCTTGGTCTTGTCTTTGAATGGAAGTAATGAAGACCATCTGCAATAGGGGACAAATGCCCTTTACTTAGGATGTGCCAAAGTTATCAGCAGGTAACCATAAACAATTGGCTTACCTGTGTCTAAGTTTTCAGACTTATCACAACCTCCTGCCTGTTTGTGTTTCTGCAGAGCTGTTTTAGCAACTGAAGTCAAATGTGATATTTCTAGTAGAATCTTTAGAAGTTAATTTCTCTAATGTGAGATTGTGTAAGAATTCTGCCCTGTCCCAGTCCTGCGAGGAGAGCATGTGCGTTAGAAGAGCGATGCAGCCCAAAAAAACATGAAATCATCTCTTTCAGTGTTTGTGTGTTTCATTAGTCTTTATGTGTGCAGTAACTATGACAGAGATAGGATGTGTACATTTAGGGAATGGAAATATTTTAGGGAACGTGAAAAGTGCTCTGTCAGCCCATGTATAAGTGTACCAGTCAGTTTGCTTAAAATTATGGTCAATTCATTACTGTTTAGAAGTCCACACAGACTGAATATGAATCACCTCTGCATCACTGCTTCTCCTGTGTTTGGCATCATACAGCAGACATTCAGCAAAAGGAACAGAAAATTGGGTAGGAAGAGAACCTTTCTGATGATGTAAAAACCGATTCACTGGATAAAGCTTCAATTGATGCATAGGACCTTTCAGAGCTGTTTGAAGTCTGAAGGTCATAAACACGTGAGAGGAACTGTGCCATTTTTTCGCATCTCAAAGATAATAGTTAACTTCCTGTCTTAAAGGAATATCAGCATTTGAAAAAGTAGCAGCTAGACAGCTTTATAAGCTGAAGCCTTTTATTTAACTAGTATAATTGATGTAGAAGAGATGCTATCAAGATAAGCTCTATCCATTGTCCCACAACTATGTACCCATCCTGATTTAGACCTTCAAGGAAGTACCAAGCTTCTGAATAGTCTAGTTTGGAAGCTGACAAGTATGGTCTGGAAGGGTAGCTGGTTAGATGGGCTGAGACTGGCCAAACTGCCACACTCAAGGCCTGGTAGTCAGTGCTTTGCTGGCTGGTAGCAAGTGGGATCAGCACTGGGGTTTGTATTCTTTGACGTTTTCATCTATGACCTGAGTGATGACCTAAACACCCACCTGCAGATGTGTTTAAGATGCTTTTAGTTAACTGATTGACAAGATGAATGGCAGATATTTAGTGTGAGGGGGCCTTGAAAACATGAGGACTAGGCCAGCAAAGCCCTCAGAAACCCAGCAAGGTACAAGGTCCTGCGCCTGGGGTGTAATGACCCCATACATTTGCACAGTTTAGGAGATGACGGGCTGAGCAGCAGCCCTAGTCAAAAGGAGACGGCATGCTGGTAGATACCACATTGAATAAGAACCATGAGTGCGAGGTCATCTCAATATAGGAAACTGGCCACTGTTGGGAGGAGTATGGCCAGCAAAATAAGGGACCCGTTATTCCTTTCTCCTGGCACTGACAGGCCCACACCTGGAATACTGCACTCCACTCTAGATGTGGAGATACTGGAGAGTGTCTAGCAGAGAGCTAATGGGATGGCCAGGGACATGGAGTGATCAGGGGCCAGCAAGGACAGTCTGACGGAGCTGGACTTGTGTAATCTGACAGAGGAGGCTGGGGAGTGATCTAATGACATCCTAAAAATACCTGAAGAGTAGATGCAAACTGGTGGAGCCAAATTCTATGGTAGTGTTAGGTAACAGGTACAAGTTGTAGCTTTGAGGTTTCAGACAGGACACTAGGAAAACCTTTTCCATTTCAGATGGTGGTGTAACACTGGAACAGGTGATCGCAGATTCTCTTTCTTTCAAGGTTTTCCAAACTTTGCCAAGGAAAATCATGGCTGACCTGATCTAGTGCTGGTGACCATCCTGCTTTCGGCAGGGAAACTGGCTATAGGCCTTCAGATCTCTCTTCAAACAGCGTTTTTATGATGCTGTGATCTAAAGCTCACTGAAATAAACTGCAGTTCTTTCCCATTAGTGTTGTACTGAGCTAAATGTCTGTTAGCTGGCATCTTGTATTACCTGAGGGTCAAGAAAGATTTCAGAGTGAGAAGAAGATATACTTGCTAAATGTAACTGGAATTCTATGTGAAAAAATGTAGCTTAAAGTCACTTCTCTCTCAATTAAAAGTGTTCCTCTGAAACAGTGCCAAGTTAAATCTACTGTTACTGTCTGGTCTCTTTCAGGTCCAACCCTTAGGGGCAGAGAAGGAGAGGGGCAGAGAAGGATAGGAGCAGGTGGTAGAAGCATTTCTAAGGAATATGTCTGCAGTAGATGATTTCCTCGTTAGGGCACTGGGTCTGCCTTCTCCTGCAGCCTTTGCCTCATTTTATAATACATGTTGTATTTAAATACTGATGATATACCCACTGTGGCATACTGTCTATATAAATTGCCTACAGGGCTCTGATGCAGATTGCAGTGTGAATGATGGAGGTAATAACCATTTAAAATTAATATGGAAAGAACTGATTTCAAATTAATATTCACTGTCTTGGTTAGTATATGCTTTGACATGACATTTCTGCTTAGTAAAATGAAATTCAGCTGTAAATGGAATCGTCAAAACCATGTTCCTGTAAGGCAGGATTCTTGAAAAGTCATTCTTGAGCCAATCAAGGCTGAAGTTTTGTCTACCACTTCTGGTTGGTGTAACCAAATAAGAATGATGTTAATTATTTCCAATGCAGCTGTGATACTAAGAGTCTCTTCTCTAACCTTTAAGTGTGCCAAAATTCCTTTCAGGGAAGCATAGAGGTGTCTCACAAGTTTCCATCAATTCTGACATTTCTTTTTAAAACTGTCTTTAAGCTAAATTAGCCCTTCTACATTTTTTGTGGCATTATCTGGATGACTTTATATGCTTCTGTTTAAAGATTCCAGAAAATGTGGTGATGATACTGTAGTGGCAAAAAACTTGTAGCTTGTCAAAGCATTTCTCTACCAGTGCTAAAATTTTGCATCTGATAGCCTATTTTCTTTTTCTATATTTAGTGAGACAAAGCTTATGAAAACACGAAGGCTCTCAGGTGAGAGCTCTGATGCATGGATTTGTACAATGTGTGAACTCTGTTCAACATAGGTCACAAGCAGGTGAAGCCTGAGTTATACCTGCCTAAAATTTTCATCAGAAAACCTGCCCACGCCACACTCAACCAACTTTGGTTAAGATAGTTTTTCTGCTTCCTGCAGAAGGAGGGGAGGGCCACAGCATGAGAAGTTCTTCCCTCCCCAGAACTTCTGTTCAACTACAAAAGATTATTTGGATTCTCTAAGTTAAGCATTGCTGAGCTGTAGCAATGCAAATTTCCATACCTGTCTAGAAAAAAAATTAAGTATATATTTTTAACTGATTGTCTGGTACTGATAGTGGAGAATTTGGCAGCAAGAAGCACATTTGAAGCAGTGATAAAGGAAAAGAGGTTTAGTTCAGCAAAAGGGATATCAGTCAGGAATACTTTAGTTTTAGTTGAACCTGTCTCAAAACTTGGTATGAATAAGATAACCTTCCTAGCTCTTTCTTTGCTATTATTCTATGATATCTCTGTAACAGGGAAATGATGGCAATGCTTAGTTAGGCCTAGTTTCTTGAAAATGCATCTTCCATGAGTTGCAATCAGTTCTCCTGGTGCGAAGGCCACTAAAATTATGACTGTAGTGTAGGAAATGGAGGCTGAAGATAACAGAATAAAATCTTGTGTAAAAGCAGGGCAGGAACTTCCTTCCACAGTCATTGACTGGAAGTTGGGTGCCTGTCAGCACCATAGCACAAAATCCTATCCCTTTAAAACAAAGGAGACTGTGAAAGTATGAGAGAGCAACAGGGACAGCAAAAATTAGCAAAGAGACAAGAAGGCAAAGACAAGACAGTTTGCAGTAGAGGCGGCAGGGATGTAAAGTTGGAAAGGAACTGAATCCTTCAGTAGTACCAAGAGTCCAAGGCAGCCTCAGGAGCCACAGTCACTTGCTGTCCAAAATGTTCTTTTCCAACTCTCTATGTTACTGGAGAAGACTTCTGGAGAACAGATGGCAAAAAGAAATGGTCACAACCAATACAGCAGGCACAGAGGCAACAGTAGGCACTGGCATTTGGTATACATACCTAAAACTCTCAACACCTGGGGATCCAGACTCTTCTTGGATCACAAACCTCACTGATATTAAGAGAGGGGCATGGGACTGGTAACAGCTGCTTTAAAAAAGAAGAGCCAGGTGATACAGAGATTTTTGTGAATTTTACTGTAGCATTCAGCAAAAGCTGGAAGGAACTTGAACACTATCTAGCTGTGTCTGTGTTAATACAAGTAAGTCCATTACTAGAATAAAAAGCCATGTCATCCACTTAAAGGAGTTGTTCCTCTCAGTAAGTATCCATGCAGTAAGAGCTCATGTGGCAAGTGAAAGAATTCAAGTAAATTAATGTACTTAACAGAAAGTGTAAAGTTTTAAGTCATATAATTCCAAGCCAAGTTTTCAGTAAGATCCTAAAAACTCTAGTTCTCATAACCCTATTGAGAAATGAGTTTTCTTCCAAGCAGCTACTTCCACGGTGCTGTTTCATTAGACTGGGTCTCCCTTCACCTCCTCTTTTGTATCAGTTGTACATACAGAAACATTGAAGAGTCCAGTTTTCAGGCCTTCCTGTAGCTTTTGAGAAACAGATCATGTAGGAGCTGTATGACTGGTCAACAAAAGGAAGCACCGAACTTGTAAATCAAAGCATTGGCTGGAGGATATTAGCTCAAGGAAATCTGGAGATTCCCTGTATCTGTGAAGTTTCCTGTGGAAAGCCTTATGTTCTTGGTATAATAAAAAGAAACAACTCTTTTCAAATAAACATAAATTGCTGGCATTACTTAACAAGAAATACACCAAGTATCTTGCATCTTTTCAGGAAGAACGAGAGGCACAGGCTAAAGCTGACAAGATTAAACTTGCGTTAGAGAAACTGAAGGAAGCCAAAGTTAAAAAGGTGAGCCTTAAAATAGTAAATTCTACCATAAGAGCTACCAGCTAAGTATCTGTTATAATGATTCTTAATAATAAAGTTCTTATTAAAATGACTAGGCTTTTTCATATTTTATCTGTTAAGATACTCGGTGGGACTGTCTTGTCATCTGCCTGAGGGACTTACTTTTAGGATGACTTGGAAAGCTCTGCCTTTTTTTTTTTTTCTTAATGCTGGAGCAAAGCACACTTCTGATAGCTTGCTTTAGAGAAAGTGGAATGTACATTGAAGTGTTGCTTACTTATGCTGTGCTAGTTTCAGAAGTATTAAACTTTTCTTCTACAGTGGGTATGGATTTAGCTAAACCCTATTAAATTAATGAGGGTCTTCTTGCTTAATTTTTTCACAGCAATGTAGTTATGTACAAGGATAATAGAAATTATCTGAGACCAGCAAATTAGAAAGCTTCCTGCCAGTGTCTGCACAGTGCTGCAGTGTGTCATGGAATTATGCCCACTTTTCCTAAACTAGTGTTCTAGCTGAACTCAACAGGAGCTGCAGGTGTTCAGTCACCCTGAAAAATGGGTGTGAAATAAAAACAATCATGACCATTCAGTCTTGCTCAAACAGAAGATGGGAAGCGCTGGAGATCAGAGCCTGCAGGGCTTCCAAGAAGAATTGAAGCATCCAATAAATTTGGTGTTGTCCAGAATTGAGATGATTCCCACAGAACACTTCATATTCATGTACAAATGCTGCTTCTGAGAGATTGTATTGGGAGGATTTCACCAATTTTGACTTTCTTGACCTTTGTTGAATATTAAGATTGCTCATTGGTCATGCCCTTTTCCTTACAATGTTAGCAATTCTCCTTTGGGAGATTTTTTTTTGCCCCCCCCCCCGCCTTTTTTTTTCCCACCCTGAATATTTGGAACCATATCATAGAAGTAGGGCTCAATCTTATGCCTTTGTCACTATAATGAAATTACTATGCCATTCTTGAATTCTACGTTGATTAAATAATTGTCAAGAAAACTAATTTTCTCTCTTTTACCAAAAGTGGAGAGCAGAGGCCACGGAGGATGGTGAAAAGCAAGCTCACAGCCCTGGAATTCAGAGGGCAGACTTTGCTTCTTATGCACACATTTTAAAATAAGGAGCTATTTAAACAAGACTATATGGAAAAGTCCTCCCAGCTCACCAGTTTGGTTCCAGTTTCCATGTACAAGCCCTGTAGAGAATTATTCTACTGTTTTGGAGCATTTTAAGTACTTTCCTTATAATGTATTTGCAGTTTTTTCACATTATATAGTTCAGCATTTCTTATGTTGTTCCTTTGAAAGAAGTGCATGCTGTATTAACAAATACTTCACCATCTGAAGAAATAATGAGTGTCTTAGGTTAATTTGGTCAATATAAGTAAATCATCTGTTTGCTTATTGATGGCTGTTGGACTACTGCCTGTCTTATTACAATACACTTTCAGGTTACTCTGTTGGCGTGGCAAGATTCTTCTGCTCTTTTTCGCATTTAAAACTAAGCTTTTTACATTTCTAGCTTGCATTAAGAATGCTCTGTCCTTTTGTACTTGCTTTCCCTATGAAGCATTTTCCTTAATTGCACATCTAGTAGATGTAGAGAAGAGATTAACTTCTGCCTTTTCTCCCTAGCAATTTCACCTTTCCTGAAGTCTTGCATAGGAGAAGGTTCAATTTTCTTTTTTGAGAAAAGGTCTTTATTTTGGTGGCAATATAATGTGAAAACTTCCAAGCTGTTCTATTCCCTAAGCTTGCTGTGGGACAGGGTGCCTTTGAATCAGTAATAACCTTCAGCCTTAATCTTTCTTATCTATGTTAGCAGATTCAGACTAGCCTTTTTCTTGTTCCAAAATTAACTGACTCTTCTGTGACTCTACTCAGCTCGTTATCAAGGTGCACATGTATGATAACAGCACAAAGTCACTAATGGTGGATGAACGTCAGGTGACACGGGATGTTTTAGACAATCTCTTTGAGAAAACCCACTGCGACTGCAACGTAGACTGGTGTCTGTATGAAATGTACCCAGAGCTGCAGATTGGTGAGTGGTGTAGTGACACAGCATATAGCAAATAGATATAGTTCATACTGTGCCGTTGGTAATCGTGAAAATGTAATAATGTTTCTCCTGGCCCTCTGTCCCCTGGAGTTGGAACATCACAGACTCCAAGCTGAGGGATGCTGCAGGAATATATTGAGCTGTTCTTGCTGTAGAAGTGAGTCCAGTCAGTCGTGCTGTGAACTGCAGAAGGCTCCTTGCCCGTCACAATTTCCACTGTTCTATTTTACAAAAAATAAAGGGGCCATGTGAATTTCAGGGTGGTGGCAGACCTGAACACATCAGTACTAAACTCTGCTTTTTGAAGAGAGGATGCAATGCTTGAGTGCTGTCAGCAGGCTATTACGTACTGGCCAAACAGCCATTGTAATTGAACAAGACTCTGTGAGAAGCATATCAGTAATTTCTAATGCTTTTCATCTGTGATAGTCGTTTTCTTAAAGTGTGGCTGTGAACAGGATATTGCTCTCTGATGGCTCTGCAGCTCTGCTGAGGCTAAGTTGTTATTTAGGAAGTAACTAACCTGGCCTGCAGGTTCCTAGGAAACAGGTGTGCAAAACGTACATATTTGTTTGGTGCAATGTAACGAGTCTTGTTTGAAAAAGGCTTCAAGGTCTGATTAAGATCCGCGTATTCTCTAACTGTGAATTATTTCAGAAAATTTTTATTGTCCTAGCTGCAAAGGTATTGACATCAAAAGGAAAAGGAAAATTGCCACAACTTTCTTTCAGGGTCGCGTTTGACCTAGAGAAATGGGAAATGGTCAAACAGCCTTTAATGTTTTGAGTTTACAGTCCCTTAGCAGAGATGTGAAAATGCACAAATAAAGCCAGATACCAATATTGCATTTTAAAATAGCCCCAGCTGTAATCATTCTGCTAACCTAAAACAAAGAAATTTAAAAGTAGCTGGAAAAAGCCTGACTGGGCATGAGCAAGGAGACGCTCATCTGCCTGTAAGATTGGCACAGATATTTACTACCAATTCACAACCTATTTGCTCCTTGATTAAGATAATGGTGCTGTGTTCTTTTGTACGTGCTTATCTTAACTAAGGAAAGACTGGAAATGTCATTTACCCTAGAAATCTCATAAAAGTCACTGAATAATTTTAGTGTTTTCCTGTCTTAGAAAGTTGTTCCCTTTTGTCTAGTGTGACTTGAACAAAGACGTCTGAGTGTTAGAATGACAGCACATAAACAGATTGTTTTCTGAATCTCCATAGTCGTTTGAAAGAATGGACTTGTGTTTCTCCATAATCTGGATAGACATTTTGGATTTCCCATTATGCAGTTAAAACTGAAGGTATCAGGGAGATTATAAACTACAAACATCGGGTTAATGATTAGATTATTTTTTTCTTTAGTAAGTAAAAATTACTTGTGTTACTTTAGTCCCAGCTAACAGTACATGCTTTGGGTTAGTGTTCGGGTATTGGTATAGTAAGGAATTACTCTCATAATGAATAAAAATTATTTTAAAAGCCAGGACAGAAAATTACCAAAGGAAATAAACCCGTAACTGGTTTAGGAAAAAAAGAAAAATCTATTAACTCTTGATGCAGACATCTATTACCAGCTCCAAATCTGCTGGGAATGTAGCCTTTTTTGTTTGCAGAAGGGAATTTCAATATTAGTGGAATGGTACATATTCTTTCTTCGGCTTCCAGTGCACAGCAGCATGTAGTTAATTTTGTTCAAAATCGAAACAATGTGAACTATTCTTTATTCTTGTCAGTATACTTCTAGGCTGTTTTCGATAGCTTTATTACTGTCAGCATGAAGACAGGGTTTTCTGCAGTTCATCCTTCTGCCTGCTTTTCAGGCATTTAAGAGAATAAAATTACGTTTACTTTAAGAAACAAATCTAAGAAGCAAGTATTTCATGTTGATCTGAAGGTCCAAGCTAGTTTTAGATCACTAGATCTTTGACAGGCTATCTTATATATACTGTTATTTTGAAAGACTATAATTGCAAATAAAATTTACTACAATTTTAGATTAATTATGTTAAATATCACAAATAATCTCAGTAGTGAGATGGTGATATAACACTGGCCTGTACATCCCAGCATGTATTTTACAATAAAGACTATTGCCTTATAATAGGCATCCAGATTTGACTTTTTTTTCTTTTCTGGTAACAATAATTGTTACAAAGACCCTCCTGCGGATAGTAAGATCACACCTTTTATACAAGAAAATGATGGTATGGTAAATGAACAAACAAAAGTGTATGTGGCAAAAAATTTATGTTATGATCTGAGAATTGTTTTATGGCTATCATGGGCTATAAGGTACTATTTACTCTTCAGACCATTACCTGGGTTTTATATAGTGCTCTTAATTCTATTTTTTATTTATGAGTTGCTAAATGACTTGTGTTGTTTGTGTTGTTAAAAGTTGCTGTGTACTTGCAAACTGGTTCTGAAGCTAATCCCACTCTGTGAATTTAATTAATTCACAAAATTTAGTTTGGATGGGATGTACTGAACCCTTGTCAAAAGTAACAAGAAGTTTTAAAGAAAACCTACAAAATGTGTGCTGTGTTATCTCCTCTTACACTAGACCAACCAAGGCCATTGGATGATGTGATCATCAGACCACTGAAATGGAAGTACAGCTGTTTCCAGGGAACTGTCAAAATCAGACTGAAAATTGGAGCTGGGTGATTTCACTATCCCAGTACTGAATTTGTAGAAAAGTATGGACTGGGTCCTTCCAACATGACCTGTCAAATTACGCTCAATTCCTTTTCCTTTGAAAGGGGGTTTATATTACTGTTCAGCTACTTTATATAAGTGAAACTGCAGAAGAAGAGATCAGAGCTGCCTAACCTCAGCATACCCTGTGGCTTTCCTGGGTGGAGGACTTGGGTTCAGAGCAGGTCAGGAAGGGCCAGAACTGACATTAGGTCTCCCACACCCCAGTAAGGTTTTTAGCTACAGTGATGGTGGGTGAACCAGTATATCTTCACATCAGCTCTCAGTCTGTCTTATTATTTCCTCTCTTTTTCTATTTGTGTTTTTAAATACAGTTGCTTGTAACCAAACATTTTATTTTCAATGCATAGAATTCTTCCCTGCTGACAAAAAGCAATTTTTCATTTGTTCCAGTAAGTAAAAAGACAAAGAAATAAATTTTCACATTTGTTTCAATTCATTCACCAAAGTGAATATATACCTCCCTGATCAGATTGCAAACCTTAAAAAACCAAAAGCAAACAAAAGCGGAGAGCCATTGAAAGACATGGGTGCAACCATCTGCTCCTGGTGGCTCACTGTTTCCATCCTTTGTGATCTTGAAGCAACATCACAGAGATGCGGGAGGAATCCAGGAGCATGCCACAGCTACATGAGACATCTTCTGTAGCTGCTTTGCCCTTCCATGTGACACGATTTCATATGGTTTTACTCCTGCCTGTGTAGTGGAAAAGAGCTGGACTGTCCAGCTCTGATCACTGTCTGAACATCAGATAATGATTACATTCTTACACAGGAATTTCTGCAGCATCAGGGGAGGGGAGAAAGAGTCTGAATGTCTTACGTTACCTTTTCTGTCTTTCCAGAAAGGTTTTTTGAAGACCATGAAAATGTTGTTGCAGTGTTATCAGACTGGACTCGAGACACTGAGAATAAGATTCTGTTTTTGGAAAAAAAGGAAAAATATGCTCTATTTAAAAATCCCCAGGTAAGCTAACATGGTATTTGGATTACAGTCTAAACTTAGGTCATTTAGTCTGAATGCTGCCCATTGTATTAATAATTTGCTTTCAGCTCTGTCAGGTCAGAATTAGAGAAAGCAAAACTTGTATTTTCAACCAAAAAAACCCCAGAATGTTGAATGCAAGGATTTGAAAATTAGTGTTTTCTATTTTTTTCTGATGCTATTTTAGAGTCCCATCTATAGCGGTACAAAATGAAACATGTAGTTCATCTCCAGCACAAGCCCTTGCTTAGGCACAGCTCTTAGAACTGGAGTGACATGGCACAGCTGTAAAAACCTAGACTTTGTCATCAATACAGTTTCTCCACTATTTCTTCTAATGAAAATCAACCTTTCCTTTAAGGTCCAGTTTTTGCCAGTTGTATGTGAAACTTCATAAAGAGTATGCTGAGTTCTGCGGAGAATTTATCTGGATTTCATTTATACTGGGAAGAAGCATTGGATGAACAGTAACTCCTGTCTAGCTTTGTAAAGGAGGGTCTGCACACTGAATTGCATCAAATTATTCAGGATGAGTGTGTACACAAATCGTGTATTTCTTGTGCTCTGTGGTCAAAACCATATTTACAAACACCCTAGCAGATAGAGTTGATGGATTCTCGGGCACAAGATCTTTCCCCCTTGTCAGTGATCAGTTAGCTCACTGAGCATCTGGTTTGTTCCTGAGAGCAGCTAGAGGAAAATCAGCAATTCAGCATTGCCAAAAAAATGAGTCAAGTATATAATTTGGCAGCAAATCTCACCAAGCTGCTCATTAGGAAGTTGGTTTTTTATAGAATGAGCCAATGTTTCAAGTAAAACCTGTGGAGAGGAAGTTTCCTTCATTGACACAAGTACCCACAGTCAGGCAAAGAAAACTTATCCTGCAGTGTACGTGGAATGATGTTGATTTTTAATATGAAACAGCAAAGCCAAGTTTGTAAATAAAACATCCATGATGGCTCAAGGTGTCATACTTTCTAACACACATAGACGTACCTAGCAGCAGAGGTTCAGTGGCACATTTAATTCGTACACTAGTAATGTTATTTGGGCAAGGCTCTAAACCTCTCACAGGAAGGAAATCTTTGATGAGGTTTCTGGTCGTTTGGATTGCAGTGAAGTTTAGAAATAAGTGTGACCTAAGCCAGAACAAGAGTGTAACTCTGTTCTCCCATCTGAACTGGATGTGGACTGGTCTGCAGTCACTGGGCTTTAGCCCCTCTTCTGATAAGTTCTACAATGAACAGTCTGAGGGAACTGGGTGGTTGCGACTATCATACTGTTGAAATATTTTGCCAGTAATAAAGTATAACCATCTCTCAGGTTTAGTAAAATCAAACATTGTGAGACAGGTAAAACAGGACAGTCATATCAGCAAACTGTCTTTGTGGCAGAAAATAATCAGTATTGTATAGACAGAGCTCACACTAGATAATAAAACATGGTAAAATGTGTGATCTGGAGTGAGTCCCTGAAAAGATAATCCGAATGGAAATGCTGAGCTGGGGTGGGGTAGGACAGGGTGTATGATTACCTAACTAACTGCGTGTGGAAATCATAGTATAACCAATGGGAAACCGAAATCTAGTGGTCTGATACTGTACTCTCAGTATTTTTACCTCCCCCTAGCTCAGTCATGGCTGCCCTGTAAACTCATTTTGGGAGTACAGAAATTGCTGAATGCTTTTTTTGACACACCCAGTGGTGCCAATACAGCAGCAGTTGAATTCTTTGGTCATATTTAGGGCTTGTTCTGTTGGAGGTTGTTTGTGAGAATCTCATGGTTTTGTAGCTCACAGATACTTTTCTGGGAAAAAAAAGAGGCAAATTCCAAAGGTGGACAGGTGCCTACAATTTATTCTTAGACAAATCAGTGATACAAAATCTTCATTACAGAGGTTTGACATAATTAAGTGCTTTAAAAAAATCTTATTATAAAGGTGTTCAGATGCCTTCCTAAAAGAAGTGGTCCTCTGGAAAAGGTCTGTGACCTGTGCCAATGTTCATTGTTTCTTTTTGTGAAGTAGTTGTAGAGCTGGTATAGATTAAACAACAATTAATTAAATGTATTTAATTTTCCAAGAACCAGCTGAGGTTCTGAAAGGCAGGATTTATTCTCTGTGTCTGTACTAGGAACGTGTTGCTCGGCTAATGCCAGTGGCTTTTTTTGAAGATTGTCATCATTGCCATGCAGTATTCTCTAATATTTCTCTGCAGCTTTTTTTCTTAAAATATTTTTTAAAGTGTTTGGAATACATTGTAGAATAAGCACAATCCTTAGGTGTCCACCTCTTCCACGAAGACAGGCACGCTTTTGCCGTTTCCTCGCTGTGATATAACTTACCCAGCAGGGAACTTGCTGTCAGTGACTCATCTATGGAGATGGAGCATCACAAGTCTATGACTAGGGTGAAACAAAAATACATACTGGTACATGGGCAAATAAAGAAAACGTTTATAAAACGTGGAAAAGGTGATGCTTTGTCATGTGGTTGAGTGATGCTGTGCTTTTCTCTTGAAAGGAGAGGTTGTCAGATTTAAAGATCTCTTTTTGAAGACTCAAAGAATAATTCTCACCTAAAAGATACTCTAAAAGAAAGAAAAATGGAGGAAACACAGTTATTTTTAAGGGGTAGCTGAATCTGAACTCCTGACTAAATGCTGGTCATGCTCTTAGAACACTGTATTTTACCATTTCTTGCATAAACTTTGATTTCCTGTGTTTTTCTTTTGATAAAGACACAGTGCAGGCAACAGCATGTGCATGTGGGGCCTTTTGTTTTTGTTTTTTTTATTATTATGGGACAGTATTTATGAAAATTATTGAAAGTCTGTACAGTGAGCACTTCATGCTTCTGCTCCTTCATATGTGATCCGGAAATGAGAGCTACACTTTCCAATGGAGAACTCATAACTGAATTGGCATTTTATTTCTTCTGAAAAGCAAGAGTTCTCAACAGTGGCAGAAGGAGGTGGAGTAAGAACTTGTAGTGTCTTTCATAACTGGACAGCTATAGTGAGTTTCATTGCTTGAGTATTTATTTTGAAGTCAGTGAAATTGGGCTAGTATCCAGCGGGTGATACTTTTGTTTTGCACCAGTTTAGCCATTTCCTATGAGTCAAGGTTTTTATTTTGTCTCCACTGTTACCCAGTGAAGGAAACATAAAAGGGTAGCAGGGAACCTGATTATTGAGTATGCTGGCAAAAGTGCAAAGAAATAGACCTGAGAACAGGGAAGTGTTTTTCACTGTACTTCTATTGCTTTGTAATCTTAATTTCTCTCTCTTTTTGGGGGTTTCAAAGAACTTTGCCTTTAGCATCTTATATTTATTTACTTTGTGATCTTCAGAGCAATTATGGGTATCTCCTAATATTTTTAGTGTGCGCTTTTCTGGGGGACAGATCATGATATGAGTTGCAGATATGACCATGTTCAGTTTTATTTTTTTTCTGCACAAACCATGCTGCATTCAGTACACAGTTGCAGTGATCTGAAAGGGGATGTGAGCTGGCCAGTTGTTGCCTCATTTTGGGTGCAGTTTGGATGAGTGCAAAGAGGCAGCCCATTGCTCGAAGAAGGTAGGCACGAGTATGAAGCAGCCGCCTTGTTTGCTGCATAGTGTCTGATCTGTGCTGTTGTGGACCCTGCAGTAGCTTGAAAGCAAAAATACAGCCTAAGCAGGAGGAGGATGCTGTCTTGGAACACCTATTTTTTGCTACATACTGACAAGTAGTTGCTGCTGTATTCCCACTTGTATGAGGCTGTGTTTGAAAATGGATGAAAGGTATGAGAAAGGTGCTGCTTCATTTAGGAAATTCTTTTTTATGAATATAGAGATGTGAACGTTGATCAGTGCAGTAGTTAAGGCTACTGTTTCTACCATGATACAAGTTTGGTTTGCTTACGTGCCACCACAGATGTTTTTTGAAACTATTGAAAACACTTTCTGTCTTCCACTGTTTGAGGGTTATACAGTGGAGAGAGATGCAGCCTGATTTTTTTTACCTGCCTTTCCACACAAAAGGAGATGACTGTAGCCTTAAGTGGAAAGATTTTATGCATAGACTTGTCTTTTGAATGTAAGAAATAGTTAATTCTCAAATCTGTAGATATATGTAGAGAGCTGCCCTGTAGCCATATCTTGTCCCATTAATGACCTAACGTTGCAAGCCAGACATGCATTTCACAGCAGTGTCCTCACACAGGAAAGAGCTTGCCTTTTATCATGACCTTTGACTACTGGACTTGTAATGACCTCTTATGGACACATGTGGTTTGCCTCCTCTAGGATGAATGCTTCTCATCAAATACAGGAGACCACACAGTGATACAACAAGTACAGTGCGCAGTCTGCTCCCCAGGTTTTTAGCCACTGACAAAGAAGTACCATGTACTTCCAGATTTCAGGGAAAAGACGTAAAGGAGGTAATCAGTAACAAATGAAATGTGTGTTGACAGGTGAAAGATGACAGTGTACATCTGTGTAGCGTTGGGTTAGGTGACAGAGCCCTGTTTCCCTAATGAAAAAGCTGTGGTGTTAGAGATCCAGCATGGATATTGTTGCAAACTTTCTCTCTTTTCGATTGATTATGTCAGTCAGTACAGGGTGGTCTGTGCTTCTGCTAAATAAATGCCAGATGCCTGAATGTGAATCAGTCGTAATCAGAGGAGCTTTGTTTTCTTATTATCAGTGCATGGAAGGCTGACTGAGCCAGATGAATGCTCTCCCACCAGTAGTAAAGCTGATGAGCCAAGCCTTGTTCAGATAGTGATAAGGTGTACTTACCTTGATAAATCTTCATTGTGTATTTTAGGCGTTGTACTATGCCTTTATAATGATCTATAGAAGAACACTTACAACTTGCATGTCCCTCTGCTTTCCAAATCCATCCCAAAGTCTGGAGGTCCAACCCAACCTAACAGTGCTCTCTGAGATTTCTCTTCATACCTTAATCAGTGCCAAAGCGGGTGTGGCAACATTAAGTCAGCAGGGCTGTGATAGTGCTGCTTGTCAGAAAGACAAGCACAGAGGACTGGGCTGCAGCTGCTCAGAACGGTGTCATTTTTCCAGAGGGATGGTGGAGCATTGTCACTCAGACCTACAGTTTTGGACTGCATAGGCAAGCATCACTTTAGGTTATACTGAGAACACACTTCGAAGTGGTGGTTTTTTTGAGCTGCCTTGGGGTTTTTTTCCGCTGTAAATGCTGTCTTCAGATGCAATTGCAAAGCTGTCGTCCTTAGTGTTTGTTTACCTTCAGCTGTGGACTAAAAATACGTCCGGGCAGTCTGAAGCCAGCTGCATTTCGTAGGATAACTGTCTGGTGTGTTAAATGTTAAAGTTTCTCATACCATACACATGGCATCATGCCAAATTGCAGGTGGCTGTGTTTCTGATATCTCCTGTCTGACTTAATGTGAAGTTTTGAGAAACTTTAAAGACCTGTTTTTGAGATCCAGACCTCTTCCCCTTCCTCTCCTGGTGCCCCTCCAAAAACCATCTGCTATGGGGCTTGTGTTTTGGCAGACAGCTGTTCACAGCACTGCTTGAAAAAGAAGATGTGGTTGTGTGGAAGATCAGATAGACCTTGTTGCTGTAAATGTGGTATGCTGGCAGGGCAGATTGCTGCATGTTTCTTTCTTTCTTATATGGTGGTAACAGCATGTTCCTTCATTTACACACTTCTCACTTTTATTTTGGTAATGTTTGTATTTATGTTGCACTTCAGTTGTTACGGAGTTCTAGGCGTGTAAATATACTGTCCCTGTCTTGAGACATGAAAAAATGAAGAAAGATGAAAAGTCAGATAAATTGAAAAATTATAGAACATGAGAATTTTGAGTGTTATCATCCTGGCCTCAAGCCCGTGGATCCAGATGCTACTTGATGCATGGCATCCTTGATCTACCTGCTTCCCTCACTTTCAGCTGCCTTACAGTCTGCAGCCAGCCAGGCTCTGCTTGTCTGGCCCTGCTTGCTGTTGAGCAAAGCCACTGTTTGCAGGGGGATAGGCACTGGATCCTCTGAGGGTGGCTGAAGCTTCGTAGCCCTCTGGCACAGAAATGGAGGCGGGTAGGCTTTTCTTTCAGTAGGCTGGAGCACATGTGCCAAGATATCATGGTGATTATTTCTTCAAATTTCTTCTAGATTTTTTAATACTTTCTTCACTGCATAAAAATACTTTGCAGAATATGAGCAGGGGTTTAAAAGCAGAAAGTAGTAACTTTGGATAAAGGTTTTAGCATATAAGCACTTTTATTAAAAATTAATATCGGAGTTATATCCAGACTGCAAGACTGGGTTGTTAGAAAAGACCTTCTAGCCTTTCAATACTGCCTTGCATTCCTTGTGTATCAGCATGCAGTCAAATGTTAAGTTCTCTACCACCTGTAATAACAAGGGAAACAGTGACAGTCGGAATGCTAAAACCAAAACCTATTGATCCAGAAAAACAGGCAAAACCATAAGCCACTGTTTTTGCTTTTGAGAGGCTGTATGCACATGGGTAAAAGTAATTTTGTATTACTTTCGAATTATATTCAAAATAAAGAATTAAAATTCGTGAGTAGGCAGATGGCATTAAATTTTTCTGTAAGAAGGGTCCATGAGCATCTGCCTCTTGCACATCCTGGCTCAGGTATTCAATATTGAAAAACTCAGTAACTACTGACTGAGTTTGTAGTAATTTAGTTACTTGTATTGCTGGCTTTATAATGAACATCCATTTCTTTTGTGTCTTCATCAGAATTTCTACCTGGCAAACAAAGGGAAGAATGAAAGCAAAGAAATGAATGATAAAAACAAAGAGGCTTTACTGGAGGTGAGTCTCAATTTATTAGGTTGGTGATGCAAATGTCACCAAAATTCTACCACCATCTGCATCTGTTCTGCAATAACAGCATTTAGTTCTTTGTGGGCAAGTGTGTAATAACAGGAAGTTCTGTGATCATTGGCATCTTTGTATCTCAGGTTTAATAGGTAGATTTTCCTCTGCGTTTGCTGCCCCTCATTGAAAACGCAGATTGTGCACCCTTAGGCCAGCCCTTGGGACCTTTTATGGTTATTAAGGTTGACCAGTAGCAAGCAATTATCTTTTGGGTTAGAAGTAGGTGTCCTTCTCTAATTATTAGCTGTACTACAACAGAAAAAGAACCTTTCCACTTTTCCAAAAAGTCTGTTTAACCTCTTGCCTTTCCTGCTCAAGTTAGCTTCAGTTGCATGCCTGAGAAAAACCCAGAGCTATTTGGAAGAAAATATTATCAACAGTTCTCTAAGCAAGCATTTTGAGTGTGGTAAAAGTTCAGTAAGGAAATGCTTTTCTCAGGTGACTGAGGACTCACATTTCAAAATTAGTAGATCTCGTGAAGGCACCAGATGTCACCCAGCAGAAGTCCTGGTGAATTCTAAATGCAAACGTTAAGTGATAAGTGTGTTGGCATTAAAAATTACCCAACAGTAGTAAACAATTAGTGTATTTGTTTAAACAGTGTTGTAAATACTAGCATGTATTTAAAGGTGAAACAGATTGAGAGGGAGTTTTTCTGTGGCTGTTCTTAGAGCTCTTAGGAGTCTCTAAAGAATCTCTCTGCAGAAGTATTTCTCTACAGAACCTATAAATACAGAAGTAGAGAAAAAAACCCAGCAACAGTACCAACCATTTTGTTCCATTGCCTTAAGTGAGCATATCTGTGTCTAGTTAAAACCTTTCGTAGGTTTTTGCTTGACCTGTTAGGGAATGGAGGTTTTTAAAGCCTTTTTCAATGTGAGCACCCAACTTGGATAGTGGAGTTACCACATTAGCTTGGAAAAGTTTCCTTTGCCTGTCTAAGGTGTTCACCTCCTGCATTCCCCATGTTCATATGTTCATTGTCACAGGAAATACCCTTATTTTTCAAGGAAGCATTTTTCTGCTTTTTATTAATAGAGTTGTGCCTAAATCGATTTATTTTGTGCATTGTTGTTCTTGTTGCACAGGAAAGCTTCTGTGGGACATCTGTCATTGTGCCAGAGCTTGAAGGGGCTCTTTATTTAAAAGAAGATGGAAAAAAGTCCTGGAAGAGGCGTTATTTTCTTCTACGAGCTTCTGGAATTTATTATGTACCCAAAGGAAAAACCAAGGTCAGGAAGCCAAATAATCCTCTTTAGCAATAAAACAATTCATGGAGGTGAAAGTGTAAAACTCCCAAGGTGACATTTTTAAGAGCACTGTCTGGTGCATCTGAGAGGGTTGGGTTTTTTATGGTTTATCTTTGACTACACCACTTGTGCAAATACTAGAATGTAGTCACTGAATCCTGTCATGTTTCTCTCCTTTTGATTTCTAGGGATAGATAAAAGCATTAAGGAAATAGCACTGCTCCAGAAGTCGGTAGGGGAAAGACAAACAGCAAAGAGCCCATCAGCTGGTGTAATATTGCCAGAATGCTTCACTATTATATGGGTTCCCTGTGAAAGAGTATTTTAAAAAGTTGTCAAGTAAACTTATTTCTTATCATAAAAAAGGTAGAATTTTACTTTGTTTGATACTTTCTCCACCAGTAACCAGCATGCAGAAATGCTGTACTTGTTTTCCTACAGTGATCTGTACCTAGAGAATGTGCTGTGCCTTTTAAGGCTTTTTAAGACTGCCCTCTGTGTAGAAAGAAGTGAGACAGAAGCATCTACCTGTCTGAATCAAATGCACTGACATTTAGTAGTGCAAAATATTTAGAGTCTGAATTGCCAGTACTGGAGAAGCAGGGGTCCTGGATTTGTTGCACATGAGGGTGGCTGACTTTTCATTTCCACAGTGATGAGGTAGAATGGTGAATTCTGGGACTGATGGTATTTGATATTTTTTTTGAACTCTGAAAACCACTTCTGTTACCACTTACAGCTCGGCTAATGCTTCATGTTTGGAGATTCTGGTGCTACTGGTAAAACTTTACTGTTAGGATTTGTGCTTTTAAACTTTACCGCTCTGCTATTTCCTGACTAAATTACAAAGGAAAAAAAAATTATATCTTGTAAAGGAATGCTCTTCTGCCGCTCCAGTGACCTGTGTTTAGAACCAAATCGCAGTGAAACACAGGTTACCTTGCTGCTTTCACAGCTATTTACTTTGACTTTGTTTGACCCTGAGATAACAGCTTTCACTCCTCAAATCATGCTGCACACACAACATCCTATCGATGAGGATCTAGAATGCTATTTGGAAGGCACTGAAGGTGTGGAAAAGGTGTAAGAATCGTCCAATGCGGGGTCCATCTTGGGCGTTTCCTTGTAGCATGCCTCCAACGATAACCAGTAATACAATGCCAAGGCAGGGCAAGCATGTTGTGATAGTTAGCCTTTTTTCATCATCCAGTGATACCTGTTTCAGTGACTTTTCATCATAATACAAATTGAGGAAAGTACTTCGTTATTTCAGGTGATAGGCTGCAAACCTAGGCTCAGATGGTGCCGCATAGTCACCTCGTAACTGCTGTTTAATACTTTATTGCCTGGTAGTTGTTACAGCCTGTGTAACAGCCTGTGTACCACCCTGCCTATAACTGAGCCATTTTTTAGGAACAGTGTGAGTGCTTTAAAATCAGTGTATTACCAACTCAGTCTCTTGCAGGGACTGAACACCTTGAATCTAGTTCCTTGGTAGATAGTCACAGCTCTTTCAAATAGTACCAGTCAACTATTCTCTGCTGCATTGGTAACAGCCTTCAGCAAAAGGATTCATATGTCCATGTCTTAGCCATTCCAGAGAAAGTCAACTCTCTGAGCTCAAATCTGTGTTTAGTGGTTATCTAAGTTAGTTACTGCACTCTGTATTGGAACAGCTGAGGCTCAGGTACACATTTATTGTGGAGACAGTAATCTCTGTACATGAGCGGAGTGCAGTGAGGGTGTTAAACATCTTGAAGCACTACAGCAGAATTCAGTAGAGCTCTTCAGTCAAAGCCCTTCAATGATGAGAGTTCATCTCATGTCAGGATGGTGTGAAGAGTGCACATGCACCTTGCACATCATTCAGTTGTGGGAAGAGTGATCTTTCGTTGAGGTACAGAAACAAAGAATTGGCATACAATAGTATCTCCATCTGCTGCAGCTGTTTTAAATTCGTTGTATATTCATGTTATCACTTGTTACAAGAGAGAAGTCTGGCATACCTTTGGCACTTTGTGTTGGCTGTAAAATGCATGTTGAACACGAAAATAGAGGCACGTTCAGGTAATTTTACACACATGCACGTGGTGGGTTTTGTTGTTTTGGGTTTTTTGTTAACAAACCAGCACCAGTCAGCACTGCTGTCTTAATTTCTTTCTTCAGGTTTGCTCTACTTATATTCTATTCCAAAACGGGCTGTTAATTGACAGGGTCACAAAACAACAGCATCAGAACAGCAGATACAGTTTAAAAATTTAGAAATCTTCCTATTAATTGTGTTGCTTTGTCACATTAACATTGCACAAATACTGGCAATAAGTGCCTTAGTCGCTTGCATAAAAATCTGTTCCTTACTCTAAGAAAATATCAGCTACATTCATATTGGTCTTAATCACCACTGTCTGGTACCTAAACGAAAAAACCAACTTATTATATACTGCATGGATTTGAGCACCTTCTGGAACCTAGGTCCACACAGTCACTGATAAAATCTCTGGCATCAGCTGCAGCAGAGAAAGGGGAGAGGGAGAAGCCGTGTCCACATACAGTTGCAAACTCATTTTGTAAATAAAGCCAACTCAAGGGTGTATTGTAATAAAAGTATCAGTGAGAACAGCATAGAAGAACCAATTATGCAGAAATATAACCTCATTCCTAGGGTAGAGGGGGTTTGTGGTTTGTTGTTTTCTTTTTTTCCCCCCCTGCAATTTACTGGTTTCTTGGTTTAGCCAACAGTGACCATGTGACATGGCTATTTTTGCATTTCCACCCAAAGGACTGCAAAAGTTATGCTTTGCATGCAAAATTCTTCACTGAGAAATGTGCCAGTAGAAGAATGCTTGTTATTTTAGCAATATATTGTGAAGAATACTATGATAAACAGAAAAGGAATGATGCCAGGAAATTCAAGAAAACAAAACAGGTGAAATGTGTGCTTATGTCCTGATGAGAGTTTGTGTGATATATATACAAAAGAAAAACAAGCTCTTGAAGGAATTTAGAACCCCAAACCTTCTTTCTCCACTCAGAATTGTAAGGGTGTGATTTCTTACTGTGGTATTCTCTTTTGTCTTATTGTCCATAAGCCAGAATCTCCACACAAAGCATTGAAATACAGCAAAACCAGAACAAGAGCAAACTGTTGCACTGTGTTATATATTATTTGTAACATGTACTTACCCTCCTCCGCTTGTTAGTTTAAGAATGCACACACTTGAAATTAATCTTTTTTTCAGTCAGCTGCATGACAGTTACAGGAACAAAAAACATTGGTATTCATGCACTTGAAAAAGGTCCTGTTAATGAGTTTCACATCAAAATTCAATTTGTTCTAACAGTGATGTGCTTGGTTTTCATTTGTAGACGTCACGGGATCTGGCATGCTTCCTTCAGTTTGAGAATGTGAATGTGTATTATGGTTATCAACACAAAGTGAAATACAAGGCACCTACAGATCACTGCTTTGTCTTAAAGGTAATGTACAAGAAAAATAAGTTCTGCAAATGTCACACATTTTCTTTTATATGTAAACATGTTTAAATTTGGAGCTCCAGGGACCCTGATGAGATAAAATACCTCCTGCAACATCATGTGTAATTTCTTCTTTGCTTCATTATTGATCAGCAACATACATTTAGAACCTTGATTTTATTACTTGATAGTCCTATGGTATGTGTCTACACTGCATCTATAAAGTTGTCTTCAAAACAGGAATGATTATGCTGCCTGTTCAGGTGACTGGACACATTTGAACAAATGGAACACAGGGCAGATGTATGATGAGACTGGCAGTCCCTAATGTTGATGCTACGAGCACCATGGATTATGTACTAAAAAGTATGTCTACTTTTTTTGCAGCATAGTCATACCTGTTGAGGTATGACTATGAGGTTGAACTGAGACACAAAATCTTGCAGGAACAGACAGCTCGTCTGTCATGTTTTATTGCACAACGATTTGTGGCGGGAGGGCAAAATACATTGTTCATCCAGTCATGAAAATCAATGCTTGCTGTTGAATAGGTATCTCATTGCTGCCTTTCCAGATAGTAGCACTGCTGATAGGCTGGGAATTCGGCATTCCTCTCAGAAAAGGAAAGGAAGCCCATGCTTTTCACTTAAATCAGATAGAAATGAAGCTTTGAGGTTGCAATAATTGGGCCTTGCTTGCTGTCTGTCATTAATATAGATTTTAGAATACATTGGGATTACTATGTACAAGGCAGAAGATAATCTTGTTGCTGCTTTTCTGTTTAAATACCTGCAGAGCAAACAAAGTATTAGAAAACACAGTATCTTCCCATCTCAGAAAAAAAAAAAGGAAACATTCACATCAGAGGTCACTTATAATACCACATCTCTGGCAGTAGCTACATACTTAGAGCATTTTTTTAAATTCAGTTCCAAAATGTCTGCTAGCCTAATTTACACATGACCAAGTGGAAGTGGTTTATAGACACACACTTATTTTCTGAAACAGATGTATCTAATTAAAACAGATGAGCAGTTTTAATACTACAGTCCTCCACAAAATGTTCTGCAAGAAGCACTTAATCCTTTTTTGTAAAATAGGGATGAGCCTTCTGAAGTTAGCAGGTAAGTATTGCTTCTGAAAAGTACAGCCTCTAATGAAAAAAAAGGAAAAGGGAAGCTGATGTAAAAAATAAGGGGAAATTGATTTTCTAAACAGATGACTGGTGTAGAAAGTATCTGACTAATTTAATGACAGTTATTCACATTCTGTTCAGATGAGAATAAAAGCATGCTTTTGAATGCATGTAGCAATGTCTTTAACTGTTCACAATAATTACTGCCATCTTTTGTGAAAAGAGGTATGTTATTTTCACTAGCAATAAGTCACAACTCAGCTAAAATACTTTCTTTATTTCATGTGTGATGTTAGTGCTGTACCCTCAATGTGAAATGAGAAGAGCAAGATCAAAAGCTCACTAGGGAAAACTTTATGTGTAATAGGCTTATAAATGTATGAAACCTACTTAGCAAGACTGTTTGCTGTGATGCTTCTCAAATGTGTTTGCAGTACAGTAGAATAAACATCATATTGATCAGATCATTATTTCTGAGCAAAACAACTTAGTGATGAGTAGATTATTTTACGGTGATTGTTCTTCATTTTAATTCCTACAAATCATCATTTGGTAGATTCCTTACTGGCTCAGTTTCAGTCTTGGCTTCTTTTAATAGTTGTCTCTTGCAGTGGTTGGAGTTAGTCAAGAAGTATGGGCAAGTATTGATATCTTCAAATCTTCTGCTATTTCAGAAGTGGAAGTCTCTCACTTAGGGTGGCTTTCTGAGGGTGGTGCAATGGAGAGTTTAATATTTAGTATAATTTCTGTACATTAATTTGAATTCTACATATACCTTTTTGAAGGTATGCTGCTGCAGTGAGTTCTGTCATATCCTTCTATTACCTTTGGAAGTCGGAGCTGAGGATGTCATACATCTTGAGATCTGTGGGCTGAGGGAAAAAGCAAAGTTAAATGTCGGTCTCTCTGATTGGATGCTTGGTGACACAAAAGTGTATGGACAGTACATCTGTCACACTTAGTCACATTTTGTTCCTGTCTGTTTTTATATGGAAGTCTCCTAGAAGAAAATATCTCTCTTGTTGGGAGAAACTTGTCCTGACACGTCAAAGGAAAACAAACCATCATCCTTGATGATTTCTCATTCTGCCATGTTTTGAGAATGAAGTCCTCAAGATGAAATGACAGCACTTTTGCAGACAGGTGCAGTGAGCAAACGGCAATGGATTTAACAGGTGGACATTTATCTTTGTTATACTGGTAACCTAGTAATTTTGAAGGAATTTGGATGCCCAGTTTAGTCCAAGTCATTTGGAAATTTCTCCACTGCCAAGGCTCTGCTGTGTCTTCACTGCTCTTCCATTCCCCTGTGTCCCTCGGGACAGTGGGATCTGTGGAGGTTCTCTTCTGGTTAGTTGTTTGTGTTGGCTGCAGGATAAGATTATCTGTCTTACAACAAATGGGGGAAAGTAATTGAGAGAGTAGCAGCCATAGCCCATGCTAGCTGTTCGCGGAGGTGGCTGTAAATCAAAGGAAATTTTCACATTTTGGGAAAAATTGTAGTCTGCAGCCCTTATTAGCTCCAGCAAGCTGTAATGCCACTTGGAATATTTTTGAATAATAGCATAGCACTGTATTTTTTTAAAGAATTGTTGCTTTTCCAAGGACTCTCTTAGGAACTGCTGTGTCAAAACAGCGAGCAGTCATCAGCCAAGTTACTTGCTCTGCTGTCTCAAATGTAACAAAAGAAACTGCCCACCTCACAGGCAAGAGACCAGATTATATTTTATGGTGCAGGAGAAACACAAGGATGTAGCAGCTTCAGCAGTACCTTGCTTCTGTGCTAGGCAGAATATCCTGCTGAATTCAGAACCAGGCATAATTTCCCAGCCTTGAGCATTGAGTTGAAGAAAATAAATGTATTTATTTCTGACTGGTTAAGTTAATTGGTATCCTTACTTGAAGAACAGGGAAATGCCCCTTATTCATTGAAATGGCAGCAAATGGCTAGTGAGTAGGCTGGCTTGGAGTTGAATATGGCCTCATGCTTGAAGGAAACGTCCTTTCTTTTCCTCCAGTCCCCATTTATATGATGAGCCTTCTAAACAAATAACTAGGCTAAAAACAGTAACATTCGTTCCTGCCTTTGAAGGTCTTGTCTCATATTAGCAGAGAGAAAAGATAAAACATTTCCTTTTGTCACCCCTCCAACCTTGGTCATCTTTACATCTTTGTGGTGTGTCTTTAAGGAGAGAAGAGCACTCAAGAAATATTACAAGAATGAGCAGAATGAGAATGCATTTTCGTGTCTATGTGCCAGGCATTGCCAAGAACTTAAAGGAAAGAGGAGCACTATAACTAATGTTAACCACAGCACTGGTGACTTGGTTTTAGCTAGAACAATGAGATTTTTCAGGTTGTCGGACACAGACCTGAGCAATATGGGAGTTGCCTCAAAGTCTTCATGACTTTGAACATTTGAATTTTCTTTGAATGTTGCTCCACTCTGGATCTCTCTAAATGGGATGTGGGCTTTTTTTCCATTTTTTTCTCCAAGGCTACAGTCAGGTGTGGAGCTTGCAGAGACGGTGAGCCTCTAGTGCCTGTCCCAGCTAATATGCATCAAATCCCCAGGAGCAATAGCTCCCCCTGTCCTGTTTCTTCTTTAATCTAGCCACTTAATTTCAACTTCAGTGGTCATACCTGGGTTACTTAGCTGATGCTGTCTTGGGTACTGGTATTAGTGTAGCAGATCATGCAAGATCACGCACAACATGGGCAGGTTGCTTTGATACTTAGCCTGAAGCTGGGGTGGGTTTTGCAGCCTCTGATATTGAAGCTGCACCTAGACTATCTCAAATATAAATATTTTTGTCTGCAGATGCACCCTGTAGGATATTCCTCTTACAGCTAGAGAAGCATAATGATGTGCTCCTTTCCTATAATTTCTTCCCATTACATCAGCATCCCCCTGTATCTGCTACGGTTTACAACAAAAATGGTGTGGTTTTTGCTCATTTGTTAACCATCAACACACTGAGGAGATAATGGGCAAAAGGGTGGTGTGCCAGAAACAAATAAAAAGCACATCACAGTGTTTACTAGCAAAAGAGAGAGCACTTTGCAGAGCTTATTGAGGAGTTTCCTTTCAGGATGATTCAGGACACAACTGCAGTAACGGAACAAAGCAGCTACTTCCTCCTATCAGCTGCCCTCAGGCAGCAGAAAGCCCAGCTGGGACCAACCGAAAAGGGCACAGCTGGTAGTTGGTGTCTGAGAGCAGGGTCACCTGTAGCTGTCCCTGGCAGCACACCAGAACTGATGTGGCTGGGTCCTGAGGATGAGAGTGCACCCTGGCACAGATGCTCCAGTGGAGCTGGCTTTCAGGAATTCTTAGGCTGTGGGGCAACTATAAAACTTGAAGAAGTGTTTTGTTTCCCAGTGGCTCCTTGGTCTACACTGAGCTCTAACCTTCTTAAACGCAGTTGTTCTATACCACTGCTAAACAGGCTGTCCTCCCTCAAGGGAAGTCCCACATTTAAAAAACAACACAACGCTCAGCATTTGAAAAATAGAGCCCTCTGAATTAAAAAAAAATGCTTTCGAGACATCTGCTTCTCTAACCATGCAGATTCTTCGTATTTTCTACTCGGCCTAAATGTAATGCTTACATAAATTTCAAGATCCCACCCTTTACTTTGACACTGGATAAAGCAAGTCTTTTCGTAGTAGAGACCTCCATATGCAGAAAAGAAGAAAGGAAAGGGCAGCTAAGTGTGAAAGAAGACCCTTGCTCAAACCTGCATCTGTCAAGGTCAGATCTGCCCCTCTGTTCCCGGCAGAGTAGGCAGGACAGGGTCACAGCACAGCTCTCCCTGTCACCTGCAGAGACTGCTGGCCACTCCTGGGAGAGGAACAGTGAGGGAACAAAATTCTCTCTCCTTCACAGAAAAAGCAATTTCACACACCACACACAGCAAGTAGGAGGGGTTTGGTTCCTCAGTTACATTTGCATTTACAAATGCAATAGACAAAGATTCCCTGTGGATCTTCTCATTTGCCATGTACTATGTTACATGGGAAATGCTGTGGAAATGGATGAGACTGTTTGTAATTCATTTCATATTCTGAAGCTGAAAGTCCTCAGAACCCAGAGATTCCACCAGGAAGGAAGGGATCTGTTCATTGTGCTAGCAACAGCATCTATTGCACGGAGCAGAAATTGTGAACATAACGTTTATTCTGTGCGTTAAATAGAACTGTGTTCTATGTATTCTATGCATCCGCACACACACTAGTCCAGGAGCTGATTTTGTCACACCATGTTGAAAAATCTTTCAAAGCAGACAAACAGCAAGGTAATCTATATGCAAATTTGCTGGTTTAGTCAGTCTGATGTGCCTGTGACAAAGAGTGGATTTAATTATAGTTTATTGGTGCTGGTTATGCTTGAGTAATCTGGAGGTAATGGTGCATAATGCTGAATTAATCTAGGATGAAAAAAATTGGTTTCCTGGGGATAAACTGAGACAAAGGCAAATCATCCTCTATTTCTACAGCTGGGTACATTTTCCTGTGCAGTCAAAACAGTTAAGTATTCCTGGCATCATTTGGAAACCAGTTTTTTTAAAAGAATTTCTAATGATCCAAAGAAATTTGGGATTAATTTTTCAAGAAGAATAGCTTCTGTTTGAAACAGCAGCATCATTCTAGCAGATAATTTGCTGCTTAGCTCCTGATTCCCTCTTCCCTCACACCCAGTGTGCTCTGTCTCAGACTGTACATAATGCATTCCACACAATGACAGTAAAGAAGGTAGAAGGTGAAAATTAGCAGTGTTTGAGATAGAAAACAACTATATAGAACAAACGGCTAGTGCAGAAAACAAGGATATAAAACAGGAGATTTTTTTATTTCTTTATGTGAAAGATTTGGAAATTGTGTTAGCAGGAACGCTTCAGATAAGTGTTTCAAAGTAAAATTCATTGTTAGATAAACTGAGAAAGCAAAAGCAGAAATACTTTTTATTGCAGGACACTTTCAGATGTGTGGGATTACAGTCATAGTGCATGGAGGGTTTTGCAAGATTAATGTATAAACAATGGGGAGAATAAGGACAGAGAATGGACAGTGAGGAGTGGAATATAGTAGCTTCAGAAAATATTATTTCCTGCATAAAGCAGACCTCTTTGGTTACAATAGCTACTACATATATTTTTAATGACCTAAAAAATATGCCTCAGTCATTAATGTAGGTCAAAAGAATAATTTCCTTATAATAGGACAGTTACCGTTTTATCTGTAGAGTTCACACGTCTTCAAAAGAGCACTTAAGCCTGATCATCTTCGTGCAAGGAGCACGTGGCATCGGAATTTGACTGGTTTTAATAGTAGATTGCAAATTTTAACCACTTCAGTGTGATTTTTGAAAGGTGCTGGGTGTTAATTCTACTTGCAGTCATAAGAACCAGAAGAGTCTCATCCTTTCTGGGAAGCTAGTTCAACACAGCATGAGTTTATCAGTAATAGTTAAGGTATCCAAAAATACTGACCATTTTGTGAAAATTCAGCTGAAAGCCAAAGCTTTTGATCCAAAGTTAGTCACTCTTTATGCTTCTGGCTGTTGTTTCTGCCTCAGAGACTGAGCAATGATCCATATATTTTGGGGCAAGGAATCCAATGAGATGCCTGAATAACTTCAGTTTACTTTTCATCTTCAGTGTTGGAAGAAGGCAAAGAGAAAGAACATTTTATTGGGATAATCTCCAATTTCATGCACACATGGCCTTTAGTCATTTGTTTTGGCAGACACCACAGAAACCACATCATTCAGTTCCCATTTCTTCAGGTTTTCAATGTGTTCTATCTTTTTTCCTTAGGCAAAGAATTTATTTTGTATCTGAAAATGTAATCTGTGGACGAATATTTTTTAAACCTCTCCAGAAAATAACCTCTTTATATTCAAGTGCTTCTGCTTTCTTTATCTCTGGACAGTTGATGCTTATAGACAGTGCGTCATAAGAGAACACTAGATTCTGTTCCAAACCCCTTCAGTACTTTTCTGGGTGAAACATGGCACATCCTTTTGCAGCCTGACATTTGAGGTGCTCAGACTTTAAAGCTTGCAAAATCTGGCTCAATGATGTGATTAATTCATCTTTTTTAAGAGTTTTGGCATAGACAGAAAAAAGTTCACTGTAGTCGGTATTATTTCAAAGTGCTGTTACATTTTTTTAATGTGAGAAAAATTCTGAAGTCTCCTTCTACTTGCGTATTCCCACTTTTCATTCAAACTATGACTTCAGGAATGGTTGCTTTTTAAGCAGTTGTCTTTTGTATTTCATTTTGGTGCTGCATGTTTCAGAGGCAAAGGTGCTAAACCTTTCCAGAGATGATGTTTTCACTTTGCTGTCAGATGATTCTAATGATCCTCTCGGGTCATGGTTTGCACCCTATAAAAAAATAAATTACCTGTGTCTGTGTGTGAGATGCGTAACATTAACTGAGGTTAGTGCCATTTTGCCTTAAAGTACAGTGTTTCTCACATGGCTGTCATGAGTGATATTGTTATGACCTCTATTAGTCCCACACAGAGGTTATTACAGGGACTCTGAATCTAGTTTGGCAAAACCAGACTTGCATAGTGACTACAGCTCCTTACATCTGTGTGCTGTACTAAGCACTCTTCTGAGACACAGGAGCTGTGAAAGTAGGAAATTGGTCGACATAGAATCACAGAATCATTTAGGGATCTTCATACCAAGTCAGCATTTCCAGGGACTTCCAGCTGCCTAGATTCTTCTTTGAATTGCTTACCCTGAGTCACCATTTTTATGCACTGTCTAATAGATTTTGCCTGAAGTTTTTAGTGGCAAGTCAAGCTTGTAAAGGTCAGCATCGACAGCAGAGACTTCTGCCATCTGTACTACTGAAGCAATTTCACTATGGTACAGTTCTTCCAAGAGAGCAAGCTGGGGTGGGGTGTGACAATTCTTGTCTGAGACCTTAGTAGCATAATTTTGTTATGCTACTTTGTAGCATATGGAACAGTCCTCCTTAAGTGTGATCTGAAGCCCAGGAAAGGTGACAGGGATATTTCCAGTTGACCTTAATGAGCTATGGGTCCAGTGCAAAGTTAAGCTTTATGTGTCATTGATAAAGTTATATGTGAAAAGAGCCAGTGCCTCTGCAGCTTCTTGGAAAGTGAGAGATAGTACAGTTCTCAGCTGTTCCGAAGAGAAGATACAGAGTGTCTGAACAGCTCTGAGGTGTTTGACTTTCCATCTGAGAGCTGAGGGTTCAGCAGCCTGCTAGTTTGGTCCCTAATTGACAGCACATACTTGTGACTCTGTGCTTAATCATGGTTACTGATTGAAGTAATTTAATCAAGGAACTGATTTGGGCAATTTGAAATAGGCCCCACTGGTGAATATCAGTAGTTAAGATGGGTTGCCTAGTGGAGACAATAGCCAGTGAAAAAATAGAGGGTAGCTAGTAAGTTACTCCCATAATGTCCAGCAAGGGATACTCTCACCTTGTTCACTGACAGTTCCCTCTCAACTTCTCAGGATGGTGAGAACCCCACAGGCTCAAAATAGTCACAGTCAGGGTAAGCAGTGAAGTAAGGAAGCTTGCCGCTGGTGTCTTGTCATTCAGATCATCAAGGAAAGGGCAGACTGAAGAATTCTGGAAGGCCATTGTGAGGCTGAGGTTCGGTGCTCAGTAGATGTCTTATATATAAATCAAGCATTAGGAGCGATTAGGAAAGACACAGATGATAAAACAGTAAATGTTGCCTTACCATGGGACAAGTTTGTGGTTTCTGCACACCTGTGCAGTTCTGGTTCTCTCATGTCAAAGAGGATATATAATAAACTTGGAAAATTATCAAGCAGGAGCAACAAGGATACGCAAAGGTAAGGAATTACTTTAAATTGAAGGAATGACTGAAGAGACTAGAAGCCTGTAGGCTGAAAAAGAGACAACTTCCTAGGAATATGATTCAGATCTCTAGGCTCAGGGGTGGCATGGAGAGGTGTGGGTAGGGGTCAGGCATTCATGTCTCTTCCAAAACAAGAATGTTACACAAAGCTAATGGTAGTCAGGTTTAGAGAAGAAAGAGATGGTTCTTCACAGAGTGTGTGACAGACTGTGAAAATTGTTGCTAAAAGATGTTGTGGATGCCAGAACTCTCCTTGTGTTTAACAAAAAGCTGAAAAAGTATCTGGAGGAGAACCTAAATATGGAGAAATCCCATGTGCTCAGAAAATCGCCTGACCTCAAAATAGTTGTAGACAGTGAGAGTACAGAGAAGGAAGTATCTATCATATGTGCTTATCTTGTTCTTTCTTCTTCCCCTATTTGTGTCAAAGTCCAGATACCAGGTTCCGGGACCTTTGATCTTACACAGTAGGGATGTTCTTGTGAAACTAACTCTTCCATGGGGTGCCCCAGAGGAGAGGGCTGCAGCAGCCCCTGTTGAGCACCCCAAAAGCAGATTGCTGTGGCAGGGCTGTGTGTATGTGCAGCATCATTTACTTCGCTTGCTCTATCCATGACCTCCTCTGCCTTGTTATGCAGTGGGGATTTTCTTCCAGATGTTTGCATGAATCATTTGTTAAATTATAAAAGTCTTTAATTTTTTCTTGTATTAAAAACTGTTGGTAGGTGTGGTGTTTGAAAATGAGGGAAAGTTGTAGATCCAGTAGACTTGTCATGAAAAAGGAGGAGGAGAAAAAAAAATAAAACTTGTCTTTTTCCTTTTTGAAAGCTTTGGGTGCCATCTGCTGGGTTCAGTAGGACCTTACACTGGAGCAAAATTGCTAATTGCTGATTGAAAAGTGACTGAAGAATTGAATTTACCCAGGGTTGCAGTGTCTTTGTTTGCACCTCCTGGTTCTTTTGTCTCCGTTGGTAATAATGTAACCCAGGTATATGGGATGTACTCTGCCACATAAAAAAGTTCCTGCTTACAGTTCTGTTTTAAAGATACCATTCCAACTGAATTCTCTAATGATTTTCACTGTGTTTGGTCACATAATGGAGAAATGGTAGAAGGTAATAAGGGTTTTTAGGCATTGTGTCCTGGCCACAGCAGCATTCAGGCAGATGCTGGGGAGCTAGAGAAGGCTGTCCAGGGGCCTTGTTACTGCCTCCATTTGATACGTGACAGAGGTGTATAAGAGCAAGATACAGCCCTGTATGTTGAACTGTGTGAGGGAGTGGTGTGTGAGTGTACCAAGTGGATGAGGGTCCTTGAGGTGGGCATGGTGCCTGCTCTGCATTTAGGGCACCTGGAGACAGTGAGCTGGCATCTCTGGGCTTGCAGTGTGAGATGTCCCTAGCTCTCAACTTGGGAGCACTCCAGAGCAATGTAAGAGAATAGGATAGCCGTGGGCCCTTCCAGAGAGCTGGAGCAGACTTTGCATATTTGTTGTCCAGGGGAGATGGTCAGCTGTGTGTTTGCAGAAAAATGGCCAACAGGGTGACCTGTGTGAGCAGGTGAGTGCAAACATGCAGAGACCTGTAACACAGAGACTGCCTTGGGACTCATCTGCCACTGAGACCTCTCAAAAGTAATATCCCTTTGGTTTTTATTTCCTCACAGTTATCTCCCTGGTGTGTTCGCTCTTGCTGCATAATTTGATGATGCAGGGATTTGGCAGCAGTGCAGCCTTGTGCAGTCCCATCCTCTCATCCATCCCTTGCCACTCATTCTCTCCCCAAGCCACAGTGGCCCTTACCCCATGCCCTGTGTAAGGTCATGCTGTGTATTGCTGGGTTTAAAAAAACCCAAAAGTACAGCATGATGAAATGGGTTATATTTAATCAGGACCAGTTCCCTTTTTTTGAAATCAGAGTGTGGCCTCATGAACAGTTGGGTCAGCACAAGCAAGGGAAGCCTGGTGTCTGCAGTGCTAAGGGGAGAGCAAGGGAAACGTGGCTGAGGAGCAAGGCCTCTGTATTTGGCTCTGTTTTTGAACCCCTGGATCACTCAGCTGTCGGCAGGATTTGGCCTTTGTGCCAGGATGTCTCAGCCACCAGCAGGCGTCTGTGGAGGCATCTGGCACCTGCATGAGCCCAGGGCCGGCAGGCTGCTCACAGCAGCTCTGCCCTGTGAGGGATCCTGCCAAATTTGCCACCTCCAGCACTGCTCTGCTTTGGGGGCTTAATGATAGGTATAAACCCGGAGTCCTTGGCTGCTAGGTGTAGGTATGCCTCAAGTTTTTAACTGCACAGGCTGAAAAGAGAGTGGTGTGACAACAGTGGATCCTTGGGGCGTGTTTGGGTACACTTTTGTGCATTCACAGTATTTCACTAACTGTGCACTTACAATTTCTAAGAATACAGAGAGAAATGAACACGTAAATAAGGGATAATTAAGACTTTTCCTTTGGGTTCATTCTTTTTCTTGCATATCAAGAGATCACAGTATGTTATTCCATCCAAGTTTCTAAAGACTTACATCCTTCTCTGCTGTAGCAGGGAAACCAAATTCCTTCAGAGCCTTGGGGAGAATTTTCAGTCCTAGGCAAGTAGGCAGCCTAGCATTTTGGTGGTCTTTCAGTTGCAAACATATGTCAGCACATACCAGTACTACCTTGATCAGTAAGGGGAAGAGTTCCTAAATTTTGTCCAAAATCAAAAAAAGATTTAAAAATTGTATAGGCTTCTGGTACAAACAGATGAAAAAGATTACTTCTGATGGTGTTGCACTTTGAATGATTGTCTATCTGGAACATATCACAGTTTTACGTAACTGTTGTAAACAACAGCAGGAGTAAAGCAGAATAAAAATGTATAGTAAGAAAGCTAGAACTCAGGCCAAAGAAAGGCAGTCAGTTAGGAAGAAAAATCTGTTTCAGCTCAAAGTTTATGCTTAAACAAATTTAACATACTCTTTGAAAACTAATTATGTTCAGCATTCAGTCTGGGTGCCTTTCATATGACAAACCACAATGAGAAGCAGACTTCCTTCCAGTGTTTATACATCAGGTGTTAGACCTTGAACCCCAGAGCATTTGTAGACTTCATTGACCTGTAGATCACTGTTACATTTCTGTAGCCCTTGAATTCATATTAGAATGCATTAAAATTAATTCCAGCAAAAGCTGACAGTGGCAATTCATGCATAGTTCATAATCACCATCTTTTTTGTATTTTCTTATACTCTGTTTTTGCTGCCTTTTTTTTTTTTTTTCCCCAAATCATCTTGATGTTGTTTTCCGACAAGGTCACTGTGCAGTGCCTCTGACTTTTGTATGGTGATTTAATTTCTATGTTTGTCTTATTTTGTGAATTAATGTCTTTCAGCATCCCCAGATTCAGAAGGAGTCACAATATATCAAGTACTTGTGCTGCGATGATCGAGCAACCCTGCATCAGTGGGTAACAGGAATAAGAATTGCCAAGGTGAGATTAAAAGTAAATTTACTTAAGTAGGTTTTCTGTAAAATCTTGTCTTCCTCGGGTGACTGTCATCACCTCAACTGGAAATACTGTGACAAGAATGGACATTCATGCTAATTTTACCATAGAAAGATGAGAAGTACATGATGAGGGTGGATTTACTGAATGTCCCTGTACCTTAATTATCAGTGTATTTTTTTCTTATTAACACAGGAGTGAGTTCGGTTGCTATAAAACTCATGCACTCATGAAACTTACTGCACAGTTATCTGGCTCAATAATAATACCCTCTTCAAGAAGATCCTAATTAACAGCCCATTTTGTTTTGCACAAAACATTAAGGGAGATGGATTTATACATAGTCTTGGTACTGGCTATATCTTCCTATACAGTCCTGCTTCTCTCAGCTGTTTGGGTTTTTTTTCTTTCAGTTGTGCTGCATGGTGACATCCAACAAAGTGTGGGGTGAACATCAAATTATTTTGTGTCTTACACTGACAGAGCTGTTTGCTCTAGAGCCTGTGATTCAATGTCTCAGGTCTCCAGTTTGAAAATGTAATACTTGGAAAAAGATATTTACTGGGAACTGTTGGTTTTAAAGCCAAGTTTCAAGAATTTTCCAAATACTGAAACAAACATAAAATGTAAGAATGATTTCAGTAGGACTGTGCTAGGTCATGGGGATTCATGTTTTATTGTGCCATTACAGAGATGCTTTCCACCTGGTCCTGTACAGAACAGGGCATGCCACTTGTAGAAGCTACTTTTTAACAAAACTGAGTAGAAAGAAACAGGGTCAGAAAAGTAGGCCAAGAGCAAAATGAACACTTGGCCTATGTCATGCCTAACACGTGCTCATTTCATTGTTTTGCTTGTTTTGCAGTATGGCAAAACACTCTATGATAATTACAAATGTGCAGTGAAGAAAGCTGGCTTGTCCTCCCTGTGGGCAAATCAAGGAACGGTGGAACCAGCTGCCCCTGCAGGATCCTCATCAGCAGGTACCGATGCTGTCACAGCAGCTGAAGTCACATTTATTGCCCTCTTCTGTTACCATCAGTGTTGCATATAGTCTTTGCTCAGAAAATTGGTACTTTGGATTAAATAATGCTGAACAACAATGCAGGCACAGGCACAAAACATAAGGACTTCAAACCACTTCCTGTCATCCCTTGAAGCCTAAATAGCCCTGGTAGATTAGGTGCATTGCAGAGTTTGTCTTACTTCTCTGCCAGTCATGTCATTTGCAGGCATGGCAATAAAAATAATTTATTCCATTTCTTACCATAGTCATGGAACCTCTTTGCTAATCAGTAAAGTACACTTCAAGATTAAAGCCGTCACTGTTCTTAGATGTACACTGTAGACAGCTCAGAGTTCACTGGCATCTGAGAAGTACATGAGTGGAACTTTACTGTACATCAGAACTGTAAATTATAATAGAGCTAAGGCAGTCATTAGGGTAAAGTATATCCCTAGGCACCAAACCCTGTATTCTACTTTGACATATACAGCTTCCAAAAATCCTACACGAAACTGGAGGGTTTATTTAATCCTCATCAGACTATAAAGGGGCCAAGGATTTTTCATAATTAAACTCCTAAGTTTGTCCTTTGGTCTCACATTCACTTACTCCATTTGACAGTACCGGGTTATTTATGCATATCCCTTAACACGCAGGAATGGTGGGCAGACGTTTTGCAGGGCTTTAACTTAGACAGGCTGAAGATCTGCATTAATCTGAGAAGACAGTGAAGTTCTCAAATCTTCATGACTACAAATGGGGGAAAAGTTTGAGCTGTTACCTCATTTACTAAAGAAAGTGGATCAGCCCCTCTGTAGGACTTCAGACCTTCAGCTCCTGTGACTGATTGATATGAAACTGTGGCACTTTTAGTTTTTAGTCTAAATTAAAGGAAAAAAAAATACGATAAAAACAGAGAATGTGGTAATAGTACAGCACACTACAAACTTCAAAATGCTGTTATGAAAGACAGATAAACAACGGCAGGCCAGAGGGTAGACCTGGCATAGTTACTATGCCAGTTAGATTTCTGCTTAGCTTCCCTTCCTAAGCCAGCTTCCCATCTCTATTCCTGCATCAGCCTTAATGGTCCCCTTCTGTAATCACCCTTTACAATAGTCAGAAGAAAAAGCTTTTCATTTGTCAACACCTGTACACACTCTGATAATTTCTGTCACATCTTCTTAATTCTGCCACTTGCACATCCTGTAGGATTGTCAGCCACAGCCATGAAGGCATGTGGACAGGAATGGGTTTTAATGTAAGGTACTTTGTTTATTTTCCTTAAGTAATTAACTGAATATGAAAAGTCACAAAATGAGCCTGAATTAGAAAACAGATATCTGTATGGATTTTAGTGAATTACGTATAAAACCCCTGTAACAAGTGGTTCCTTGTGAAAATTGCAAAGACATTTTTATAGCCTTTTTCTTAGTTGGTTATTCCCTGATCTGGTTAATATCACAAAAATGTAACACTCTCTTCCCTTTCTCTCCTCCCCTTGTCACAGGTACTGTTCAGTCAAATGGACAGATTCCCCAAATTACTCGTCGTTTCAGTGCAGAATTTCCAGACACTCAGAAGAAAGTGGATACATCAGAGACACAGGTGAGCAGTTACTAGCAGTGCACTAGTTAAATGTCACCTGTGAACCAGTTCTTCAAGTTTGTTTTTTTTCACCCACTGTCTTCCACCCTCAAAGTGCTAGTGTACTTGCTGTGAAAAGGATTTGGCTCCTGGGAAAAGGGGCTGATTCTTTGACGCCCTTCCTTGTGCTTTGCATGTTGCAAACAGTGCGTGTGCTGCACAGAAGCCAGGAGCCACTGGTGGGAGGTGAAGGCACAGCCACCACCACTCCTGTTTTCCAGAACAAGCAGCCATGAGTTCATGTGGCAGGAATGTGCCTACTGGGATTATCTCGGAAGTGTCTGTGCTGCCAGAACCTTGGTGCTGTGTTCTGTCTCTGCCAGAAAAAAAGGTCTTCCCTTGGAAACAAAGTATACAAGTAGTGTTTTCAGCAGGGAGCACTGCACAGCTGAAGAGGAGTGTGGTAAGAAAGTGTGAAGAAGTAAGGGAAAATGTTAGGTTTTCATTAGGCTCTAAACACATTCCTTGGTTGAGCTCCAAATTTTGTGTGCTTGCACCATTTCTTGCTGTAAAAATATCATAGGGCTCAGTATGAGAACTTAAAAAACATCCTACAGAAAAAAGTGTGCATTTGTTTGCAGTTCATTATTCAATCTCTCCATCGTGCAGGAAGTGCACAGGGCAAATGAAATTCAATTCCTAGAATTTTTCTGTCACCTGCATTACGTGTCCTACACTTCTTGTTTCTGTCTTTGAGTTCCTCCTTGTTTCTCTGTTCTGGACCCCACTTCCTCTGGAGTAGATCATTCTCAGAACTCAGCCAGTAGTTCCCTCCTCTTGTATCTGACTTACTTCCATCTTTGTAGGCAAGGAGTGAGGAAGAGAAGGCATACATATTATATTTAGCTAATGCCAAAATTAGTGCTGCTGACTGCAGGGGTGCAGAGCACTTTTCTCCAGAAGAAGCAAACAAACAGGAAGAACTAGAGACCTGTGTACAGTCACAGGGCTTCGATCTCACTGCAGTTATGGAGATGTGGTAGGGTAGCTGGCAGGACTGCAGTGTTGTCATGAACACACTGTTTAGGAGAGACAGACAAGGAAGGCACCAAAGTGGAGTTGCCCTTTATGCGGAACAACAGTTGGAATGTATCGAGCTCTATCTTGTGAGGATTATGAGCGAGTCAAGAGCTTATGGGCTGGGATATGGGCACATTAGTAAGGGTGACATTGTTGTGGGTGTGTGCTACAGGCCACCTGGTCAAGAGGAGGAAGTGGATGAGGCCTCCTCCAGGCAACTAAAAGCAGTCTCAAAGTCACAGGCCCTGGCTGTTGTGGGGGGCTTTAACTACTCTGACATCCACTGGAGAAGCAAGACAGCAAAGCACAAACAGTCCAGGAGGTTCCTGGAAAGCACTGATGACAGCTTCTTGTCACAGGTAGTGGAGGATCCCACAAGGAATGTGCTGCTCGACCTTCTACTTAGAAACAGAGAAGGCCTTGTTGGACATGTGAAGGTTGGGGGCCAGCCTTGACTGTAGTGACCATGAGATTGTAGAGCTCAGTAATGAACAAAGCACTTAGCAGGACAGTGAGCAAGATTACAACCCTGGACTTTGGGAACTACCTTTAGCCTTTTTAGGGATCCTCTTGGAAGAATCCCACGGGAAAAGGCTCTGCAAGGAAGATGGGTCCAAGAGAGTTGGTCAGTATTCAGGGAGTTGTCACTTCCAGGCTCAAGAACGATGTATCCCAGTGAGAAAGAAATAGGGCCAAGGGGGCAAGAGACCTGTGTGATGAATAAAGGACTCCAGTCTCAAACTTCTTTACTGTGCAGTGACTGCACACTGGAACAGATTGCCCAGAGAGGCTGTGGAGTCTCCCTCGCTACAGATATTGAAGAACCATCTGGACACAATCCTGTGCCATGTGCTTTAGGATGACCCTGCTTGAGCAGGGAGGTTGGACCAGAAGACCCCCTGTGGTCCCTTCCAACCTGACCTGTTCTGTGATTCTGTGGTTGGTGTCACAGCCCCTACAAGCCTGGGACCGAAGGATTGAGCCAAATCCTTCAGGGTGCACTGTGCTACAGTTAGAGCACTAAGCTCGCTGGATCTAAACTGATAAATGAGCATAACTAGAAGTGAATGCTTTGTTTTCAGGACAGCAGACTTCTCCACATGTCTACAAGAGAAAATATTTGTGTAGTAACTGTCAACAGCTATCAGTTCCTACCTAAAAAAAAAAGAAAAAATAATTTTATTCAAATTATCACCAAATGGGCTTTATTTATCTTCAGTGTCGACTAGCAAACACAATTTAAAAAGAAAAGCCACCTAAAATTTTGTCAAAGTGAACATCTCCATAATGAATTGGTATCCTACATTTTATTTTTCTTAACTTGTATGGTGGATCCTTTTAGTAATTTTTACTTCAAAAAAGTTGTCAGAGGGTTTGAATGTCTCATGTCCTTGGGTCACAAGTAGTCATGGGTAGAACTTAGTGGCTTCAGGGACCTGTTTGTTGCATTTTGAATTCAAAAGCAGAGGCAGTGTGTGCATGTGCCTTGCCCAGCAGGCAGTAGACACCTTCTCCAGGCTTGTCAGTGGCCCTTGCCAGATGCCTGTGGAGAATCTTTCCCTGCTGTACTCCTTCCCTCACAGAGAGGTCAGGGCATGTCACACCATGCTGCAGAGTGCCAGGGACAGTGAATCCAGGCATGTAAACTTTAAATGCCCAAATTTCTCCACCTTCTTCCCCATTCACTGTTGTTATGTCTAATGAACTTGGCAGAGAATTTTGACTTCATTAGTTTAGCTATATCCAGAGATCCACCTGTCACAGATAAAAGGGGAGCTGGAGATAGACAACAAGGACAAGATCCAAAATTACATCTGCTTTTTATGTTCTTTAATCTTGCTCAGTATTTTGGGATGTAAAAGCACAGCACAGGTTGGGGATTTTTGAAATTTCTTAAGTTCTCAGGGAATGAACAGCAGGATGGAACATAAAGAAAGTATCTTTACTTTTTCTTGTTGTAGTAAACATCAGATAAGTAAAGATATTTACTTGATGTTAGTCTTACTAACTGCAATTATTTGAAATTTTAAAAGCACTCATCTTCTGAGAACAGCACTTGAAGATGCATTATCCATACGGTCAACAGGGGGGTTTCCACTGTCAAAACTCTGTGGGCAGCTCCAGAAAGAAAACAGAGTACTATTTTCACTTTTCAGGCAAAATGTACTCTACTTTGTTTCACTGTCTACTACACTCTTCTCATGTATTTTCACATCTTTTCACTGTTCTTAGGCAGTGGCATTAGTTTACACGTTCACTGACTGTGTCTGTCCTTTTATTTTTCTGGTTATTAAAGGCTAAGTCAAATAACATCAGTGCACCTGGCACGGCACAGTCATTGCTGAGGCCACAGACAGTCCTGATGAAGAGGAACTCACTGCAGCCTCCTCCTCCACCTGAAAGGCGATCATCTGCTATTTCTGCCTCACCAATTCTGCCCCCCAAAGTGAAACGAGACAGCGGCATTTACCTAACAGATCCAGAGAGCTTTCCAGCCCCACCACCTACACTGAAGATTGATTTTCCACCACCACCACCATCTGATTTCTGTGACCCACCTCCTGATTTTGTGCCTCCACCACCACCAATCTCCAGCAGCAGTAATGGAGACTTGCCAGTGCCCCCTCCACCCCCACCTGTCTCCAGTAAGCCGCCACCACCTCCAGCAAAGAAACCTGTGCCTCTTCCTTCAAAAAGGCTAGAAGCAAACACAGGAGCAGATGGAGAGCCACGGTCAGCTGGGCCACCTCCCATTGGGGCAGGAGGCAGGCAAGCAGATTTCATGTCTGACCTAATGAAAGCTCTTGAGAAGAAAAGGGGCAACAACTCCTGAACTCTGGGAGCAGGTGGACTTTAAGACAAAGTTGGTTTTGTGAGGCATCATAGAAGCTCACGCTGGATCAGGCTCCTCCAGGAGGAATTCTCCTTCAGAGTTCCTTTTGGGGGTCTCAAGAAGGTGGGGTGCCCTTTGTCCCCCTCTTTGCCTCTAGAAGCTGCTCCTTCCCCCCCTACATCTCACCACCCCCTGCCCTTGGTGCCCATTCCTGCACCAGGCCAAAGTAAGAATTGACTGGACAGTCTGGCTTCACTCCACAAGGACAGCCAGGGATGGCAGAGCAGCACTTCAGAGCCGGCCAGCAAGTGAAATGCATCTTCTGTGGCTGCCTCTCTAGTGGAACTGGAGCTAAAGGAAAAATACAACAATGTTCTCATGTGAATTTTGAGAAGTGCCAAGGTCCCTTTTCACAGAATTGCCCTTCAAGGTTCTTTATCAAAAAACCCCCACCTGTGGGGGGTGGTTTTTCCAATAAAAAGACCCTCTTTAAAAATGTTTTAAATGGTTTGTCTTAAAAACCAAAACCTCAGCTAGATTATTCTGATATGCATGTCAGGGCCAGGACCAATTCCAGACAGTGTCACCCCAAGTGTTACACTCTCCTGTTTCTATATGTAACAGTCATACCTGTCAGCATTCTCAGCTGCTGCCTTGAAATCTCATTTATTTGGTTAACCTTAGACAAACAGAAATGTTTATTTTGAAATCATGTATGCTTCCCTTGGTATGCAGGATTTTTCTTCTGTTGGTTAACATTTGTCTTCACTCTGTACCTAGAAATATTCTGTCTTGTGAAGGACTTTGTAATTATCTTGTACCTGATAGGAATGTCTCCTCCTACAATTTTTTCATTTGTTCTCCCCATTTAGTTCTCCATTGTTCATTTAGGAAGCATTCATTGTTACTTCTCAAATAAAAATAGCTTATATTTTATATCTGCACAAAGTGTCACAGTTAATGAAGAGGCATTTTACTGGCAATTGGAACCACTTAAAATATTTTAAAGAATTTTTGCCTATACCTTCTAGTCTTTTTTTTTTTAAATTATTATTCCAGTCTTTGCCTCTTCTTATGCACTCTTGATCTTCTAAGATAATATAAATAATATATTTCTGTATTTTGAATTAGAAAAAAGCATAAAAAGCAAAGTGTGTTTGACAGAATGGATTTCTAGGTCCAGAAGTGGTGGTGGAGGCAAGAGCACGACAAGCTGGCGGCCGTGCCACAGCCTGTGAAAGTTTTGGGTCACCTCTAGTCTTATTTTTGGCTTAAGGTTGGTTTGTCAATACCCACGTACACGCGCCACAAGCTTGGCAGAAATAAGAAGGCTGTAACCAGCGCTCGGTGTTGCGGAGCCAGACCCTGGACAAGTTGGAGCAATGCAAGGTAAAACATGCCCAGCTCAGCACTGGAAGGGGTGTGTGGTACCTGGTCAAAGTAGGAAGTACGAGCTCTTGGACAGAGCTGGAGTGGAGGGTGGTGATGGATACAAGAGGAACTTGGGGATGCACTGAGGCTGTTTAAGAACAGAGATGCTTCAGCCCAGGGAAGTGCCAGGTAAGTCACTAAAACAAGCTCATGTGACTTCCTGCAGCTGAATCTGTTCTCGAGAGAAGCTGGAGCTAAGGGATGCTTTTCCTGCAGTAGTCATGCCCATCAACACAGTTACTCAGGTACAGCCATGGGACAGCCACTCAGTTTCCTCCTTCCTTTCTCTGTCAGCAGCATAAGCATTGCAAAAGTAAAGCTCGGGGCTGTGGGGAGGGGAGATGTCTCATGACTGCTGGTAACCATCTGCTGCTCTGCAGCCTGTGGCTGAGGAGCTGGCAGTGCTAGCATGACATTACAGCTTGTACACCCCTGTCTCTACTGCTAAATAAAAGAGAAGGATGCAAGCTTGAGTGCTGGCCCAGTGCTTGCACACACCACCCAGGTGGGCCTAAGTACAGTCCCAGACACAACTCAAGGAACTGCCCGGGACAGGCACATTCCCAGAAGACGTGGACAAGTCTAAAGCAGTTTTCACTCCCTGCACAGAGATCCGCCATGGTGCAGATGTGGCCAGTCAGGGCACCAGTACATGAGCCAGGCGACTATTTCCTGGCCCTCTTACTTAACAATAGAGAGGCCATCCTGCTCTTACTGTTTTTTTAGCTCCCTTGCTTTTCCTGAACTGAGCAAAAAGCTCTCATGAGGAGAGTGGTGGGCTCTCACTATGCCCACCACTAACACCAGTGTTACCTGGAGGTTTTTAACTGACATGCTGGGGCATTCAAAAGGTTATCTTGGCACCTTCAAACAGCCAAACTGGGAAAAACATGCTCTTGAGACCAGTGCAAGGCTTATAAGCTTAGTACGAGCCTTAGTTAAAAATGCAGAGGGGAAAATAGTAACTAGCTAAAAGTAGGAGGGTTAAAACTAGGAGTTAAAAAAACCAAACCAGAAAAGAGGATTACTGTTTCCCAATCTCTTTGCATATATAACTGAGGTAAGCGTCACAGAATCATTCAAGAGCTGGGTGTCATTTTCTGACAAGGTATTAGGAGTGCGCATCTTCAACACAGGTGACAACAGCTGTCTGCTATCCAGCTATTTTTAAATCAAATTACTTTTATGAAATACACACTCAGCATCAAAATAAAGAGGGACGTGTCCTTAGAAAAATGTTGCACAATAAGCTAATTTCTCCAATTCAAAAAAGCACTGAGACTTCTACAAGGCTTTTCTAACATTCACTCTTCTCATCAGAACGCTCAGGGTCCTGCCCTATTTCCTCTCTTCTCTTTTGTTACAGCACAATAGACTCAATTTTATACAATTTACATCTGCAATAATAACTCCTAATTCTTTTTTGTTTTGAAGAGAGTTCAACTTTTTTTGTGTAAGATTAAGGCCTACAGACAACTCCAGAAATCAAGTAAAATGCGGTGGTGATTAGACCTCTATCAACTATTTTGTGTAGGTTCATGGTAGCACTGAATTTCTGAAACATAAGATTTAAACTCCATTCAAAGAACAAAGCTGCCATCCTAATGATGCACAATTATTTGGCTTGATCTGGTACCAAAACATGCTGCAAAATACAAAAGGATCTTCCAACACTGTAATTCAAAGCATTTGTAAAAAACAAAAATTAATCCTTCCACCTCTATTTAACCTGTTGCCATACAAATGGTCTGTAGATCACAGCAGTACGTACACCACTAGAGCTTACAGTATTTTAGCCTGAAAAGATGTGAAATTGCAGCATGTTATTTTTAACCTTTCTCCATACCTCAAATGGAAGCAGTCTCAGCAGGTGCCATCTCCTTTTGGGCTCTTACATCACTAATGTGGAAGAAGGACCTCCTTCAAGACACCACTTTTCCATCAGTCCTTAGGATTAGAAAGGTTAGAGTCATGTGGAAAAGTCCATATGTGGGGGATCAGCACTGCTGTCCCTTCAAAATTGTCCTCCAGTACAGAAAGAGGATGAGAGCACAGACTGAGCACACCTGTTGGGTTACCAGCCCCAGTATTGTTACTCCCCGTCTGTTCTTGCATCACTGCTCTGTTCATGTAACAGGAGGGAAGCAGCAGCTCCAGAAAGACAGGTGGCAGCCAAGGATTTCAGGGAATACATCACGAAACACAGTATTAATGTTTGCATTATCATAATAAACCATAAGGATTAAAACCTGGAAGTGGAAAGCGACGTGGTACCAAAGGCTGAGCACAATGTGGGCTCATTTCTCTATTTCTACCAAACAGTGTAGAGATAACCATATGGTTTGTTTTTCATGCCAGGCACTTTGAGAGTGGAAAAGTAGAAACTTAAATTGATAGTGGCAAAACTACAGAACAGAATTATTATTTAGCAGTTATCCTTGACGGTCTCACAGCATATTCTGTTTGAGGGAAACTCACAGAACAGATTAGGTATCATTAAGACTTCGGAATTCTCATGGTCTTGGGGAATATTCTAAGGCAGTGTGATCACTATTAACAGTCAGTACTGACTATTATGCAACCAGAATAGTTACTAAAATCAGATGATGTAAATGCACGGTAAAACTAGGGGAAAGAAAATGGAGATTTGCCTTCACATAAATGCAGTAAAGAAGACGTGACCGAGTCCACGAATGAACTCCTGGAGAAGAGAGAGAGCTGACCTACTCTCTGCAGCCACAGGAATATGTGAAACCAATTTTCAGGGCTTGCTTCATTCTCTCAGATGTCTTTTTAAGAACCTGAGAAGCCTCACAGGGAACAGTACATGCCACTGCTTGTAAAACAGCTCCCATTTGGGCTGTTCTGGTTTTACCTTGAGATGCTGGAGGCTTTCTTTACTTTTAACTCTGGGTGATGCAGAGGCCCACTTGCCCCTAATAGCATTGAACATTTATAAAACACTTTGAAGAAAAATGCAGTATAAAAATGGTTTGTATTTATGCAGTTAATCTGTAAGTTAAAGATGTACAGGCAGCCATGTTTGGCCCTCACAAAACAGAAACTTCCCAGATGTTTGGTAAAACAGGAATTGGAGATTTCCCCTTTCACCTATTTGGAAACCAAGGCTCAAACTGCAGTGCTGCTGCATTTCCCCTGCAGGCACAAATACATTCTTCAAATCATCACTTACTTGAGTGCAACACACTCCCCCTTAGGCGGTAATGCTGACGCTCACGTTTCTTCACAACACCATTTTGCTTGGAATTGTCGAGAAGATGCATCAGTGCCAGGGTTTCAGTGGGCCAGAACACTGCCCAGTGCTAAAGGGCTTCGACAGACCCCCAGCAGCCCACACCTTTGGTCTGGAGGCAGTGCCAGCTCAAACACTAATCCCAGTGATCAGAGAGCACTTTCTACCTGCACAAGGAATGCTAACCCAGGCTGAAATTGCTTAAACTTCAGACTGGAATTTCAGAAAACTGTATTTAAATATCCTGTATTATGCCTCCCATTATGATACTATTTACATTTGAACAGCTGTATATCTGAGGGGAACCATCCTGAATAATTGTGTTGATTATAGCTAAGAAGTAAAGGCATTCAAATATTTTTTTAGTCCCTAAAAGATTTCTAATAATATAAATTTTTTCCACACTAATTATAATTCTAGAAATAGATTTGTGAAATTTTAATTTTACCACTAATAGCCTCTATTTCAATCAAGTGGCACTCACAAGATTTGGAAATCCTAAAACAATCCATTTTGGATTTGGGAACAGAAAAGGTAACGTCAAGAAGTAACAAAGCCCTCAGATAAGGGATTTTTTTCTGTATATTTTCTAGCATAGTGTTAGACATGATGTATTAATTTTGCCTTAATTATACATTAAATTTTGTGGAACTACAGTAGAAGACAAATAGCAAGACCCAGGGCTCAAAGACCCTTTCCCTGCAATTTTTGTAAGTCCCTTACAACAGGAGGTGGCTGAATACAAAAGGTGTATTTACCTGACTACATACATAGTGAGATATTTCCAAGACAATCCTTTTCCAGGTCCAATTGGTGAAATTTTCCTGAGGCTTTTTATGCATGCATCAACAATCTTTCTACTACAATCAAAAGATACACTTTCAAAGAGCAGTGGTCCAGGCTTGATAGGCACCTGACACCAGCAAAGACACCAGAATTTATTCTGGGATAAGTCACTCCCAAGACAGACATCTCTGCTCACTATTAAACTAAGTTTCCTTTAAATCTCTATTGTCAGTTTAATGGGACAAAACAAGATCAGAAAGAGAAAAGACGTCGAGGTGTAAGATGATCCCCTGTGCCAGCTCTGCAAAAAACTTAAGAAAATGGATGTCTGCAGAATGCAATGATATTTGACCAGTCCGTAACAGCAAAAAGAAAATGAATCAAAATACCACATTATTAAAACTAGCTTAGATGGATTTTAAATTGATCAGTCAGTAAAATCTATTGATACCCATCTGGTCAGCTATGAATCCTGAGAGGTTAAGTGTGACAGTTTGGCAGAACTTAAATATTGTTACTCAAAGGAATGCACAGAAGGATGTGAAAGGCAGCGTTATCAATGCCAGTATAACTGGTTGATGCAACCACACAGAGCAATCCATTTCTTTAATTTTAGACTGCAGAAAGTTGGTCAAGACCTTGTATTGCCTAGCACAGTAGCAGATTCCCGTCCACAAAGTATAACAGAAAAGTTCCCGTGGCTTGGTCCATTTAATCCTATTTGATGGTCTGAGCTTCGACCTGGATCGTTTTTCTTGCTTGTTCAAACTCCTCTCAGGACGAACAGCTTACTTTCAGATCCTTGGCCCAAGCTGGGGGGCGCAGGGAGTAGCCTGCTCGCTCTGCAGCCTCCTGTCTCTGGAAGGGATGTTGTAAAACCTGCTCGAGGAGACGGACCTGGAAGCAATTAAAAATGGGTAAGTTTTTATACAGAATGTTTTCCTGCAAACAAGAAAAGTTTCTTCCACCACCCTCCTGGTTCCAGGAACTATCACATCAATTGCTTACTATTAACACAGTCACTACTATTTACAATTAATGCTATTAATAATTTTGTTAATATTTTAAATAGTAATTGGTGTTAGTACAATATTGGTCAGTGTTGTACAGTTCAAAGGGTAAATGCAAAAACTGTTCCATTAGCTATTATGCCAATTATTATTAAATATGTCAAAAAAAAAGATAATTTTACCTCAGAGAAATCATTCAAATTAGCTTTTTGCACTGCTGATTCTGCCATCCAATTCCTAAGTACATATCTAGGATTAACAGCTGAAACCAAGATTTAATCATGTTAAATTTAGTTAGACATATTCAACAAAAGGAAAATACAGTCGTTGAAACATGTCATTGAAATCTTCAAGGTATAATTTGCAGATCAAGAAAAAAAGCATAAAAAGGAAAAGGAATTAATCAATCTATTTATTTTTATGAGGTGCTAGAAGGATTTTTTTAAACTTGCACAATCAGCCAAAGTGCCAAACAAAAATTAGAATGGTAAAGAACATGACATTGATACATAAAGAATTTCCCATTAGGAACACAACAGACTTCTCAGGTGTGATCAGTTTACCATGGCCTGGGTTCCTGCTACATTGCTGGAAAGCATATTTTAATATCATCAATACCTTCCTATTAAGATATCCATTAAAGTATATGTACTTAGATACTCCTATATTATATAATAGAAGTTTAGCCATAAAGGCCTTTAATGTTGCATTTCAACTGTATTTTTTATAAACTTTCCTTTTTATCTCTCTTAATTTTTCTGGCCAAGAATTCGACTTAGTTCAGTAAATAGGTTCTCAATAGTAAAGTGTGTTAACTACTTAAAAAGAATACTTAAAAGGTGAAGAAGTTAACATATGACTCATATAAAAAATGATAATTTACATTAAATCTGTGAGTCATATTAGCAGGAGAATATTTGTCCCAGAAATATATTCTTAACAATTGCAAATTGACAAGTTTCACAGTGGAGTTAAAAATATCTGTAATTAACACAAGTGACAAGATAATTATGAAAGAGTAAGACAAGCAAGACAAGAAAAGGACAAAGGGAAAGAAATTTTGTGGCCTTATAAGCATGATCTGGTCTACTTTTTTTTTACATGCTTCTTTTGTAAAGAAATACAGTTATAGACTTGGATTGTCAAAACTTTTTGATCAACTCCTAAGAAGCTAAATTTAGGCTGTATAAAATAAAGTGCTACTAAGAACTGGAAACTAAATAAAGGGAGGAAAAAAATAAAAATAAGTGGTCAACTTCAAATACTCAAGGCGATGTACTTTGAGAAGTGAGGTATCTTATGACACTTAGGGAAAGATGATGAATAACGAGGTGCTAATGGCAATATATTCAAGGTCAGTCAAAGACAGCAATACACAATTTAGGTGTGACTTCCCAACCCATATAAAAATCTGAGCTGGGTAAAAATGCAGAGTCAACTGTGTTGAGCCAGATTTCTGCTGCAAGTTGTACTAAGAAGCGACAGGTGTTACAAGCAAAGGCTTAAACAAACCAACCAATCAACCAAAAGAAAAACCAAACTATTTTAAAGAGACCACAGGGGCATTTAAGGGATCTATTTAAATGCATGGATGTAAAAATGCAAAGAAAACAAACAAACAAAAAACCCCAAAAACATTCTTGGAACTTCACATCCACTGTTTCTGCTGTGATACTTAACCTGCAGTACTTTTGCCATTCTGTGTTTAGAACAACTTGGAGAATCAAAGCACCTTCCTTTGCTTTCTATGACTAGATAGTCCTTTCACGAGGAGCTTTTTCTCCAGGTGATGAGAAAAAAGTGCGTGCCTATCAGAAACCCTAATTCTGTATAACATGTCGAAAGGATCTGGGCATATTTAAACATAAGACAAACCTTGGTCCATTGAGCCAGCACAGGATGCCCACCAGAATCTTTCCTGTCACCAAAGGATCATCACCAGACAAGACCAGTGTTCTGAGGAATGCAAAACAAGACATTCCCAGACTGCTGAAGGGCAGAAGTGCAGCTAAAGGACATGTTACGTGCACTCAGGAAAAGCTGATACAGCAAAAGAGAAAGAGGAAGGGCATCTCTCACAAGGAAATCAAATCCTAGGGGCCTTTTCAGGAAGCATCCTACCTCACAATGAAGAGTTACAACTTGGGCAGCAGCCACAGCATTCTCACACACTTGGACCTCAATCCACTGATCTGACTCTGACTGTATTCATAATGGAAGGGATTTGTGTCCAATCAATTTCTTCATACACACAGACAATTAAATTAAGGACTTATTTTTTTTAAGGAGCGGAAAGGCAGGATACCTAAGGAGTAAGCAAGCTTCATTTGCCTTCACAGCCAAGGAATTTTTTGGTCATTTGGCTTATGTAAAAAGTACATACATATTCATAGGTCTAGCCATACACACATGGCCAGGTTCTAATCACAAGAGTGGATGAAACCAGAGACAGACACAAGAAATGTACAGTGTTACAAGATTTGCAGCAGTGTAATGAGAATTTCTCCCATTCGAACAACAGTATATTTTAGTTCTTTCCAAAAGGAAAAATAACTAACACTAAAGAAACCTTTAAAGAGGTATTTGCCATTTCCAATTATCCAATTCCTTTGGATTGCTCTACTTACTTGTCATTCTTGTTCTTCTTTTGGTGTCTGAATCACCCTTGTTACTATACATGGAAAACAAACCCAAAGAAGAAAAACAGAAAGTGCTTTTAGCTAATGAGGATTATGCTGATTTATTTTTAGTAAATATCTTATCTTTCATTAAAATCATTAAGTGTTCTGCTTTTGTGTTCAGCAGAAGCAGGTGTGAACCTCTAAGAATGATTAGACTTGGAAAAGACTGCACACCTTCTTGTAGGTTTTGTATCCTGTATTAATTTTTCCTAAGAATTGTATTTACTGAATAAAATTTCCAAGTACCTGATATATATGTCTTTTCACTACTGTTAGCCATGCATACCATATACGACTAAAAAAAACCACATTACATTCTTTATTAAGACAAAAGAATTAATCTTCCTATCTATGCAACATCAGCGTTTTCCAAACAGTCTGTGTATTCATGACTGTTCAACTTCCATCCACTGTCATCATAAAGAAATGTTATTAGACAGTAAATATATATATATATGTTACCAGTAATAAACACTATTCATTCCTCTGTATTTGCAAAGCCTGTTTGTGATTCTTAGACTGAATCTGTAGGACTGATATTTTAACAAAAATTGTTAACCACAGAAATCTGATAAAAATACAGACCAGTCCTCCCATGTCATTTTTACGTAGCTGTGTGTCAAAACAGAACTGCAATAGTAATTATTATCAAATCCAGCACAATCTAGAACAAAAAAAGGCACATGAAACTGTGTTTGGGCCAGTTTATTAGACCCGCTAAAGGTTATGGAAAACCTTAAATTTGCCTGATTCTGGCAAATACACACTTGAAAATGCATCAGACTTACCGTTTTAATCTCAAGAGGTACATAGTAACCCATTCTGAAAATAATTTGTGTTTACCCAGATCCTGGAGAGTCCAGAACTCCTAAAGAGAAAGAAACAGTTTCAGCAGGTTACAGCAGGTAATCAGAATTTTCTTCCTGTTAAGCAAAAACCAAAGTAAGAGAAAGAATACTGTGGTTTAACCCCAGCTGGCATCTAAGCCCCACATAAACACCCGCTCACTCTGCCCCTCAGTAGGATGGGGTAGAGAATCAGAAGGTTAAAAGTAAAAAAACTCATGGGTTGAGATACTAAAAGTGTAACAATTGAAATAATAATAATAATAATAGTAATGAAAAGAAAAATAACAAAAGAAGAGAGAAATAAAACCCAAGAAAAACAAATGATGCAAATGAAAAACAACTGCTCACCAACCGATGCCCAGCCAGTTCCCAAACAGTGCCCCTCCACCAGTTTTCCCCTACTTTATTTGCTGAGCATGACCCCATATGGTGTGGGATATCCCTATGGCCAGTTTGGGTCAGCTGTCCTGGCTCTGTGCCTTCCCAGTTTCCTGTGCACCCCCAGCCTCCTCACTGCCAGGGCACCATGAAGCTGAACAGTCCTTGACTTAGTGCAAGCCCTACTCAGCAACAACTAAGCCATCAGTGTGTTATCAACTTTATTCTCAATCTAAATCCAAAACACAGCACTGTACCAGCTACTAGGAAGAAAATTAACTCTATCCCAGCTGAAACCAGGACAGTGAATATTAAAAGGATCTAAGAAGGAAGCATATGATGGACCTTTCAAGAATTTTCTCCCTCAGAATTCTACTAGCGTCTTTTCCTCTGTATTCAAATAGGAGAATACTGAGGAGAAGAATAGAGACAGTGAGAGAGGCAGAATTTGGAAAAGGCAAACAGCGAGAAATCAGAGCTTGGCATTACTGCCTCCAGTGCTGGACAACCACAAACCAGGCTTCCCTGGTTGACTGAGAGCTAACAGCTGCTTCATATTGCTCAGCTGAAAGGAGCCAAAGCTCACAGACAAAAAAAATGAACTTCAGAGAAAGAACAGATTAGAAAGAAATAGGCATAGATAAAACGAGGTAAGCAGTAGATATATAAGGGGGGAAAAAAAGGAAGGGAAATTAAAAGCAAAAAGAAAAAGTTCTGATCCCATCTGTGGTTCTTTTTTTTTTTTTTTAAGGGATAGGAGTAAAAAAATATAATGAAAACCATATTTGATCATAAAAATGAGCACAGAAGTGACTAAAACTTCAGAATGTTTCCAGTCAATATTAAATGTGAGGACTGCTTCAATGCCCCCAAAGGCTTCTGGCATTTTTAGGTTAATTTTTGTATGCAGCTGAAAAAATCATAAGTGATCCACAAACCAATATGAGAACTTTGCTACTGACAAAGTATTAGTGTGTAAATTAACAGCAGGTAAAATTACTTTAAAATTAAAATTCTTTAAAGCAATTAAAACTTTCTAGCAGCATAAAAAATTGTACCTGCTTTTCCACATCAGTTTTGGGACTCAGAACTTGTGGACTAAATCATTTTATTGTGTGAAAGAAAAAGAGATCAGGTTGCTACCAAGTGAAGGCTGGAAATGACCCTTGGTGTAGCAGCAGGGTCACAACTACACCACGACTGCTGGCTCCTCAGCCAGCACCCTCAGAGATGGGAAGACGGAGTTGCCATAAATTCCACTACTGCAGTAATCCTGGAGTGACTTCATACTGTATGAGGGTGGCTTTCATTCTTCCTATCACACACAGGCCGCTAAGAAATGGAAAAATTCCTTGTATTCTACAACAAAAATACCTTCTCTTAGAAACACACCCACCCTCTTATTGCACGCTGTGCAAATTATTAACTCCAAAGCTACAGCTCCTTTTTTCTTTTTGTTGCTTACCCCTGGAATATCTCAACTTTTTAACTCTTAATGGCTTCAACCTCAAAGAAAAGGTCAGCATAGACCTCTTAGCAGAAGACAATAAGGAAAACCAGAAAATTTGGGCAAAATCACCTAATTATCTAGGACACAATTACAAAGAGAAACAGTAACTCCTCATTTTCATTCTATGCTTTACATACAGTCATTCTGCTCCTCCCTAAAACAACCTAATAAGTCCACTTGATCTCATTTTAAAATTGTTTCAAAGAGAAACAGAAGTAATTCAGATGTTCAGGGAAGGCACTGAAGTTTCCCAGGAAAAGTGAACAATATTCATTACATGGAAAAGGCACTGTATTAAAGAATAAAAGAAAAAAAAATAATTTTGGCTCTTGCAAAAAAGGCTTCCTGTTTTTCTTTCCAGATCAGGTACAAGCTTTTCAGAATTTCCCCTCTGCACTTTTACCCAATTACTACTCGTCTAGCATCTGACTCCAGTTCAAACATTTCAGCTGTATTTCCACTTCTAAAGGTTGCACTAAATCCAGGTAAAAATTTTATCTCTTAAATATTCTCATCTCTTTTATGGTTGTGCTTGGTCCTGAAGAATATGTTCAGGCTGAGCTAGGAGCAACACAGGATAGGATGGCAGGCTGAGCAGGAAACCATAGCAAAATGTGTCCTTACGCTTTAAGTTAAATTTAAAACCAATCATGTGCTCAAGAAAGGGCAGAGGCCACTCTGGGCAAAGGGCTCTAGCAAGAGTTTATGACAAGATGGGATCTCACTTATCATTACATACTGTGACAAGCTGATGGGCACGAGAGCAGAGGTTTAGGCCACCTGGTAAACCCATGTTAGGAATAGTTCAGTTGACCTAAGGTTGAAATTTTCTTTATGAGCCCTATCCAACTTCACTTGTTGGACAGAAGGTATTCTTAAGCAAAACAACAAAAAAAAAGGAGAGGAGGGGGAGGAGAGGTCTTCTTAGCAGATCCACCTTAAAGGTGGAGAAAATCACATTCCCACCTGTATATAAGAATTTATGACTACTCATACTGGACCTGTACCAGAGGCTGAAAATCTGACTTCAGCACTCTTCATTAATGCACCTTTCATTAGTACTTTTAATTAACATATCCTTCATTACCAGACACAGGCTTAACAAGGGGTAGTAGCATGACACAGATTTATTAGCTTTACTCTCCCTTAATAATGCTACAATGATGTATTTCCCAGATAAATCAAGCTTGAGACATCCGCTAGTATGTAAGGGTAATGTCCAACCTGATTTACTCATTCTATACTAAGTATTCGTAAAATTAGGTGCTCGTATCAATACCTCAGGAATATGGAGCTCCCTTAACTGGTCTTCAGTAATTTCACTCAGTTCTCGAAATGTCATTGTAAAATCAGCCTTGGTATCTTCCATAATCTAGTGAAATAAAGATCCTTCTATCAGTGCTTTTCAAGTATGGGGTATCAGTTCAGATGTTTGCCAACAAAATAAGCAAAGTAAACTCACTTTTAAGAGGAAAGCAATCAAATAGTTATCATCCTCATTCTCCCCAAGAAGACCCAATTTTGCTTTGAATAGTTCTGTGAAACTGAAAATAACACCAAAGTTAGGAAATTGTTACATAATATAATTTATAGTACTGTGACTAGAAGGTTTGAGTTCTGAAACTGCATACCGGCTGTAATAGCGCTCACCATACCCCTCCAAAATCTGGGAAGCTCTGCAAAAACAAAAGAAATGTCAAGTTCTATGGAACCAAAATGCTACTGTGGGTAAAATCCTACTGTACACTAAACAAAGAAAACTACTTCTGACTGATAATTCAGAAACATTGATACTGTGAATCATCTGGGATCCATTCTTCATATAAGAATCTTTACAACAGGCTAATAAAACACTACCTCGTTACTTCAGAAGGATGCATGGTCTTCATAAGTAAGCATCTGAAAGAACGAGCCAGACAAACTGAAAACAGAAAACTAGAGGCAAAGGTCCTACCTTAGTGAAAGGAGAATGAATCACACAAGATCTAGTACCCCTTTGTGGTCCTATTTTGCTATTATTTATGAGCAGTGAACACCTTTCTCCCCTCCCTCCAACCTTATTCTGGCCAATAATCCAGAATCAATTTCCACTTAAAAAAACCCAATATTTTAAAAGCTAATCCCTTAAAAGCTAAGACCCTGATTAGAGGGTCTCCCATCTCACTACTCCTTTTAAGCATAAAGATATTTTAAAGATTACTTACAGCTGCTTTTGCCTGGGATCCAATAAAGATTTTAGAGCTTGTAAGAGCTTGCTCAGATTAAACAGCCCAACATTTGCCTGATTTCCTATTTTATATCTCTTTTCATCATCAGATGTGTTTGGAACAAAATCTGTTTCAAACAAAACACTACTTTTCCATAACAGAGCAATTACAATAAACAATCAATATTAAAATATTGAGAGTGAACTCATAAAAGACCTAGAGCTACTAAACATTTAAAGTCAGATCAGAAGGATACTTATTTACAGTGAATTATCTCAAGATCTCTTAGTTGCAAATCTAAGGAACACATCCTTCACAGACAAATTCTCATGTGCCTCAAGTGACATTTTCCTACTTGAAGATACAAAATAAATACGTTTGAACAGAAAAAGACCATTTTTACATTAAAAACAATGTCTTTTACACTTAGAAACAATGTTTTTCTACATATAGCACTACTATTTAACACACAGATTAAGCAAACAAATGTTCAACTAGATTCAGGATTTATAAGTATTTCTGTAAAAGTCACATGTGTAATAAACATGTATTTAATAGGACACCTAAGCAAGATTTGTTTCAGTTGTACAAGCAAGCTTTATGTATTCACATAAAAATTAGGACTAATGTATTCCAGTATGCAAATCCATTATTTGGGAGATAACAAATACCTGCTATGCAAGTTATAAGTGTCCAGAAGTAAAACGTATGCCTATCAACAGCACCAGTCTGAGTGGATGTAGCATGGACCCCTCACTGAGACCAAATGCAGGTAAGCAGATCAATGCACACAGCACTGCCTGAGTCCTCAGAGGACACTGACAATAAACAGAGCATTAAGGAGGAGACCTGTGACACATCTGTCAGATCTGGTAAGTCATTCAAATCTGAATTTTAACTCTAAAGACTTTCATTTGGCTCTACGGTGCACTGTCTGTGGCTGGGACAGCGTTCTTCTACAGGTTTCTTCTCAGCAGCCTGTACCATGTTTTAGACTTGTGACTGAAACACTGTTGATAACACACCAATGTTTTACACATTGCCTGAGCAGTGCTGGCACAGCATCAAGGTCTTCTCACTCTGCAACCCCAGAAAGTTAGGGTAGGGGTGGCCAGGAGGCTCAGAGGGGACACAGCTGGGACAGCTGACCCCAGTTGACCAAAGGGATATTCCATACCCTATAACATCAATTGCTCAGCAATTAAAACTGGGGATAGCTTTTCCAAGGCAGCTGTTGCTTGAGGACCAATTCAGCATCATTCTGGTGGTGGGAGGTGGTGAGTAATTGCCTTTGCAACTTATTGGTCATCCTGTCCCTTTTTTTTTTTGCTCTTTGCTTATTCAACTGTCTTTATCTTGACCCATAAGCTTTTTCTCATCCTCGCTTTTCTAATTCTCTCCCTCATTCTGCAGCAGGGAGGAGTGGACAAGTGGCCTGTGGGTCCTTAATTGCCAGCTGGGATCAACCCAACACATAATAGAATATTCAATATGTAATAATACATATAATAATTCAATATAGTAAAAACACTATGACATTTATTCTTCTGATATTTCCTTAATTTGAGGCTGCAAGCTCATGAAAACACACTGTAAGATAATCACTGCTGGTTTTGAAGCTTACTCAGATATAATCTCTAAACAATAATCTAATAATATGCATTTATGTACATATTGGACCTATATATATCAATCCTAGACCAAGTTCATACTTTCAAAGAAAGGTTGTGTAGGCTTAATTAGTTTTCTTCAAACATATAATTAGCTGCTGTGACTATAAAGCTAGAGCTTGACGCATGCAAAATTCCTGTATTCCAGTTTTGCTTTTGGCTACTTCCAGCAATACATAATTTTTAGTTTTCTAAGGTTCTGTTGTAGCATCTATTCAACTGATGAAGTTCAAGTGGAAACGTTCTCATGGAAATGGTTTAACAATATTTCATTAATGAAATCTGTATAGTCTATCATGAAACCGGCCACTGATACAATTTTTTTCCCTAAAGCTCTTCAAATAATACATATGCTTAGGATTTTCCTGCTAATAATATTAGGAGTTTTCATGTACGTAGAAACTAAATAATTAATAAAAAGAATTTAAGTTTAAAAAAAATAAAATTAAAAACAGGTGGTACACTCACTTGGGTCATAGGAGTCCATAAATCCAAACGGACCGTAATCTATTGTTATGGACAATAAACTGAAGTTATCTGTATTGCACACACCTACAATTAAAAAAAAAAGAGGAGAAACCGAAGTTAAAATTCCACCTGACCCCGCAGTCCGTAGGAAATTTGCTGTGAAACGGACCCACCGAACCTGAGAACTCTGGAGCAGCTACTTTTCAGGAATCGGGCTCTGGGAAACCAGGCGCTTGAGGCGGGAGGAGGGGGCGGCGCTGGGTGCGCCCCTCGCTGCCCGCGCCAGGCGGCGCTGCCCCTCAGGGCCCTCAGGGCGGGGCCGCGCCCGGGGCCGCTGCTTTATCTGTGAGGACACAAACCTGAAGCAAAGGCGGGCAGCGCCGTACCCCGCGCCCTACGAGGGGCCGGGTTTTCATACGGATGGGTCAGACTCAGAGCAGTTCAACTCGCACATGACATCGATACGTTGTCTTTATACGCGGGGCTGTTGTGACAGTTCCGGGAATTCGTGCTCCCACCAGGAGAGAGCACAAGAACTGAAGACAAAAGTGAAATCCTCCCCCCCCGCCCCCAATTTTAAGCGTATGACTATAAAAAGTCCCTCCAGTGCGGCTTACCATGTGCAAACCCCACAGACATCCACAATGCAATCAGATTTGCAGTCTCTGATACGACTGTAGAGAAAAATTCCTAAAATCAAACACATCTTTTACTTCAAGTCCTCTGTATCAAAAATAGTAAATGACATAAACATTTTATTCACCTTAGAAATATCTAATACATTCTATTTAAAAATTTATACCTCTGTCTGTCAGGACTTTTCGTTCACATTCTAAATTATGTGAGTGCATAATAAACTTATCCAGCAAAGACTATAGTTAAGCAAGTATTTACAGATGCCCTCAAAGACATAAAAAGTAAAAACAACGACAAAAAAAGAAACAAATACACTATATATACTAGTGTGCATACTAGGATATACTGTATATACTACATTTATACCAGAAAAACTTCATGGCCACTGCTCACTGAAAATCAGAGCAGTAAGAGAACAAAAAATAACAGAAAATGGAAGCTTCACAATAAACATTTCAATAACAAAAAGTGGTGAAGAATGTTCATATTTGATTTTGTGAAAACAAAAAAATCAAGAAGCAGATTTTTACTGCATAGAATTAACAAACTTTTGCTAATAAAACCTGGAAGCTTACTTCAAAATTTAAAACCTTTTAAAAGTTGAAACTCTGAAGAGCATTGTGTAATTTTTGCTCACATGCTTGTGGAAATTAAAAATAACTTTTAAAAAAGACTTACCAGATATCTATTTGAATCATTTATAGCTATTGATGGAAAATGTTCCTGGATGATAAAGTCCAGCAATCTTCTGTAACAGGAGAGGCAGAATTCTTTAAACAAAACTGATACTTTTAGAACTCATCATTCAAAATTCTTGTTTTCAAACAGCAAACTGCTAATCAACAGCTTGCCACAAATAGTTATTAGAAAACTTAGTCTATTTATTCCAATGAGTATGGCATTAAGCTCTTCCAAATGCTTAGAGATAAAACCTAACCCAAAGGTACCAGTGATAAACACAGCCGGAGACTGCCACACATTAAACCTCCAGAGCAGAACAGGATCTGGTTTTGCATGAAGCAATATCGATGTTTTAGGAAAATAGAGTTTGCATATCCAAAAAAAAAAAAAGGTATACAATTACAAGGAATAATTCTTCACCAGAATTCTCAAAAAAGAAAATTTTATGGCTGAACTCTTTAACCAAAAAACACTTCAACCCAAAAAAACCCAAACCAAAGCTTAAAATCAGTTCCCTAATTCAATCTTTCAGTTTTACAATAAAAATCTGCTGAGATTAAAAAACAAAACAATGAGTAGTAGCTGTGTAGAGTGATGCGGGAAATTAAACTGAATTATCAGTTACTACAATGTACAACTGCTGTTATGAGTTCTTCCTCATTTGTAAGCATCCCAGAACAACTTCTATTACTCCTTTTAAATATTTACAGTAGACCTAAAAATTTGTCATGCCGAGAGGCTTAAAACTGTGCAATGATTTCTTACCTAGTATGCTTCTCTAATTCTGCATGTTTCTGGAGAGCATACTTTATACAACATACTTATGCTAGTGATTTATTTCATATTTCTGTTAATTTAGCTTCACAGACAACTATAAAAAATGTAGGAACTTATACTTTGAATTTACAAATCTTCCCAAAGCAAACAACTCCTCCCTAGTGCTTAGTTACCAGAATTATTTCAGCTACAAAACCTTTCTCATTTTTTAAGACCCAGGCTTTTTACCCTGACGAGGTATCTTTTGAATGCTTGTATAAAAATAGCAAGTTACCTATGCATAATTCTAAATTACGTAATCTTACTTTCTAAATAATTTATGTCTAAATTTCAAGTGTATACATGCATTCTAATATATATTCAACTGTTGAGAAAACTATTATAGTTACTGTGAAGATTAAATTCAAACCTTTGTAAGTCCAGTTCCCCAGAATGAGCTAAGATTTCTAAGGATCCTATACGAAACCATGACTTGGCAAGACGTAGCACTACTGCACCTTAAATATAGAGACATATGTGTTTAAATGTAAACAGATTATCAGCAAAATAAAACAGTTGCACAGCAAAAGCCATCATGTGTTGTTTCTATAGACACAGAATTTATATATGCACAGTTAAACTGGTATTTATTTTTGCAAGTATGCTTAACACGTAACAGATGAATATGTATAATGTATAGTAGTACTTCACTACACATACATTGTAATGATAAAGCTTAATTTGCTCTACCAGTAACCGTAGGCAAACTTCTGTTAGTGCATTAATACTAGAATTACTCCAGAGATGGTAGGAGCAGAGAAAGAACCAACATCAACAGATTTTCCCCATACTGCGCCATCCCACTCTTTTTCCCAGCAGGTGTAGATAATGTAGCAATGGCACAGCAACTGTAGCATTCCCACCATCTTAGTACTGCTATCGAAACAGTGGAAAATTTTCCTATATCATTTTTGTAATGGCAAGTGAAAATAAAAATTACATTCCTGCAACACATATGCCACAATCATAGAAGACCTGTTCATAGGGCTTCACCTCTTCAACTAAGATATGTTTCAGGCTGATTTTCCCAGGACAAGTTTTATATCTCCATAAATGAAATTAAACCTATTTAGTACTTTTTGTGACACATTTTTGCTTGGAGAATGAAGTTACAGTGTTATAACAGATTATTTCAAAATATGTTCATTACCTCTTTCTTTCTTAATGTTTCCATTGTAAAACTGGTCTCTCCACACATCATCATCACTTACAACTAAGCTGTAATGCACAAGAAATGAACATTAAAAAGTTATCTCAGCAAAAATAATTTACAATGAGGATCAAGTCATATTTTATATAAATTCATTTTGTTCATAAAAAGAAATATCTTTTTGGTGCCATAGCTTTGTATTTAAAAATGACACAGGCAAAGAGTAAGCCAAGGCTTATCAGGGCTCATTAGCAAGATGCATTTATTTTGTATTTAATACAATGTTGTCCAATTTTCATTATCACACTGTTCATGGGAAGGGGGCTGCACTAAAAAAAAAACCTGCATTCAATTGGAACCTCAGTGACTGATTAATGTGATTATAACATTAAATGAGTCACAATTTCCCTGAGGACAACAGTGAAATCTTGACAGAGAAATTAGAAATCAAATTGTTGCATCAGATGGAGATTGCCCTTTACATGAGCCAAACCAGTTGTCTCAGGAACTTTAGGAACAGATTTAGGACCCTTAGCAATCAGGAACTCTTCAAATATTATCACGACACAAAAAAGACATAATGCTAATGATACATTACAATTATCTCTTCTTCACTGGTAGTAGTGCTTGGATTTTTAAAAACAATCTCTTCCTTTCATTTGCCTTGAAATTCTGCACATCCTATTCATTTTCATATTTACCCAAATATTGAGATGTGTGTTTGGAACAACTTGGTCTAAAATATTTCACATCTTACATTAATTTTTTTGAAATAAAATATGTAATTTCACTGTATTTTCTCTTATATCAGGAAAAAATCAATCCTCACAAACTATGCAAGCGTATCATGTTCCTCTAAGGTTAACAAGTAGGATGTTTTCATTCCAAACGAACTGGGATGACACTAACAATCCAGCAGAAGAAATGCTTGGTGCTATCTTTCGAAGGAGTCTTATCCCCTCAATAGGCCAAGCAGACTTCTTGTTCAAGAGTCTAGCAGCAGGATAATTTAGCTCATTTTGTATAATTTTTCTTTATCTTTGCTTGTCGAACTGGAAAATATTCTTTTATTCAGGAGTGACACAGACCTGCTGGAGTGGATCCAGAGGAGGGCCACAAAACTGATCAGAGGGCTGGAGCACCTCTCCAGTGAGCACAGGCTGAGAGAGTTTGGGCTGATCAGCCTGGAGGAGAGAAGGCTCTGGGGAGACCTTACACCACTTTCAAGTACCTAAAGAGGGCCCACAGGAAAGCTGAAAAGGGACTTTTTGCAAGGGCTGTTAGTGATAGGATGAGGGAAATGGCTTTATACTGAAAGGGGTCAGGTTTAGATGACATGTTACACAGAAGTTCTTTACTCAGAGTGTGGTGAGACACTGGAACAGTTTGCCCAGAAAGGTGGTAGATGCCCCATCCTTGGAAACCTTCAAGGTCAGGTTGGATGGGGCTCTGAACAACCTGATCTGGTTGAAGATGTCTCTGCTCATTGCAAGGGGGGCTGGACTAGATGACCATTAAAGGTCCCTTCCAACCCAAACAATGATTCCATGATTCCAAATAGTTGGGTGTCACGCTATTTGATATTTAATGCAGCCACTTGTATCTGCTACCAATTAGACAGTTGAAAACAGCACAGAAAACAGAACCAAACTTTTTTTGGAGGTACATAGCAAAGATCAAGAAGCAAACCTAATATTCCACTCAAAAATATGACTGAAGAAAGTCACAGTGTTAAAATAATTCCCAAGAGTTAAATTTTGAGAGTACACTAGATTTGGGGTTTACATACTTAAGCAGAAAATTTTAGAAAGAATTTAGTTGGACCAAAAATGTGGGGTATGCATACATAAATATGTACCAAAAAAATAATGAACAGAAATTTTCTGAATTCTTACACAGTGCAGTTGCTTGCAACAGCAACTGTGGCTTTGAAACTAAATTATTGTCATTACATTCAGTACTTTTGAAGATATCTAGTAGCTATTCAAACTGAATGTTCTGTTAACTGCAAAAAACAGGCAGTGAATTGTTCCAGAAGGTGGGAAAACATATCTAGAAATCAATCTGCTCCCATTACTGGAGCCATACTGATACAAGTAGTATTAGGACTTTTTTTTTTTTAATTACTCATTTGGAACCAATTGGTATGTCTGTAGGATTGAGTACAAAAAACTGACATAAATGAGGTGAAAGAAGAAAATCTTAACCCTTTAAAAGAAAACAAAAAAAATTCAAATACAGGGAAGGAACCTCAGATGCAAACAAAATATTGTGTGTGTCAGAGTATCAACATATATAATAATGCTACTAAATTTTCCTATTTTGAACAGATCTCTGCCAGAAGGGTTGTTTCTTTTCACTCTGTAACCCCTAGCAGGCTCTCTGCAAAATTCCTGTAGAATACCAGCACTTCTTTTATTGCTGACAAAAAATCCATGGGGGCATCAACATTTAGTTAACAATACGAGTTAATGGACATGCAACACTTAAGGGCTGGCCAGGTAGCTGAGCAGCCACACAAACATACATTCCCACCGTGAAAGTAGTTTTCAAATGGTGCCTTAGTTGGTAGGTACCATTACTGGAGAGAAGGCAGCAGCAGACCAGATGTACACTCAACTATAGGAAATGGAGCACTGAAATTGCTCTTAACCAAAGAAGCTTGGAACAACACTCACAAAAGGATGGATGGATTATATCCCTCCCCACCCAACTCTCACTTAAGGTCTGGACTTTACACTCCAAAGTGCTCTGCCTGCTTTTTGCATGAACATCAAGCCCTATGCAAGTAAAGGCCACTCTGAAAACCATGCATATTAGCTCACTTTTTTGACCTAATGCATGACATTGCTCACTGGCAGTCCCAGTATGTGACTGAAATGGTACTGTATGAAGTGCTCTTTGTCTGGCAGTACAGTCATAAATTGTAGCACCCCATTGGGAACACAGTACTTAACAGTAATAGAGCAAACCAACCTGCTGGGTGTTCTGGGATAAGTTGTAAGGCTTTTCCTCCCACTTCTGCCAAGATGTGACAAGACCTTTGTAAGTGCATCCCACCAGCCTCAGTACAACAGCTCCCCATCGGGAAGAATATGGATGTCAGCTGGGGTTTTTCCAAATTAGGTCTTGCAAACAGTCTGGAGATCTTGTACAGTAGTTAAGAGAGCCAGGCATTTAACCAACCTGCCAGCAGAGAACTAAAGCACACTGTGTGCTCAGTAGCATTTGTGTGCAGTTAAAGAGTACTTTCATACTAGTTTGGCACTGAACAATTTGTTGAGACGACAGTAAAGAAAGGCTATAACCTGCCTGATGCTTTCCTGCTGATATTCAGACAGATTTAAAGTTCTGCATCAACAGCCAACAGCAAAGGGTCTCAGGATGAAGTCAGTGAATAAGCCATCAAAAATGTCATTTACAAGCACTGCACTTCAACAAAGCAAATGTGATAGAAGTAATGCTAGAGAGATTTGCAGACACTTTGCAAACACAGATACCTGGACATGTGGCAGAGTACAGGCCTTTTCTGCAGAACATTTACTTTCTTTGAAGTCTTAAACCTACAGACTTAAAAGTACAGACTTGAGACTACTTAGAACACAAAGTCAACTTGACATTTTAAACACGATAATCTGAAAATAATCGGTTACTTGATTCTGAGAAAATCATCCAAATGAGTGAAGTACTAAGTCTCCTTTGATTCAAAGAGTATTAGTTTTGGAATTTTTTTTTTACAAAATCTCTCTCTTTGCTCAAGGGGTGTTTGCATAAATAAAGAATTGAGAGCAATTGCCTACATTCAGTACTATCTCCAATATTAACATCTGTTCATATGACTGACAATTTTTCCCACCAACCTTAAAAAGTGCAACTGATTGACTATAACAGTACAAAAATATCCACTTCCAACATTTTCCTAGTTGGCTAGATTCTAGGAAAATTCATTCAAATGTTTAACTTTAGTGTAATAAAAGACTCATTTATTAACCCTGTACAATGTATTAACAGACTCACTGATTATCCACATACACTAAAGGTATTATTACTGCTTACAGAGCGGGAACCCAGCCCTGCTGGTTTTGCAACTCAGTGGTGAGAGAACAATTTCTTTGTATTTTAAAGAGAAGAAACTCTTGATTGAAATATCATAAACCGTGGAGAGGCAAGTTAGTGTCAGATATAATCACTCAATCTAACTTCCACTTTTTACTTTCTTTACAGGATGAGCCACATTTCAAACTAAGGTAATTCCGTTAAGACAGTCTTACCGGTGAACAACAGCTGTTTACCACTAGACACAGACAGTACACAGTATTGTTTTCAAATGAAGTAGTATTTTAAAGCATAGCAAAGACAAAAGCGATGTGCTTAATTGCTGGAGCTTATTATTATTGGAAAGTTTTATCCAAAAATCTATGGAAATGGAGGGATATATTTTGTTCTGATTGCACACCTGTGAAAAGATCTATCGTCTTGGAAACTAACTGTCCTGCATTATTGATGCTCAGTGAAACTCAGTCACAAAATTACCAGTAAATGAAGATACTGTGAAAAAGAAAAAAAAAAATACCTAGCAGCTCTGCTTGTGGGAATTCCAAGATAGTGCATGGCCTCACTACATAAAAACTCTCTAACAGAAGAGCGAAGCACAGCTCTTCCATCTCCATTCCTATAAGAACAGAGAAATAAGGAATAGGTCATAAAATCAAAGCAAATTTCAAAGGGAAAACTTTCAGTTTTGGAGTACACAGAATAACTGCAACTTACCTGGAGTATGGGGTCTTTCCTGATCCTTTCAACTGCAGTTCCCACCTCTCACCATGCCTGCAAAAATACCTTTTTTTTTTGCATTTTTAACAGTACACCTCGAGCTATCCATCAGTCAACTAAGTTGAACACAGAGTTGAATCAGTCACTTAAAAAAAATGTCACACCTGTTTGTATATACTCCGACCAAGTGGGCTCTTCCATCCCCCAGCTGACCTGCCCAGGTACCAAACTGACAAAAATTAAAATCAAGTTATTTTCTTCTACCATTTATAGCAGTTATACTTGAAACAATACAAAGTACATGTAGGTTCTCTGTGTTCTACACAATATAATGACACATTTTCTCACACAGTCATTAAGAGGTTGATCCCTAAAGCTGTATTTCCACACTCACACCAATAATTAATCAGAAAACCACAGAAAAAGAATAATGGCAGTAATCCCCATTTTTTTTCACCTTCCAGCTATGATGTACAGCTACAGACCTGTCTCTTTTGTATAATGAGCCTTTAAATCACACAGCTTGTTTTGGTTTTTTTAATTGGAAATTACAAACCAAATTCTACCATTCTTCTCCATTAATAATCATACCAGCTGCAATAAAACTCAACTCTTAGTAATCATGGTATTGCAGTGAGGCTCTGCCCTTCTTCACTCCTCTGAGCTGATAATACCTGTCATGAATCAGAGCTGGCCAGGCTGCAGGGGTGCTAAGCAGAGTCAGCAGCTAATGGAAGTTAAAAAGGTAATTTGCTTCAGGCATAAACAGAAGCAGAGGAAGTAAACATGGTAATGAGAAAGAATATTATAGTTTTCGTCCACCTGCAGCCCCTTATGAAAATCAAATCTGCAATCAAAATGTTAATAAGTGTTCAGGTACCTACAGGCACTATCAAGCTATAATTCACATGAAAATTCTACGTAATTCAACTCGGAAGAAATGAGTGCCAGTTACCTGGTGACCCCCATACCTATGGGCCAATGGAACAGACCCAACTATCACTTTCCCACCACTGACGAACTCAAGAAAATCAGATGTTCCTTTGACAGATATATCAAGATCCAAAATATTTTCAAGAACTTCCTGGAGAAAAAAGAATACAGATGGTACTTGAACATGATCAAATTTTCAGTGGTAATGAATATGTTTTCTCTACAGATTTCATGACTAAAAGACAGTTCACAATATGTTTTATATATGTTTAAGTATGTTTAAAATATTTGAAGTATATAGTGATGAGATGGTTTTACAATAAATAGCATATGAATATTAAAATATACTTTAAAGTATACTTTAATACCTGTATTAAGAATCTCTACTAATTAGAGAGGAACAAAAAACAATAGCCAACCTTTGAAACAGCTACAAGACGAACTCTAGATTTAAAAGGTGTAGGATAGACAACTGAAAAAATGCAGTTTCTCACATTACGGACATAATTTTCCTGGATCACATCAACTGGAAAAGGATCTGTAAACATGAAAGAGAGAAAAAATGCCTTTTAAAAAAATTAATCATATATTTCTAATACCTTTCATCTTAAATCAAATAAAAACACTTCAGAAACAACTAAAACTCAAGTATTTACCACAGTCTATACTAAGCCTGCATGAAAAGCAAGCCCAAATAAATTCAGGGTTTTATTCTGTTTGGAATTTTTGAAAAGAAAGACTGACTTGTGCCATTAAAAGAATCTGGCAGGGCATGCCATTTTTAAGATCTAAATCATATCTAAGTAGTTTCAAATCGCATTACATTATATACAACCCTAAAAGATATTTACATGAGAGAGAGTTCAGCTATTCCCACAACTGAATGTAGTTCAGTGCTGCACTATGTAGTGCAACGGATTTAAGTCACTGTGCACCAGTAACTGCTGTATATAGCCCCTATACAGCAATGATCACCACGTAGCCTAAGAAACCAGATGAAGTCTTTTCTGAGAAATGTAAACAGTGAATGAAAGGCTCAGAAGATTTAGTTCTCGCTGTAGCACAATATATGTACTCAGGAGATGTGCTTCCTTCAGACTGGTTCTGTGCCCGAATCCATGGTAAGAGAGGACAAATATTGTTTTAAAACACTTAACTAATAACTGTGTGGTTTACCATCTTTATGGATTTTTGCTTGCAACAGTCTTACGTTTCCACATTAATTATATAATCCTAATACTTTATAGACACTGTTTTGTAAAAATTTTGAGTTAGCATCTCTAGACCCTGCTAGCCATGTTTCTCAATACCTCTATTGACAAATCCCTTTACAGCCAGCTGGCACAAGATTTATCAGTAACTATTATTTCTTCATGCTCACAAGGAATTGCGTCATCTGATGAAATTAGTTCTGTAATGTTATCATATAAGTTATCATGATCACAGGCAGTTCTGTGTGTCTGAGAGCTACAATGTTTTGTGTACTGCCGGTCGGGTATCAGCTTATCAATCTTCCATCAATTGGGACTCGGGGTAAAAAAAAAAAACCCAAAACATCCAACCAACCAAAAAAGCTCCTTACGGCCAGTCTGGTTTTAATTTTAAAAGTAATTATTTGTGTATATCAGGTCTTCACTTAGTTTCTGCTTTAGCAGCTGCCACAAGCCACCAGGCAGGAGCCTCACGGCGGGGCAGGCGAGCGCAGCCCGGGGCAGTCAGGCCGTACCTAGGAGGCTGTCGGAGGACAGGGCCCAGGCGCAGAGCTCCGCCGCCCCCCGGTGCCGCGGGCACTGCCCCGGCTCGGGGCGGGAGGCGTTCGGGGCCGGGCAGAGCCCGCGGGAGCCGCACAGCGCGGCCACGCAGCCCCACGCCAGGCAGGCGGCCAGCCAGGGCGGCCACCACATGTCCCCAAACCTTCAGCGAGTCCCCAGAGACACTGGTCCTGAGGTCTCCCTCCCTCAAACAGGGGGCGGCGGGAGGCGCAGGCGGTGCCCGCTGCCCGGACGTCCCCGTCACCTCCCCGCC
>VZRE01000130.1:165123-196616 GCA_013396775.1 Cephalopterus ornatus | reverse complement strand
CGGAATGAATGGGGCGGGGGGCCCGGGCGGGGCGCGGGGCCGGGCGGTCACCCCGCGGCCGCCGCTCCTTCGCCGTTCCGCGGCCTCCCGGCCGGGAACCACGAGGGCCCGGAGGCGATTCCCTGCCGGGGGATCCTTGCTGGGGGCAGGAGCGCGCTCGGTGCAAGGTTAAACACTGGGTTAAGGGTTTTCGGGGAAGCATTGGTTAGTGTGGTGAACCTCTCAGAGCCTTCTCTAGGTGGGAGCAGGGGCAGGGAAAGCAGTTCTTATTAGTGCGAGATTTTGAACGCGTTTGTGTGTGAGTCGTAATGGGAGCAGTCCTCTCACTGCCTTCGTTTACAGCTTCTTCACAAGGCCAAGCTGCTGTTCTGACCCGCGGTAAAGTGCTCTGGCTGATGTGTCCAGCATCTTGCATGAGCCAGTCTTACAGTGTTAAGCAGCAGTGCAAAGGAAGGAGTCTGTGTGTGCCCTCGTCGAAGGAAGATTAGCAAAAGATGAGCTATTTTTTAACAACAGAATACAGTGAGATGTACGAGAGAGTGACTTACAAAGGTCTCAGCCGTAGGGCTGGACACTGAAGTTAGACAGCAGTGAGTTGCAGAGTGATAAGTTAGGGTTCCTGTCCTTGCCTTGTGTCCTGGCATGGTCTTTTTTCATGCTGTACGCAAGGAGGATGAAAGAGTGTCCTTGAGCCATTACATTTCGTTTCGCTCCCTGTGTCCAAGGAGAGACTTAAACCTGCCTGCAAGGAGACACTGAGGCATGAGAAGCAGGTTCTCTAGTTCTAGGTCTTCTTGAGCATTCCTTTGCAGGCTTTTCCGGAGGCAATTTGGTGAACACGTGGATTGCAGTGATTTCAGGCTCGCTTAGCTCAGCAGGGCCCCTGAATCAGCCTGTGGAGGGCAGGACTGGGTCTTCCTGGCAGGACTGCCAGGAGTGGAGCAAAAGCTGGACATCGTATACCTGGGACTGTGCCTTCCCTCAGGCTCCTGGGATATGTCTGCAGGCAAAGATCATTGGAGAGGTTGCTAGGTTTGGAAGTTAGGTTCTGGACATTTAGCAGGGAGATAGGCAGAAAACAAGGACATGTTCTTCTTCTGTTAGTATACTCGTTTACTGAAATAGCTCTTGCCCTTTTCTCTGTGCCTTGACTGGTGCAGTCCAGATTTATCTGCAAGACAGGGAACGTTTGAAAATTACACCGTGCACGGGTGCAAAAGCAAGATTTCCTTAGAGTAGTTTCGGTAATTTAACTGATAAGGCTCCTGGGTTGGTCCTGCAAGGGGAGCAAGTCCAACACTCCTGAGCGGAAGAGTCAGTTTAATGTGCTTATTGACATATTCTCGCGCTATCACTCATGTATCACATGATATAGAAGGAGATTATGAGACTTCCTTTGCTGCTGGGTTGTTAAAATGGAGAAAATAGAGTAGTGCTGATGAACATGTTTTTTATAGTAAATGTTTTCTGTCAGTTTAAAGCTCTAATAAATTAACCTTGATTTTATTTTGTACAGATGTGTCACTTTACCCAAAGAAGTTCAGCTTTGTCGCTTCCAAAAATATGTAATGTATTTCGGCGGTAAGTTGGAGAGTCATATTGTTGTGTAATGGGTAAAGACAGAGTTGTTGGGTAGTTACACCTGCGAGCTGTAAACTTTGTTCACTTTATTACGTATTTGGGTAATTCTGTGTAGACTGCTGCTACGGGGCTCAGTCCAAGTCCTCTATCCTTGAGAGTATCAGGCAGAGCAGGAATGCTGCAAGAAAATACACATTGTTCACTTTGGAAAAGGAAATATAATAAGAAACATAAACTTCAACTCCAGGAAACAAAAAATGTAAATCAGGCCTACACTTGATGCATACAGGTGGAGCTTCCCCCCTTTCCTGATGAACTTCCATAGCATCGTCATGCTACCTGGAAGTATTGATTTAATTTATAATGTAGTTGGGTGTGCAAATGAGAAAATTTCAAATCCACTTCAGGAATATTTTTCCAGGAGTTTACAAGAGAGGGAAGAAATTAGCAGAATTCCTGTATTACAGGAAGATGAAGGCTTTATCTCCAAACATAGCCTATACTATCTATAGTGTATTCAAAAGGAGTACATTTGAGAGCAATATAGTTGTATGTGCCTCAGAAGGCTTCTGTAATCCCTTAAGGGCGGGGTGTGTGTATGTGTTCGTGTTTGCCAAATGCGCTTTGCCAGCTCCTAAAGGTTTATGATCACCAATATGTAGCTGTGCTGTCCTTGCACCTTACTGTCTGGTTGAAAAGAGTGTTTTGATGCCTTCATATATTTTAGCCATGTGGTTACATCTTGTGTGAGGAAAGAGGAGGAGGAGGAAATGCTTTCAAATGTTTCTGTTTGGGGAATCAGGGAAAGTTTGCTTTTAACAACACTACTATCTTAAAAAACACTGTCACCAGGTTTCATCATACAAGTACATCCCACTTGTGCAGCTGCAGTAAGACAGTTAGTGATGAAAAATACCAAGACCCCTTTCAACTTGGTAGAAAAGACTTGAAGAATCTCTATGAAGATATTAAAAAGGTAAGGGATTTTGATGACTATCCTGGGATGTTGCAATGATTGTTTTTAATAGCAACCATCAACTTGGAGGACATTTATTGAAAGAATATTATTTATGTTTATGGACAACTGTCTGAAGCTTAAACTGAAGGCAAAAGGAGCATTTCTCATATTTTACAGAATAATGCATTTTTTTTCTCCTGATTTGCAGTGATGAAATACAGTTATGTTTCAGATTGCTCATAGTAATTTTAAAAACCACTTCAGCCTACACTGGTTGGAATGAATGCAAGCAATAACCTAATACACACCTATGGTTTTACTTACACTAAACAGATGGACTTTGTGACTTCTATGCTGAAACGTTCTTGTCCTTTATGTAGGAATTACTTGTCTCTGCAGCAGAACTTAAGGAAATGTGTGATTATTACTTTGATGGGAAAGGAAAAGCCTTTCGACCGATGATTGTGGTGCTAATGGCTCGGGCTTGCAACATTCACCATAATAATTCCAAGTGAGTTGGTCACTTTTAGATACATAAATCATACTTGAAAGTCATAATTCTTGTGTTTCCAAAAAATATGTCTAGTACCTTTATGAAAATAAAATTCTCCTCAGTAAAACCTGAATTTAAGTTCCATCTTGAAGCTGTATTTTTGTAGTTACCGGTGCAGAAGGCACTCCTGGGCTTATTACGTGTTTCCATGTATAAAATTGTGGACCGGACTTGTAACTGGTAATGGATAAATAATGTTGCCAAATTACGATATTTATAAGGCTTTTAGTCAATTCTAGCTTCTTGCATAAATACTTTATTAGAAACTGTATGAACTTCATTAAAAGTATTTTCATTTGTAACCACTCCTGTTTCTGTTAAGCTCTTGTCACTGGTAAAAACTTTGCTGCAAGAACAGACTCTCACAGGTTTTTTTGAGTAATTATGCAGAAAAGCCATTAAGCAAGTGGTATGATGATATTCAAAGCTGTGAGACATTCAAAACAGTCAGGAGGGTTTTTTCACCCTCTGCAAGCAAGTTTCTACACTGTAATGTAAAGATTCTAAGCTTAGAGCTGGTGTAATCCTTATGAGTTTGTCTTTTGAAAGCAGTTTTAACTGAGCAGAAGATCATGCTCACCTACACTATCAATCCTTGCTCTGGCTCATACCAAATGCTTCTCTCCACACATTCCTATCAGTTGCTATGTTTGCATTTTGAGGAAAGACGTTGGCTGGAGTGTTCTCTGCCTTCCAGCTATGCTTCCAGTCTTGCCTTGTATAGAATTTCAAATAGCAAACCTTTGGTCCCTTTCCAGAAGTGTTTCTAGACTAATTTGTCAGTGTTAAGGGCGATTTCTCTGAGCTCTTGTATCAACTTTTCTGTAGAAGTAGTTTAATGCCTTGTTGGACTTGATTACTACCTCAGAGCATGGCATATATTTTACTGTTTTATGGTACCTCTCCCTGAATACCCCCTCCTATGTGAATATAGTTTTGAAGGAGAAAACAAAACCCAGTTGGCAGTGTCCTGTCCTGTGTGTGCCAATTCCCCTTGTTTTACAAAAACATTGTCCAGGATTAATGAACTTTGCTCCAGCTCGATTCTGTTCTCCATTCAGGACTGCTCTATGTCATTGTCTTAGAGATAGCAAAAGGAAGAATATTGGTTGTGAAACATCCTCAGGATGTCCTTTGTCACAGCACTGATTGACTTAATATTTCCATGAGTGATCTTGACCTGAAAAACAGGAGCATGGTGACAGCACTTTCTGATGACAAAACCATGATGATCAGCCATCCATAGTGGAATGTAAGGAAGCACAATAAACCAAACATTTCTGCTTGAGATTGCAGGCTTATGTGTGTCCTGTTAGGGCATAAGCCCAGTGTGGTTTGCAGCCACCTTCTCTATGAAAAACCTTAAAGTTCTCCTAGCATGTGTCAACCGCAGTTCAGCTATGGGAGTGTATAAAAACACTTTCTGAAATCATCAGATTCAGTGTCAGATTCCTGTGTTCCAAAGAAGTCCAGCTGGCTTCAGGCATGAACTGCAGAGATAATTAGGGAGAATCAAGACTTGTGGTCTACAAATTTATCAGGAACAGAGTGAAAGAGCTATTAAGACAAAGACTCATGTTGCTAAGAGGATGGAAACTTAGGAGACTTTTAACAGCTGGGGCAGTGAGGTTTTTGGAGCATCTTTCTAGTCAGAATAACAGTAAAAAGTAGTTTTATCTCATTCTAGTGTGTAGCATGAGGAGCTTATGAACGAAATTATGCTTGCAGTACTGAGAAGGCTGGAACTGATGTCATATAGTGTGGGAGTTGAAGAGTGAATCAAAGAGAAATAGTGGTAGAAAGACTGAATTTGCCTTTGTTCTCAAAGCATATTTGCTGTTTTCTGACATATGTATATGCTCAAGGACATATTTTTGTTCACATGTCATCAAGACCAGTTTTGAGACCTGCTCTATGCCAGTGAGAAAGTGTGATCTCTGAGTTCAAGTGACACATATGCCCGGGGCAAGTGTTTGCTTTGCAGTAGCCAACCCTCAGCATAAGTCTTCTGATTTATACATGCCTGTGTCATTTGGCAGCTTTTGTACATCTGTTGCAGTTTGGTGTTTTAAAAGTCTCCTCAATAATCTGCATGTTCCTTGTTCAAGCCAGACTGAGTCACTGTCTCTGATATGTTGCTTTTAAAATCAAAGTCTGACTGGGGAGAACAAATGTTTCAGCATAGAAATAAATTCAGGGTATTTACCTTCCTCTTTGCCTCTTGCCAATTTCTCTAAGCCTGTGATTGTAATTAAATACCACATATGTTGGTACAGGTGTTCACTGTACTGCTCTTTGGTTCATGCATGATGACCAGTGTTTTCTGAGGGTTGGCTGGGCCACGCCAAAAGAATGTACGTCCATCTGTGGATACCCACATCCTGTGAGCTAATGAAGTTTTATGGGCATTTTCTTCTCTTTTGCTTTCAAGCTTCTGGAAGCAGGCTGTGTTACACCTGCTCTGTATTTATATATACTTCCAGTTCATGCTGATGCTGGTTTCATTATTGTTGTTTCTTAAAGCAGCATTGTTTCCAGGTGACAAATTGTTCTTCCAACTTATTAATGTTTGTGAGGAAAATTGTATATGTAGTGAAGGAAACACTGTGTATTTGTAAGTCTGCTACTCTGTGTAGACCCAAGGGGAAAAATACTTGCCTTTCATTCTGCTTCTCACAACACTTTTTTAAGATATTTTTCCTCTTTCAACTTGTGATTTCCCTTAAAGCATTTTGTAATTCTTTTCCTCAGTTAATATTGATTCTTCTCCCAGACTTGTTTTATTTTGTTGAAGCTTTGGTTCCCACACATGTAGTCAAAGACACTGACTGCAGTATCTGTAGACTTGGAGAGTGAACAAAGATCCTGTGCTGTTCATCCCTAGCATTCTTCTTTTTTATCCTGCCTCTGGGGTCTGTGTTACTGATGTTGAGTTTCTGCTTCATCTTGCTGCCATTCTCAACTGTCATATAACTTGCTGGACCCAGCATACTTCTGCCTGCTCTTTCATTTGTTGGGGTTATTTTTTTTCTTCTTTTGTGTAATACTTGTTGTATAAAAGGAATACTTGTATAAAAGGAACAGCTTTTTTTGGCTGTTACAATAAAAGGACTTAACTTCCTAAGGTTATAGGTCCTGATCTTAGGAGGCCGTGCAGAAAGACCTCTGTCTTCACAGAGTCCCACCAGAGTAATAGAGACTTCTCAAGAGAATGGAATGGAATGCCCAGAGAGCTCTGCTTACAGGTTAGGTGACATGATCATTTCTGTCGAGATTTGAGGAAGGCGAAGTATTTAGAATACGCTCAGCGGGTTAATTGTTTTCTAGCATGAGGTCACTTTATTGTAGTCATAATAAGGAAAATTACAGTTGTAATAAAAAATTACCTCAACTATTATCAAAAATCTAAGTGGTTGAAGCATTCAAATTGTTCCGTGTTGGTATGTTGTTTCTTTTCTCTTGAAGTTTTAAGTGTCAGAAGTCCAAGTCCCTTGGGCAGTGGCTTTTTGCTTATTGATAGCAATTTAGCTATGCATGAGAGTGAGAATTGTTGTAAATAGTTTAAGTTGAAATCATACAAACCCTCAAATTTCACACATCCACTGGCATTTCCTCACATACCTATGTGCAGAATTTCACAGAATTAGCACTTAGCTTGACTTGTTTCTGTTAGAGCGTATTCTCCAAAGGTGTTTGCAAATAAGAATTTTTATTTCTATTTCTGCAAGCAAACTGAGAGAGACAAAAAAGAAAGGGCCAAAGAAGTACAGAGACATCTCAGTAGAGAAAATAGCAAGCACAGATTTAGGGGAGAAAAGGGAAGTAAATTCATCAGAATAGTGTGAGAAACATTTATATATAATGACCTGGCTAAACTCAGTAGAATAATATTTCCTAAAGATGCGAGGACCTGCCAGCAACCTTAGTCTTCTTTCACTCCCTCAAACTGTGGTTGTCAGAAGCCTGTACTCTGCTGGTTTTCAGCTGCTATGCAATTTGCTCCCATGTTAACACATACATTGTTTGTGCTTCCCCCAGTTTATAGTACCCCTCCGTGCCACAGACTGTGTTTCTAAGATGGTTTTTTCAGCCACAGGGGCTTAACAGCAGAAGTGTTTTTGGAGAAGTGTAGTTTTAACACAGAAATTTTGCAAGTTCTTTTGCAAATGCTCTTGCAATCTTTAAGCAGGCAATATTTACTTACTGGCAAACACATGCAGAGCTCTTTGTTTCAGAGTGTAAATACTGGTTTGCATCATTTTGAGTTCCCCCCTCACTGTTCATGGGGTTTTTGTCTTTTTTTGGAGAGGGATATTTGTAGAGAGAGATGTGTTTGGGGTTTTTTTAACCTGTAAGGTCAGCCTTGGTCTTGTTCAGTGTACATGGAACAAGTCCTGTAATGAAAAACACCTCAAGGTGCTGTAAGTCTATAGAACCTTATCACAGAATCAAGCAGGGGGGTCCTCCTGAAAAACAGAACATGCTCAAGGACTTAAAATTTAATATATTGCATGTGTAAACAGATAAACTTACAGTTGTACAAAAAAACTGTGTGAGTATGTATCATCTTGGGGTGTCTTTGAGAATGACCTAAAAATGGCATCTTTCCACTTACTGGGTAAGTGCGGGCCCAGTTATCTATTGACTTGAATTACTGCCACTTCTTGCTTTTGTCTTGCAGGCAAAGCTGAATGAAAAATGGCAGGGAATCAGAAGGATCCTGTTTCTTGTGTGTTTTCCCCTAAAATAGGCATGTTCTGATTCAGAATTACTCTCACAAGATGCTTGTAGGAAACTATTGCAGATATTTTTTGCCAGCGACGGAAAGAATCTTGCTTGAGACTTTGTGGAAATAGTAGTTTAAAAAAACCTATCAGATTAAATTATCACATTTGATATAACATTCTGGAAACCAGACACATGAACCATGAGCATTCCTATGCCATTTTTAGTCATTGTCAGAGATGACATGCACTAAAATGCAGAACTTTTCAAAACCTGCTTTTGAAATATCTGGTTTTGTACTGTCTTCATACTACTGAAAGATTTTGGTGTGTCAGTTGAGTGTTGCCATTTACTGCTGCTTCCCAGCAGGAAGTCCAGTCTGCTGACAATATTAATGAAAAAGGGAATCCCCAAAAGGAGACCAGTGCATGAAAGAGGCTGGAGACCTTTACAGTTTTTTGAAGGTAAGTTTTCTCCTACTTAGTAAGAATAGTTTATTTTGGAAACTATTTACACTGAACTAGCATTTGACTAAATTCTTACTCCACAGTAAAACTTGCCTTCAAACCACCATGAAGGTTTCCAGCTCTTATTTTCTGTTGTGTAAAAGCCACATTTTCAGAGCCTATGAGCTATGCATTCATCCTGCTATTGTTCAGGGTGTAAAACTCCCACTGACAGCATTGCAGAATTCTGTGTAGAGGTAGATGTCAGAATGCAGTGTTATGTCAGCAGACTGCAACATGTTCTTCCATTTTGTGATTAATCACTACATTTTAATAGACATAGGGAGTGCAGGAAGGTTTTAAATTCCCTACAGCTTAGCTGGAATTATTATCTTTTGTTTCAGTTCTTTTTTTGTTCTGCTGGAAAATAGTGTGATTTTCTGTTTTGTCTGTATACCAGAAGTAAGTATATATCAGAAGTAATTTTTTCTTTTGTTGTTATTTTTTGGTTATTATTTGATATCGTTGGTGTTTTGTGTCCATGTGGGCTTGTTACAGCTATGACACAACGCTGTCTGGGATAGCCATTTATGGGATCCTGCATGTAACCCATGATGAAAAGAGGTAGGAAAAAAGATGGATACAGGACAAGGCAGTGGCAGTTGGATACTAGGGTAGATGGTCCTTTTTGACCTAGGAGGAGGCTCGTTTATGCTCGTTTATGCTCGTTTGCCAGTCTTGTTCCCTAGATATTTGCTTTTATGTTCTTTCCTTACCTTCTTTTCACCTAGTTTAAAAAATAAAGTAGGTGTGAACTACTGAGAGTTGACACATCAGTGTTAGATCTTCCCAAAGGCTGAATTCCAGTAAGTGTTAGGTAGTTGGTGTTTACAGTCCTAAAGTAATTGCAGTATAATTCCAGTTAAGTCCTCAGGCTTTTGAAGGTTTTAAGGTAATGAGATAACATAAAGGATAAGATCCATGAGTTATGTCTTTCAAATGTAGAATACAGGTTTCTGTGCCTTCCATCTCTCCAGCTTGCTGGTTAGTAGAGTTATCCAGCTTTGGAGTTTGTGATGCTGGTTTATAGGTAGAACAACACAGAGATAAGGAAAACTTAAAACTCATCTACAAAGGTACCTGGCATTCTTTTCTCTGCTGTTTTCCATCTCCTTGAAACCAAGCATCCTTGATGCTGTGCTATTTATTGCAGTCTGGATTTAGAGGGATTAGAGTCAATAACGCAGGAGTTTTGCAGTACTCTTAATGCAACAAGGTAGAAATAGGCCTTTAATAAGGATGAAAACATCCCATTGCACTTACTGTATTAATGAGATCTTAACTTCTCTTGTCTTCCCAATTCCAGGTTTGAAAATGGGGTTCAGAACACAGAAAAACTGCGACAGCTGTTTTCAGAGAAACATTTTGTTTTAGTAGAGATTTCTTTTAGTGTATTGCAGTATATGTAACTGATTTACTTGTTTGACAGTTCTTGTTTTTTATTTTAGGGAGGTGCAAGCAAGCCAGCGTTCTGTGGCCATAATTGCTGAGATGATCCACACAGCCAGTCTAGTTCATGATGATGTTATTGATGATGCAAATTCTCGCAGAGGGAAAAGGACACTTAATCAAATCTGGGGAGAGAGGAAGGTGAGTTTGCTAATAAGTGCAGGACTTGCCTTTGGATTTCAGCAAAGCACAAACACCTAGAGTTTTTTAAAGTTACTATCCCTAGGCCTTGGGATATGCTGGAAAAAGTATGAAGAGGTGTACACAGTTTGTGAGTCAGACAAATGTGTGTTCCTTTTCTGATCTGTTGAAAACATTAGATAATGAGTGATTGTAGTGTGTAGTATTGGGCCTGTTCAGCCTTGAGAAGAGATGACTGAGAGGGGACCTCATCAGTGTCTATAAGTGTCAGAAGGGAGGGTGTCCAGAGGATGGAGCCAGGCTCTGCTCAGTGTTGCCAAGCAGCGGGACAAGACACACTGGAACAGGTTGCCCAGAGAGGTTGTGGAGTCTCCCTCATTGGAGAGATTCAGGAACTGTCTGGCCACAGTTCTGTGCCATGTGGTCTAGGATGACCTTGCTTGAGCAGGGAGGTTGGACCAGATGACTGTGTGGTCCCTTCCAGCCTGAACCATTCTGTGATTCTTACTGATTTTACATTCCCTATGCCATTCTCTGCAGTGCTGTTGGAATACCTTGAACTTGTACCTCATCCTGAATGCTGTATATTAGTCTGATCACTAGTGAAAACAAAAATATTTTCAGACAGCAGGAAATTTTTTTTGAGAGTGATGTTTCTTCATAGCTCCTTACAAAGAAGGTCTTAACCAGAAAATGCAAGGAAGGAAATACACTGCTGACACACCAGAACTTACGGCAATTCAGAGTTCACGTGGTGTAACAGTCACAACAGAATGGTCAAATAGAGAACTAATGTTCAAAAAAACTTCATAGGCAAAATGCGTGTTCAGGTATTGCATACAGGGAGGACAGAGCTTATATAGAAAAATATCAGATTCAAAAATTATTCTGATTTCACTATTTGGTGATCTTCTGTTTTTTCTGTTACAATGACATATTTGTGCTTCATGTAGGAAAGTTACACAATGTGAGTAGATCTGCCAAATAAAGGAAATTGTATCATCTCTACTAACACTGGAAAAGACTTAAGAGATCCTTTTTTTTTTCATTCTTAGGCCGTTCTAGCTGGTGACTTCATCCTCTCAGCTGCTTCTGTAGCTTTAGCACGAATTGGAAATACTACTATCATCTCTGTTCTAACTCAGGTGATTGAAGATCTGGTGCGTGGTAAGGTCTTTTTCTATTTATTCTTCAGATTTGCTTGCCTAAGCAGTAAACCCACAAATAAAACCTTCCATCTGTGCATCTTTTTAGGTGAATTCCTGCAGTTGGGTTCCAAGGAAAACGAGAATGAGAGATTTGCTCACTACCTCGAGAAGACTTTTAAGAAGACCGCGAGTCTTATAGCAAACAGTTGTAAAGCAGTATGTACGTCTGTCTCTTCTCAAGTTAACACACCATACTGTGAGCTTCACAGCTAAACTCCCAGTTATTGCTGTTTTCTCTGGAGACCCTCCAAAGCAAACCCTTTAAATGGTATTCTGCCAGAATGTGAATGGGTTTGAGACTGTGAATTTTATCACAGTTCAGCTGTGTAGCCTCCAATATTGTTTGTCACTTTTTCTTTTCTGTTTTTTGTTCATACACAGATTTATTGTTATCCTCACTTGACTCAAAATAAGGATCACAGTGGCAGCCTTTAATTTATGAAATTCCCCAGCCTTGAGGCAGTGGTTTTCATCTCAGTTGATCATTCTTGAGCCTGTAATTTGATTTTAAGTCATCTTTGGCATCTGTCCCTACTCATTGGTACTGAGACCTTAAATGATAACAGTGGGAGGAAACAATTATTTATACTGTACACCACATTTACATACATTGTAAAAGAACAGAAGCATGCACTCCTTGATTTGTGTGTGGGTGTTAATTATCAATTGCTATATCCAATTCTGTCTGTCACTCAGTTCTGTTACTTGATTACAAAAAGATCCAATTCAAGATTATGTTCTTATTCAAAAATACCTGTTTAGTTTCAGTGCAGAAAATGGAGAAGGTGGGCAATAATCTTACTCCAAGAGAGTTTTATTTTTTTTAATTAAAGGCAGTATATTGGTGTATTCTGGTGTATTCCATAGCAAGAGGGAGTTCTAAGAGAATTAGACTAAAAATCTGTGCTAATGTTAATCATATTGTTTTGTTCTCAGAGAACTGGTACATTTGTGCAACAGACAGCAGTTGAAAATTGCTTGTATCAAAAGGATCACACAGAATGAGAGACATGGATTTTATAGGGAGGGAAAATGTTTCTCATTCTAGTTGGAGGAAAGAAATTAAGTCTTTTGGATTGTTCATATTAATGGCAATATGACCCTGTCAAGAATTTTCTTTGCAAGTCTTCTTTTATGCCAGTGGGCATCTGGACTTGTAAAGAGCATCACATTATTCTGCTATCCTAGTAAAAACATACACATGTTTTTCAGTTCACTTTGACAGTCTCTCTAAAAGAATCTTTGCAGATAGAAGAAATCACCTTCCCACTGGGTGGGTTCTCCTTACAAATGTGCTAACTTGAGCTTTTTCCTTTTCCTGACTTGCGAGAGTTAAGGCTTTAAGCACTTCTCTCAAGATTGGGCTGTAATGCTGGTGGAGGGTGTGTTTGGCTGCTTTTCTTCTAATGGCTGGTCTGAGTTGTCCCATTGCTGAATTACTGGAATTTTATATGCTGTAAGCTTTGTGTTAGAAAGGAAAACCGAGTGAGAGGACTGTGTTCATGGCAAAACCATACTTGCTACACAGAGCAGCAGTGAGCTGTATATGTATGTCTCCCTCAGTTTCTTTCTGCATGCATTAGGAGAGCTCCATTGATAGCAGTGAAAAGGGAACTTTTTTTGTTTGGGATTTTGGGGTTTTTTTGGTGTGTTTGGGTTTTGACACATTTTTGTTCAGCTGGCTTTGGCTACTAAGGAAATGGATGGAATCAGAATGGAGTTCTGTTTTCTGTAGTGACAGTGATAAGCAAGATCATCAGTTCTAGCTTGAAATTCAGTTAGGGAATCAGGAGTATTCATATTTTGTTTTTAGGGACAAAGCTAAGGAGAGAGATTATTGGTTTTCAGAACATCAGTTACAACCAGGCTAGTGCGCCATTAAAAGCAGTTCAGTTCCTGTCAATGATAGGAAAAAAATGATTTGTTGCTTTGCATAAATAGAAGTATTAACTGGAAAGATGTGAGTCAAGTTCAGGTGGCATCTTAGCATTCTGCATTCTTAGAGATGGAAGAGTAGAGTATTCCTGGAAAAATGTCTAAGCAAGATTACAGAGAGTCTGTCAACACCAGTCTAGTCACTGTATTAGGTAGATTCCTTCTGCACTGCCAAAGCATTACTGCATTTAAATCAGAGTCCTTTAAGTTAGAAAAATACTTTTTTTTTATAGATAGAATAGTCTGTTCAAGATGTTAGAGCCATTCCAGTCTCCAGTTTACTTATAGAATAGTTCTGCACGGGGCAACATTACAAAGTTTCAGTCAAAGTAATAAATTGCAAAAGGAAATGGTGGCAGATGGCCCAGACGGTCATTGAAGCCTTACTTACTGAAAGGCATTTTTCAAAGAAACACGAGAGGTGACTTTGGTTCAAGAACTCAGAAACAATAAAGCTGAATTGGAATTTCTATTTAGTCATCAGGCAAGCTGGAGATGGCAAAATAACTTGAGCAGGTTCTCTTTCTTTTTTTACCCTGTTATGATGTGAATTCCTAAGCCTCATAAGGCCGTTTATATTTTGCACAGCATACTTTCAGAAGAGGGATTAAATCATGCTTGCTTTGAGATTAGTGTAAAGTTGCACTTGAGATTCTTGGTTTCTGTATTAGGAGAAAGCACGCAGCCTCCTTGTGTGAGGCAAGGCTGTGTGTGGAAGGTCTGCCTTAGGGACCGAAGAAAACGAATAGTCTGCAGCTCTGGACCTACCTGTGAGCTCCTGCTGTAACTAGTTCATCGTTTGGTGTGTGCACAGGGCTCCATCAGAAAACCTACAACAGTGTGGAACTGGTGTCTAGGAAAATAAGACCCCTGATCCCCACCAGCAGAGTTGGTCCCCCCAGCCCAGCTAAGCACACAGACTGCAGTAATGGCCAATGACAGATATAGGGTAATAGCATCAGTAGTATCAGATATTATGGTCAGCCAGTAAGTTTCCTTATTATTTAAAATACAGTCAGTCCTTTGGGGATATTTCTTCTTTATAATGTTTGCTATGAAAAAGATTAGCATAAATGGCTCACAGATATTCAGGCAGATAATGTTCATTTCTGTAAAAGTATAATTCTTCATGAACAGGTACTTGGTTAACATGTTAAAATGTTAGTTACTTGAGAAAAGGTCAAATGCATGAAAATGCAGGTTTGTGTGGGGGCTGGGTAGTCATCTCGCTCTCCCAGGGAGGTCTTCACCACCCCCTTGGCAAGAGCAGTTACAGAAAGGGATTTGAAGATCCTGCAGGAAGTAAGGATGTGCCTGCAGCAGGGAGGTACAGGCACACTGTGGGTGCATCGCTGCCAGCATGGCCAGCACATCCAGGGCAGGGACTGTTCTCTGTTCACCACGTGTGAGACCACGGGGCTGGGCTCCCTCATCCAGGACAGACATGGACACTGTGGAGTGAGTTCAGCGAACGGCCACTCTGATGGCAGGGACTGGAGCAAATGATATGCCAACAGCTGGTTTTAGTCTGGAGTAGAGAAAGCGAAGGGGGAATCCTCCTGCCATCTCCAGCCTTGTAATTGGAAGGCACAGAGAGGATGGTGAGATGTGCAGTGAAAGGACAAGTTCATGGAAAAATTCAGTTGGCTGTTAGGAAAAATTTCTCCGTGAGGTTGGTCAAACACTGCAACAGGTCGCCCAGAGAGAGGGTGGGATTTTTCATCCTTGGAGATGCTCAGAAGTCAACTGGACACAGCCCTGAGAAACCTGATCTAACTGTGAAGTAAACTGCTTTGAGCAGATGACTGGACCAAATAAACTTTCAGAGTTCCCTTCCAACCTAAACTATTCTGTGATTCTACTGGAAAGAGGAACAGTGCTCCTGTCTAGAAGAACAGCAGTGGGTGAGCCATGAATGAGAAGGCAGGAACCTGACTGCTTCTAGAAATCGGCACAGAGGAGAAAGGCTGGAAAAGAGGAAGATTTCAGAGCCTTTTTCAGAAATCTAGGAGTGCAAGAACATCTCTTGTACTGTTTGTACAAGCATATCCTGGCCCAGCAGCAGGTTTTCCTCTCTGACCTGCAGGGTAGAAATGTGCAAGTACTTTCAACACCAGCTGCCATATTGTCACATATTAAATATCAGAGCAGGATCTATCTATCCAGAGCTGATTATGTATTTTATGGATGTGAAATTCAGTAAAGAGGCAAGATTGATTTATAGTCTCTCATATAACGTACTAGAAACAACGTTTTATTGCAAGAAGTGTGTTTGAAATAATACCAAGTAGATTGACTTGCTTTATTGAATTTAGAGAACATTCTCTAAAGAATTCCAAAGAATTTGTTCCACTTGGTATTAGGATTTTTCATCATGATTTTGTGGAGGACAGGTTGGAATTCTTGCAAGATTAAATTTGTCATCAACAAGTCATACCTATTAGGGGAGCTAAAGGATGTTTTTAAGGGATGAGATTTATAATTTAAACATGTCATTTTATTGACCTGGTTACCCTGATTTGTATTTGCAAATGCATGGTATTATCCCAGTATGGCTTCAGTTAAACTTCATCTGGGATTGACAAGCTTCCTGGCTGCATCCCGGTGAGTGTCCAGGTGGGGGCAATAATCTACAAGAGCATTTTGAGAAATTGTGTCCTGAAGGAACTCCCTGGTAGACACGACCCAGCCATGTTGCAGGTTTATGGTCACGGTCAGAGGATTGCTCACTTGAGGATGACTGGCAAATCAATCTCCTGGATTTTGCCTTTTTTTGTGTGTGTCTTTTTTTGTGTCTATGAACAAGAAATGTTCGTAACCTGAACAGGAGCTATAAAAGTCTTCTCTTGCAAAGATGCAAGAGTTAATTGTGCATTGATCAATTTTTCTTGTGTTACATTCTGTATCTAAGGGTTGTTCTTGACATGTATGTACACTGTTGGGATTGTTTGTATAGGTGATGTCTGTGTCCCCTGAAAACTGTCCACTGACAGGAATAGCTCTGTTATTCCTGACTTTTCAGATTAAATGAAGAAGCTCCTCTCTTTGCATGGCACTTCCTCTCTGCCTTGGCCAACTAGTCCCCCTTCTGATCTTTTGCCATTAACCAGGATTTTGTTCTACTGAAATCCGTATTTTAATCTTCCACATGAGATGAAATGTGGAGGGAGGTAAAGATTTTATTGAAACAGGGTAGATGCAGTCCCCTGACCTGCTGATATTATGTGATTTATATTACAGAAGCAACCAGAAGTTTGCTAGGCATGGTACAGCAGTATGTGTTAGATCTCTGGGGCAAATACTGCTATTTAAGAGACAAGTACCAAACAGAGGATAAAAGGGGAAAATACTCTAGTTTGATAGTCCCTAGCAACATCTATTTAAATATCTTATATTTGCAGTTCACTCTGTTTAATAGCCTTCAGGATTTTGTATGATTACTAGACATAAGTAGTATTATTTTCCTGCTATATCATCCTCCTCTTTTAAATAAAATTGGGAAATGTGAGATGTTGTTAATGCCTTAGGCATCCAGATTTCTCTGGGTTTTAGTTATTATCCATGGATGCAGGTTATGAGTGGGAGGTGTTCTGATGCTCAGTTATGAAGCGCACTGATGCATGAAATAATCTCTAATCTTGTGCCATCACATTTATTAGAATATAATGTTGTTTCTTATTTCCCTCTTCATGTTCACCTTCAAAGCTACTTGCCTTTAATTTGGGGTTGGTTTTGGGGTTAGAGTGTTTTTTTTTTAACCATCCTGTCTTACATAGTCTTAAAGAGGAATTTATATAAATATATTTGGGTTTTATATAAATGTATTTTTATATTGTGTGGTGTTCCCAGCATCTTTTTAGTCTTACATTAAATAAAATGTATCTTCCCTCCTTCCATTAGTCACAGCAGATTTGGAATGCCTGCAATAAACCAGGATGGGTTTTTGCCTCCAGTTCCTAATTGTTTTATTGAATGATGAAATAAATCTGAGTATTTAAATATAACCAACTTGATTTTGTGAAGTGTATGCTCAATGCTTAAATGCAAAAGCATGTGCCCTTACTTTGAGGCAAGATATTAATTCTCAAACCTTAATTTATCTCCTGTATTTTAGTTTTGTGGAGTTTATTCAGCAAAATTTCCGTCTCTCAGATAGTCGATTCCTTTATCTGTACTCAATTAAAATGTTTTGTTTATCTCAGTTTAGCGATACTTTTGCCAGCTTGCTGTGCTGTCTTTTCTTTACCACTAATTATCCCTCAATACCTTTGCCTTCAAGCTAATTAACTCATCTTCCTGAGCAAGTCAGTTACAGTTAACATCACCTTAAAAATAATTTTCCTTATCTCAACCGCCTCTCCTGTACTGGGTTCAACACGTCCAGCTTTGTGATCTTTTATGAGACATGTACTGTCCATTTATCTGTTGTTTGACCTCCAATTACCCCCTAGCTGATTTATATATGTAATAAATTCAATTTCCGCGTCACTGGACTGTATATGACCACTAGCCTGCATGTGCAGTGCATCCACATCTCCTCTCTTTATCCCTGCATTATAATTTCTAAGTCTAATAAATATTTAATAAAGCTAATCTCTTTCCAGACTTGAATATAGTTTTAATACCACACTAATTTTCAGCCTTGCTTTCTAGTAAACTTGGCTCATTGTGTGTCTCCATGAACAGAGATAAGCAAGAATGTGCCCCTGAGTCAGTTTTTTTTTTTTGCCTTTCCCAGATCCCTCCTGCCTGTGCTGGCTGTGTCACACCTATGGTGAGGGACTAAAAGTGGATGCTAACTAAAGCTTTCTATTTACTTGGGTTTTTTTGTCTTTTCAGGTTTCAATTCTAGGCTGCCCTGATCCCAAAGTTCACGAGATTGCGTACCAGTATGGAAAAAATGTTGGCATAGCTTTTCAGGTAGTGCTTTTGTTGAACTAAAAGGAATCTAAGGTCTAAACTCCTCCAGACTGCCTTAGAAATCAAAGTCTTAATCCTTTCTGCAAATCTTCTCTTTCACAAGGATTATTCTGTATTTAGTTCTCATTTTTAAAAAAGAAAGTTTCTAAATAATCCGCATATTTACTTTTTTTCCAGCTAATAGATGACGTGCTGGATTTTACATCATGTGCTGACCGTCTGGGGAAGCCAACAGCAGCAGATCTCAAGCTTGGATTGGCCACAGGCCCTGTCTTGTTTGCTTGTCGACAGGTAAGTCAACAGGAATCTGTTTCCTCGAAAAAAAAAATGTAAACTGCTCCTCACAGCACAAACCCAGGTCCAACTCAAACACATCAAGGCTACAGCGAGCCCTGGGCCCGTGTGAAAAATCTCTGCATTCAGGATCAGGTGGATTCTGTGTGCACACACGTTCTGACAGACTGAGAATCGCCTTCCTGCACAGCTCCTCTTACTATTAGGCCCTTGTAGGTACTCCCAGAGTATCTGCATGTTTTATTTAGGTTATTCTTAAGTAGCTTCTTGCTTATGTTCTCTCCTGAGGTATTTTGTTCTTCCCAGGCTTGACTGTGTAGGTAGGCTTTTTTGCCAGGTACTGGGCTTTGTATCCATCCTGGGGCCAAAAACTGAAATCCCTGCCTAGCTTTTAGGTGGGTACCTCTGTTTATTGGATTTGATATCTTCATCTTTGTCCTCAAGTAGTATCCAGTTACAAACGTGGGAAGCTTTCCCTTCTGAAGACTGGATAAGAGAAAAAGGAGTGTCATAAATAAAACAAGCTTAAAATGTGTCAAGATTTTTAGTGCCTTAAAAATTATTTGGAGGAGTTCAAGGAAAACAGAAGTGCAAGCAGCACCAAAAGAAACATTAAAATTGGTGCTAATCCATAAATGGAGAAGAAACTGGTTTAATGCACCTTGCTGAAGTTTCTGGTTCACCAGAGGAAAGAAGATTTGAGACTTAAAAAGCGATCCTTCCTACCAAACTTCATAGCATCATACAAAAACTGGCACATCAAGTTCCAGCAGAGCTCTAGTCTGTGATCTCTCAGTGGAATTGCTGAGAGCTTGACATGGTAAAAGTTTTAAATCATTTAAAACAAAAAAAAAAAACCTCAACAACTTTGACATTTACTTCCCCCTCTTTCTTAAAAGAGCCTGGGGTGGGGGCAGGTGGAACAATATGCATGTGTTTGCTTCCTTATCCTTAGGGCATTTACAAGGATCCATAACTCAGAAAAGACAGGAGAGCACAGAGTATGGGCTTATTAACAATGTAGACGAAATGCACGTTGAGAGCAATCTTCTCCATGTTCTCAGTCCCTCCCCACATAATCAACTGGGGGATTCACAGGCATGTTCTTGAATCATTATTTCAGAACTGTTAGTCATCAGCAACGGGAGTCATCTAAAGAACAGTGAGAGACTCAAGCAGAGAAAGAGGATGAAATTGTGAAACAGTTTGGTTTTGTGTGTGCTAAAGTTACAGAGGGAAACAAGACATATTGCAAATACTCTTGATTTTGGCAGAGAATGGGTGACACTGATTGTCTTGTGGGTGTTGAATATTCCAATTTTTTAAATTAAAACTATTACTAATTTGTTTGGGTTTTCTGTCTCTGACTTTCAAATTCACCTATCTTTTAATTAGCTTTATAAGATAAATTAGTTCATAATAGAAAAATACAAGAAAAGAAAATCTGTCAATTCTGTATTAAAATCTTGTTCTTTGTAGGTCAGTTTTAAATGTTTTTACTCATTTATATCTTTGATAGATAGGAAGCATATATTTTTGCATTGAAAGATAACTCGACCATCTTACAAAGTTTTCCACATTAACATCATTTTCTCTGCTGAAAATTTTCAGCTGTTTTCAAGAAACTGGAAGAACAGCACTACAGACTTAACAGATACATAAATAAGGCATAAATGATAAAAAAATGTGGAGCTTTAACAGACACTTAACTTTGCTGCTTCTGAAAGATGTTTCATCTATTTGTATCTGAGAATAAAAATTTCTGAGGCAGGACTTGAAGACAGTCCAAAATGTAATTGTTAATTATAGGCTGTCTTTTCTCTTCAAATTAATATTACTACTGTCCTGCAACCCCCTTCACACAGCTGGTTATCCCCCAGTTGTCTTCTGAAAAACATTTTTTAGTTTTTAACGTGCTCTCGATCTTCAGTGACAGCTGCCTTCTCATCCTCTCCCCTCCCTCTGAAATACATCTTTGTACATTAGAGTGTTAAGGAGAGGCCTTTATAGCTTGATGTGATACCTATTTATTCAGTATTTAAAGTTAGTTCACTCAGTTAAAAATAAACCCACCCCATTTATTTCTTAAGGAAATACACTAGTATATGCTAATTCTAAAGCCATTCTTAAACTAGTACAGCTGAAGAATGAGGGCTTATTTTTATTATAAGCATTTCTGTCCAGTGCTCAGACACTGTCTGCTAAGTCTGCAGAGTGGCTAATAACAGCTTTGCCTAATAGGTTTGGGGATTTTCATATCCTTTCGTGCTTAAATGTAAAAAGTGATCCCATATACACGTATGAGTCACCAGTAAACTTCTAAATGCATCTCCAAGAAGACTTCATATGAGTAGTAAGGAAATGTAACAGCACTTAAGCATGGTACATTTGTACCCAAACAAGGTTGTGAAGCTGCAGTTTCAGGACCGAAGGTGTGCTAGGAAATCAGAACATTGTTTACAAGTGTACAGCAATAAAATCACCTTTCTTTGACTCTAATCCTTTCAAACAAGATGAACCAACACCTCTTTCCTTTAAAAAGAATTTTTCTGCAGAGTAGGTGCCTTGAGTTGTGACCTTACTAAGTTAAGCACTAGGCTATCTGAAGAAAGAGCCTGCATGTTTAGATAAGTGATGTGACTGTCTCAGACAACTGATTTGAGTGACCTACTTGATTTGTAGGGAATTGAGCATGGACTGCTAACTACAAATGCTGCGTGACTGAAACCAAAGTATCTTAAGAGTTGTCATTTGTCTCTTATTAAAAAAATAAAAAAATCAGTCCTGAGCTTTCCACAGGGCAGAGCCTGTGTACGTAAAATACCAGCACAACAGAAAGTATAAGTGGATATAACAGCTAAACAACAAACCTCCCGCGTTCACGGTTGTACATGGGGGGGAAGAGGTGCTGCTTTGAGCTGTGCCAACACTAACCATCATTTGTGATAGAAAAATACTTGAGGCAGGTTATACTCCAGGGAGTAGTCCCATCAGAAATTACCACAGTGGATCATCTGCTCAACATGATGAAATGGCAGGGGCTGTCTTTTGCTACCAACCAGCTACAGCCAGCAGAGCCAGACAGTTTAGGTTTTAAATGCTTGGGCTTTGCTGTACTACAATCCTGTGCAGACTGCAAGTATGAACCTAAAGCTGTCCCCGTAATAACAAGAGTGGCAGGGGAAGAGGTCTGTACTTTGGTGTCATTTTGACCTTAGCATGGCAGGCAGCTACAACGAAAACATTCAAAAGCAGTACAAAAACCTTCTCCCTTTGTGCTTAGTTTCCAGAAATGAATGCTATGATAATGAGGAGATTCAGTAAGCCAGGAGATGTTGAACGTGCTTGGAAATATGTGTTGCAGGTAAGAACGATACCACATATTTCTGCTTTCCGTGCTGAAGTCAGTCTGAAATTCATTGTCTGTGAAGTAATTGTCAAATACCTGCTAAGTAGCATGCAATGTACAATGCCAAGTTAGAACTCTTCAGCTGTCTTACTGGCACAGTGTTTCAGAAGAAATGATAGGTACTGAAGAGCTTTTTTTTTTCTTTTTTTCCCTCCCATAGCATAAAATCCACATAATAAAAGTAAAAAGCTCATGCATGAACTCAGTTCCTTCAGCTGAGGAGTAGCTGTATCCAACAACTGGTGTAAGTGGCACATCATTACCAGTCAGTCTTGTAACTGCAGTATACACACCTCATATCAGTTTTAATTGACTCTGGTCTGAAAAGACTGAGTAATGGTCTGTGCAAAATTAATACCTATTTTTTCAGAAGAGCACATTTTTTGCACATCCTCATTTAAGGCAGGAGGGGAGGGGTTAAACCATTAGTTTCCAATATGTTATTAATACCAGTGCTGTTTTGTTAAGTATACTTAAATTTAGCATTGATGAGTTTTAGTATTTTGACACTTTGGGGAAGGTATGTAGGATTCCACGAATATAGACCAAATCCTCTTCCTTCCCCCTGCAGAATATAATTGTTTGGGGTACTTACTGACCTTAAACCTTTCCCCTGTAAACTGGGAGAGGCAAAAGGCAGGAGGGAGAGCTGATCATTTTACCCATCTCCTGTCACTGCCTTCCCCCTTCAGAGTGATGGCGTGCAGCAGACAACCTACCTCGCCCAGCGCTACTGCCACGCGGCCACGCGAGAGATCCGCAAACTGCGGCCGTCCCCCGAGAGGGAAGCCCTCATCCACCTGACAGAAATGGTTCTCATGCGAGACAAGTGAGACAACTCCTTCCACTCATCCTGGCAGCTACTTACCAGACTGTGCCTACATTTACTTCAAAAGTTATTTGCTTCCAACACAGGCTACCAAAAATTATTTTTTTAAAAGAAACTTTTTTTTTTGACATTCTACCTTTTTTTTTTAAAAACAAAAGTTTAACATGTTTTACTGCAGGAAGCAATGCAATTTAGAGCAAATCAAACTGTGCTGTACAATTGTTTTAGCGGGGGGCTATTGATTGTGGGGGATGGGGAAGATGTTTACATGTTGATGTACAAAGGCCACAATGAGAATAAATATAAATCAGTGTATGAGAACTGAAGGTGTTCCAAATTTCACTTGTTTACACTAATAAACAGAACATGCATGCACAGGAGCTGGCAAAGAACAGAGATGGTTTGAATGCTTCCCTGGCTGTTTTAACAACAGAAGCAACCGGAACTGTACATATGATACCGGTTTACTATAAAAGACTATCTGTAGATTTTAACTGGTTATATACATCAGTGAGTTCCAATTCGTACTGAAATAAGGTATGCTATTGGTGGCTACTCGCTAGCAGTTAACAAGATGCAGAATTTGAGACTGCTGCAGTTCAGATAATGAAAGGCTCAGTATTTCTAACTCACACTAAAACTAAATGATTCACCAGCCAGTCAAACCTGCAACTCCATCCCCTTCCATCACTCGTTTAGAGAGTATATTCAGTACCCTTCTAGAAGCCTGCTTTGAAGTCCCAGACACATTCCTCTCACAGTAATTATCCAGTACCACCACATTCCTTTTCAGGTTATTTCAGCCACAGAATTTGTAGAACAGGGAGGCACACAATCTCTATCTCTGCCTGTGATGCCTTAACACAATAGCCAAGTTCCTGTCGTGTGTGTTCCCCCTGGGTGCTCTCTGGAGGACACCCCGCTGTCTCTTCTCAGCAGGGCACATCACCAAGCCACACAAGAGTTTCCTCAGAGAACTGTAAGTTACAGATGGTGTCCAATTTTTAATGCATCTAGATAACTAGATTGTATCAAGAATCCTTGCTATAATTAAATGTTGGAAGAAAAGAACTTTTAAGAGTATGTGTAAGTGTGTAATTCAGGGTTTCAGATCTAATTTATTTTCCCTCTGTCGGTGATAAATTCATGTTACAAACATTTGCTTTTCAGTACATTGCCTGGGATAACACAGTCATGATTTTGCTACCTTAGCATTCCAAACTTCTTTGCCAAGCCAACCAACAAAGTAATGGACAAGACCTTTGGTTCACTTATATATTTATGAATGGAAAAAGTCATAATGTAAATTTACTCATTAAAAAAACTTGGGTACAAATTACACATACATAAGACCACCCATTTTTTGATTCACATGGACACCTTAGACCCAAACAACTCATTGTAATAGACTTCAGTGAGAATACTCCAGGTAAAGATTACAACAATTGGAAGCATCTTGGATTTTTAAAAAAGTATATTTCAATACATAAGTTTGTATGCATGCTTTAAACAAATATAGTTCAAGAATGAGCAAAGAGTCTAAACAAAAAGTAATATGACCAGCACTAACATTAAACTTCTCATCCAGATTTTAATATGTTAGTCTAACGTAGTGTTAGTTACCATGCTGTACTGAAAAATGTAATGGCACGATCTGATCATGGTTCATTAAATATTATACCCTACTTCCCCATAATATTTAGGCTGGTCATAAAATTAACAATGCATAAGTAAATAAGTATAACCAGTTATAGACAGTTGTTTGTTTTACAAATTGCTATCAGGTAAGACATACTGTCCCCAGAGACTCAGAGATGGACATTCAATCATACCATTAAAACAGTATGGCCTGAAGAAATGGGCACAATTTTTTTAAAGTATATTAAGACAATCCTGTTAGCTTTTAGTTACCCCTTGTAAATAATCATGGTATGACTGAATACAAGACCAAACTTTGAAAAAGCAAAGGATTTTAATCGGCATAGTGCATGATTGATTCAACGTAATTCCCAGGAAACAAGCCAGTTACTCGATTGCAAACTCCTTCATACCAGCCGTCATCGTTCTTCTTTATCACATAAATGATTGCACCCTCCATAAACGACAGCTCATCATCTTTGTCCTTTGTATAGTCATATATAGCAACAACTGTGGATTGGAAAGGGACATGTTTAGCATTTTATTAATAGCACCAGAATTAAAAAACAATTGTACTTCAAAAAATATTCAGAGACTAGTTTGCTATCCTGGGATTTTCCATAATGAATTCAGATGCTTCCCCTGTCCAACATTAAGTCCAGAAAATGAAATTTCACTTTACTTGCAACATTAGCTCCCAATAAGAAGTGTGTGGTGACTACACTGAATGCTTAGTTAAGTTGCTGACAGGTACTGACTGCGACACAGTAAAGCAGTGCATGCAGACACTTAAAAGCTGAACTATGAAATAACTGACTCCATAAGTGTGGCAGCCATTTCTGGTCAGATTACCTCAAAATAACTTTTAATTTTTTTTAAATCATTTCACTAGAAAACCTGCAGCTATATATATATATATATATATATTTGTATACACACACACACTGTATTCAGTGTGCGTTCTTCTACACACTGCTGTGTAAAGCTGCTCCAACAAATGGATGGTCATTCCTACAGAGCTTATATGTGATAGGAAGTTCTGGCATCAATTTTCAAGAAGCTGCAATGAGTGCAAGTAGAAACATTACTGTAGGAGAAAGCAGAAGCGAATTTACAGCAACATCCATTATTTTTCAGTACGTGCTTGGTGAATACTCTTACAAACCTCCAACTCACTGTGTGCCACTAATGAAGCACAGTTAAAAACTACCACTATGAATATACAGACTTCAGACATCACAGCCTTACCATTCAAAACAGTGAACATGGATTTATGCAATTGATCAGCTTTAAGAATTTCAAGAATATCCTACTTTACACCTATATATATTTTCAGAAATCTGATGTCTTTGGCAGGAAATCAGCATCTCTATTATTCATGGAAAGAGACATTTACTATGTTAGTTCATAGTTTGCTGATGGGGGAGCCACTGATGAATTTCCTCAACACATTTTATAGTTGAAAGTCTAATGATCCACTCTATCTAGTTCAATGCAATAAATACAGCTCAATTTCTGGCCTTTTTGCAACAGTTTTTAGACGATTGCCTAGCAATCCTGAAGTAGCTAAAGACACAGTCCAGCTCAGAAAAGACAAAAGCCATACAATTTACATCTGCTTCTCATAAAGAAGCTTTTTGGTTTTCATCTGTTCTAGAATGTTTGATGGTATTTTGTAATTTGTCCAAAAAAGAACTGTATCTTATAACATTAGGTGTAGCCACAAACAATATTTGTATAGTATGGTTTGCGTTCTGACTTAGGAGGGACAATGATTGTTCTCATCAGATCCACATCAAGTCCTTCATTCCCTTCAGATAGCATTAGTCCTCTGACATTGCGCTAACGCAGCTGCAACGTCTCTCTTACCTTTCTCTATATAGTTTTTAGGTGCCCAAGCAGGATCTCCATCTGCATAGGGATCGCTGTACTGCACAACAGCAGCCTCCTCATCCTCATAATCCACGGGAGGTGGGGGTGGAGGAGGAGGAGAGTCATCAAACATCGGCATCTCATCGGGGGGCGGAGGTGGGGGAGGAGTCGGGCTATCAGCAACTAAAAACGTTTGGAGATTATTTTTTTTTCTTAAATCAAAAACAGTGTGGAGATGCAAAACAAACCTGAGGCTGTACACTGTAAATAAAAGGGGTGGGGGGACAACACAAAGCATGCACTATAATTCCATGCACTGATTAGAAACAAGAGGCTTTGTATTAAACAGCTACAACACACAACTTTATTTGTTATTAGTGGTCAAATCTATGTATAAATGCTACTAAAGCACATGCTGCGGGGCATAAGCTGAATATCAGCAGAGAGGAAAGCTTCCTGCTCCGACGTCCATGCGCTGCAGCGTTAGCTATGGGAGGACTCCGAGTGGCACCCTCTGAGCCAGGCAGCAACAGGCCTCTGGACTGGGCCAGCACCTTCATCTTTTTTTAACAAATCCTTTGTCTGTAACCATCACTTTAATTTCTTTCTGAACACTGCTTCCTTGGATTCCTTCTCTCTCAGAGCTAGCATTAAGGGGACAAAAAGATCTGGTGTGGATCATAAAAAAGGGAAGAGACTAGTATTTAAGATTTAAACAGGTAAGAGAAAGCCAAGTAATCCTTCTGCAGAAGAAAAGCTTTGTACAGATCCTTATCTTGCAGACTAGCTTGTGTGTGTGTGCACACATTCAGGATTCAATTAATAAATGGAAAACTACAACAGGCAGCTGGTCCTCTTAGGGAAAAAGTGCTCAAGGAATTAAGTCTATAATCCAAAATGTGTAATTCCTGCCCTGAGATTCTCCAATCAGCACAATTACAAGTTGCTTTGGGAAAAGGAAAAAGAGAAAGGCATTATGGTACAATCACTTTTAAAATCAGTTCATCGAATTAGATTCCAGTAATGTTCACAGCAGCTGGCAGCAAGGGAGAGAGATGGCATGCTCAGACGCAAGACATCAGGTCACTTATCCTATTCCTTGAGAGCTGTGGTCCACTACACAGAGACCGAGGGGTAAGCACTAAGAAGCCAGAAGTTACTGAAAGGAAGCTACTGTCACTAAAATCAACTTTGTTACATAGCAATAGAGGTTCATTTTCAAGTGATTTGGGATTCTGCACATTGAAAACAGGCTGAAAACCACTGCTCTAGGCAAGGTTTGATAGAATGAGCTATCAGGCTCCAGGATGTGCAGGTCCAGCACACAAATTTTGAGAAGAAAGCCATGCTACAGAGTAAGGGAGGAACCATATTGCATTGAGTGAAGCTTTAGCCACTGCTAGTTCAAATGGCACAGGAGACTAGAAATAGGATTTCTGTTTGCTTGAACACCCTTTACTTTCACCTGGTTGCTACTCCAGTGGTGACAAACCTCTCCTCTTCATTCCCATGCTCCTGACATGAGGCTTGAGCACAGCTCCCATGTCCTCGCTGGGTCAGACTGGCTGTGCCGCTACAGGGGAAGCCAGATCTGCTGCCAGGGGGCAGAAGTCTGCAGGAGCTGCTGGGGCAGAGGCTGCCTCAGACCTGGCATCCAGCCTGCTCCCTACATTTGAAGAGTCAATGCTCTTCTCCACCTGCAAGCCCAGCTCCTCTTCGATTTGATCAGCTGAGCTGCACACCCCACAGCAATCTCCCTCAGTAAGACTGGCTGCCACTGTATTAGGGATTCCTCTCCCATACAGAAGCCCATTTATATCACTTGGAGACAGGCTAACAAAGTCTTTGGTGGAGTGAGCACTATGTCTTGCCCCTGTTACTGAATAGCACTCACAGGCAGGATTCATTAATCCACCACTGGTACATGACAACACTGTTTATGAATGGATTGATTTTGTGCAGTAGTTTCAGCACATCTTTCACAAAATGTATTTCTCCCCTTAATTTCTGTCTGCAGCCAGGAAAAAAAAAGTATTGAAACAACAATCCTTTGTGATCTTGAGAAATCCTTACCTTAAGAAATGCAAAAAAAATTTTTAAACACAAAGAAAGGTTATATTTATTGAACAATGAAACTGCATATTTGAAAAGAAGAAAAGAGGGCAGGAAATGCAAGTGTAAAAGCGCCAACACGTACTCTAACTGAGATGCAGTGCAGAAACTGCAAGCTTTATGGGAAACATTTAAAACAATTCAACTTCACATTTAAACGAGGGCAGACAATGGAACAGAAAATTAGACAACTGTCACCCCATCAAAGTATGCCCTCGCCTCTTGGACTTTAACCTAGACTTTTCCTAGTTCTGAACTTCAGCAGATTCTAGGACAGCATCACTTCTCCTAGGGGAGGGGAAAAAAAGCATACAAAAAGACAGGCTAAATGAAATAGGGTAAAAGGATGGGTATTTATACAGCTCCAAGTTAAGATATCTTTTCTTGTATATATTCCCACCCCTGTTCTTTAAGAGGGGACCAGCATACTCCTTTTGAAAGGACTGAGTGTTGACAGTACAGCACTTTACATCCAATCAGGTGTCCCCAGGCACCAGACACACTGCAAAACCTCCCTGAGGAAATACCCACAGTTTGGGCACAGGGCGCAGGAAAAAAGAAAAGGTGTCGCATCATTTCTAAGGCCTCTATCCTTGTCCTCTGAAAGAAATCCACAGAGCAGAGGATGCTGCTTTCACCTGCAGATCTCTATGATAAGGAAAATACAAGTCCACCCACGTCTCCCTAACTCCACTCCCCCAGAGACTTCTTGCAGAGAACAAGGCAGATGAAAGTCTAGCACACAATGCCAAAACTCAACAATAGCCCCTACAGCCAGTTTTGCTGAGCATATGCGCAGACTGCCACACGCACCCCTGCCTCCAAAATGAGGCAGTAGCAGCTCAAAGCCATACTTGTTATATAACTTTCAAACCCAAGGGACTATTAAGAGGAAGAAAATAAAAAGAACAATTCTTAAGACCAGATTTCAAGCTTGAGCTATTTTGCTGCAATCTCATTCACAAGTCAGCTTGCATTTTATTGTTGCACACACGAATAAGTCTGTCCCTTTCACCTCCACTCTCCCAAGGGCTGTGTTATCTCCAGGAGGACAATACTTGGAACAAGTCAGAAGCAGGTGTCAATTTTCTCAAGTTTATCTGCAAGTGAAGACATTCTGTAACCTTCATCTTCAGCAGGTTTCTCTCTACACTTTGAATTTTGGAAAGGTTTGTCAACATTATTCTATGGCATAGCATTACATGATAGTATAACATGATTCTTACTATATACCAAGCACAACACCAAAATACCTTCATTTTGAATGAGAACCAGGGAGATGTCTCCTAGATGCCACTCTAGGGGAATGCTCAGAACATGACCACTTAAAAGCTCTAATGGAAGCTCAGACCTAGGGGCCCCTAAGTGGATGCTGAAGCTATATAGCTAACTGCTTAGCAGGAGCCCCTGAGATCCTAGCAAACCCTGCAATGGTTCCAAAACACTTTAAAAACATTTTTTATTTATTTCATGCCCTACCTACATTGCTTTCAGTCTGTTGTTAAAAGAACTACAAGGTACTCCTACAGAACAGATATCCCCAGATCAAGAACATGACTTTACATCTGCACTAGCACAGTGACACTCACCTGAAAGGAATCAGGCAGTAATGGTAAAAGCAGAGTTACCAGTATAGAACACCTTGCAGCACAGGTCATAGCTAGGGAGCATCTCTCTCACAAACCTAACAAGCAGAGCTATGCTGCAAGAAGCTCAGAAGGGAAATCAGACTAGAGAACACAAAGAAATAGAGAATGAAAGGCTGCTGAGAGGAGAGATGCCTTACAAGCTCCTTTGTAATGGCATTAGATCTTAAGACTGCACGTTTTCAATTGACTGTACTGCTTCCTGAAAAGTACTACAGTATTGGAATCAATAGTTACACAGTACGTATTTTGACATTCTACATAAGCCTTTCTAATTAAAACTAATCAATTATGCCTAGTGGAAAAGGCAGGATGATTCAACATGAAATTAATATTTTCAATTAAGATACATTTTTATATTCACATCAAACATATGCCACATTTCCCACTGTATTTCTATAATAAATTTGCAGTTCAGAACTCAAATGGGTCAGTAATAATCATGCACATGTTATAAAATATTGAAGAGTGTGCCCTTCAGCTCCAATAGCATATTGACACTAGAATGCAAGATGGTATTATTAGCTGCTGGAAAAGGAAACAAAATAGAGTCTGACTTGCGAGCCATGCATGCTAGAAGAGAGTAGGCTCTACCCTTTAACATCTCAGCTTGTCCAAACTTACTGTTTTCCTGCACCCTGGCCACGAAGCCTGTGAGAGGTATCTGTGGAGTCAACTGAGGCATAGGGGGAGGGGGTGGAGCAATAGAAACTGGTAGCAACACACACACACCATATGGGGGAAAGTCAAACGGACAAAGGAAAAAAAAAAAAGAAACAAACAAAAGCAGCCGTCAGTAACCGGGACCACAAAACAAAGTATGTAAAGAACAACAAGAACACACACACAAGAACCTTCTTCAAGTTTGTGTTTCCAACAAGGCTGAATTCATGGTTGGCAAATCAAGGATCAAAAAGAACAGCGTGCCCGTGTTTAGCCAGATAACAGCCGAGCACAGGTTGCGTGTCTGGAAGCTCACCAGGTGCGCACGTGAAGGTTCTTGCTCTTTCACACGTTCTGTGTGCTTCACCTGGGGAGCACAAACCTGAGCTTTTGTCTTGCTGCTAAAGAAGGATTACTCAAATTTAGCAGTTATCTTTTCAAAGTACACTACTAGAAGTAGAGGTGATATTTTGCATGATTCTGGACTCCTTCTCTAAAATAAAAGTAGAGCACTGCATCAAGTGCAGAAAAGCAGCACTGACACACAGCAAAGAGGATGACTTTGCAAGGAGAACAGTATTCCAACATCAATACCTCACATTCACACAGAGAGCACCTCCCGCCGTTTTGTTCGGGTGGGATGGGAGCAATGGGCTAGCTTACTATGCCTTTGGCTTTCATAGAAAAAGCGATCTTGTTACTTGCTGATAGAAAAAACAGGTGGGTTTAGGGCAGAATGGAGCTTTACTAAGCCTTCTGCAGTTAGAGGGCACTCAGCAACATAAAGCACTGGCAAGGCTTTGACAGCTACAAGTGGCTACTCCCCGGGAAGCACTTGCAAGCACGTCTTTGAATATGGATCTGTCTGGTGAGCAACGAGACGTGTGACATACAGCACCAGTGCTCAGAGATGCTGTGCTGACAGCCCAGATATTCAACTCTTCCCTGCACAGGTAGGAAGGGAATGAGAGCAGTAGGGCAGGCCATTCATCCTCTGGCAGGATGCCTCCCCCTGAAGTGCAGGGAATGAAAAAAACCAAAACACCCCCCCCCC
>VZRE01000130.1:96434-165117 GCA_013396775.1 Cephalopterus ornatus | reverse complement strand
CCCCCCCCGAAACCTACAAAACTTCAACTCATTTGTTTATACTGTGTCCCTTCTCAGTGGAATTTCTCTTGCACTGAAGCAGCGAAATTCCTGTGAAGATGGGAATTCAGCAGCGTAATGCAGTTGGAACCAAATTTGAAAGAGGTTCTGTACTTCCAAGTAAGCAACAGTTTTAAATAAAGCCATAACTAAGATTAATGTCTGATGAATTAAAATGAAGCATTTAGTTCATTACAAAACCAATAATCAAATAAACTGTATGAGATAAATGATCAATAAAAGAGAACAAACAGGTGTCTCACAAAATTGAAGTAAGCATCTAAGAAAAAAGAGTATTGGTTAGCATTAAAAGTAAAACCTTAAGGAAACATGGGACCTGGATTTAATGTGAAGACAGTTGCATTAAAAAAATAATCACCAGTTACAGAAACAGAGGAAAATGGTTTCACGTAGAAAAACACACCCGTCAAAATACTATTTTAAAAGAGTTAACAATCAGTATTTTGAAAACACCAGAGAGGCTAGATTAAGAAACAGCACCTGCATTTGAGCAAAAAATTGCTTTGGACAAATGTAAACATTCAGAAACAGCGGTGTGCACAGCACTTAAGACAACTGAACTATTCCCAGAAATAAAATCCTGTTTACTCTACAGAACACAACTGTCCAAGCAGGAGGGAGTTTCTGTTGTTGTGGTGAATTAATCTGGAGGAACAAGAGTGTGGAGGAAAATGAAGGGCTAATGTGGGTGAGAGCGAGTAGGAAGAAAATCAGGATTGGAAAAAAAGAAAAGATAGGTACTGTGTCTGCATATGAAAATACTTTCTGATAAATGTAATTACTAAACCACTCAGAAGACTCTTCACCTCAGCGTCTCAAATATTTTATATGCATTCTTTCCTTAAGAGTAAGTACACAATAGCAAACATTGGTCCAAAGAGATCTTCAATCCAAACATCAACATTTCTTTTTAAAAGAAATATCCCTCTGCAGTTTACAGAGTTGGCATGCTGAACACTACCAGGGGAAACCACTATATCACTATCTCTCCATTATGTGTATTTAGTCAAAATTTATGGAAACAGCAAGGAGGAAGCTTCTTGACAGAGCTTTCTACCAACACTAAAGTGGATCCTTGTTTTGCACACCTTTCTGCAGCAAACCTCGTTTGCCCTGTTGGGTAGGTAGGCAGGAGGCTGCTGACTAAAATCTGATCCCCTGTCCATGGCATCCCTCATTCAAATCCTCCTATACTCCTAACTAGGGTGAAAACACAGAGGAGTCATCAACTAAAAAAAGAGAAAGACTGAGCTCTTTAACAGTCAAGCTTAAAACTAAGAACAAAGGAGACACTTGGAATCATGAAAGAATTTAGGAAAGACAGAGACAGGAGGGAACTGTGTAACAGGAAGATGAGCATTGTGCTCTCTTGCCACTAGCCCAGTAGTGGGGGGACTGTACTACTACAACCATATTAGGTCTCCTGCAAAAAACACTGGTTTTAGTTTGTGTTCTCCAAGCACACCTGAAATGCCAAGTATAATGTGCCTATAATTAGACAGGCAATCATAATAATTTCTTGTCATGAGTAACAGCAAACAAGTTAGAAGGGAAAACAGTATAATTGCAGATATTGCAATTACTGTACAACTTCAATATGTTTTTTCTTGTTTGTTTTTCCTTCTATTTTAGGAAAGAAAGCAGTAATCTTATTGATGCTCTTCATAAATTAATTAAAATGCCATGCATGCTTTTACAATAATTTTGCTCAAAACAGTTTGTGATTTCAGAGCTCAGCAGCTTACTTGAATTTTGAGAATAAAGAGGCCCGCCATTAACATGAGGTTGAGCAGAAAATGGGGCAGTCACAGAAGGATTCCGTCTGTATCCACCAGAAGATGCTGAAGAAGTGGTAGAGTTGTGTCGCGAGATTTGCCTGGTCATTGTGCCATACTGGGAACCAGGAGCTGAACCAGGAGCAGCTGAAAAGCATTAGCCAGAGGAACCAAGGAAAAGACTTAAGCAGAACATTACTTGTGATAGAATGCAGAAAATAGAAAAAGTCCAGAACATGGGAAATACTTGATTACAGTTCTCCAATAACTTAAGGTCAGTAACAGGAGATTAACAGAAAAACAAACACCCCTGTTACTATCAATAATAAGAAAAACCACACAGAACATAAACCCACACTCACATAAAGAGCACTGAGAAATGCTGAGAACTACTCCAAGGGACTGGATTGGACTGGAAAATTGAATCAGCTTCCAACTCCTAAGTGTATCTCAATTACACAATACCCTTTATTAAAATGCAAACAGAAAAAAAATCCACATTCTGCTCAAAACAAATGTTTTCCATCGTGAACCCAAATTTGTCTCCAATCTAATATACGACAGTCTAACAAAACAGTAAAATGTCATGAGCTTCAGACACTTGGCACATTTATCAATCATATTTGCTAGTTGTGCTTCTACATTGATGGAATTCGCACTAACAAATCAGAATCACCAATGCCAGCTGACAGAAAGGTATGTCACTCATTCTTCAGGATAAACACCCATATTAACCTTCACATGCTTGGGGCACAAACTTCAAGGTTAATAAAACAATTTAAGTTCTCTTTCGGATTAACCTCTGACTGATAGAAGAATCACATCTTGCAAACTAATTTCTCTCACAGATTTGTGGTCACGTGAGTCAATGCAATTCCTAAATGCAAAAACTGTTCTGCAATAAGATGTTCTGTGGTGTATGATATAAATATATTAAAAAATGCGCACACATACACAAACTGCAAGTGATCAGAAGTTTGCAGTCCTGTAATGCTATCCAAAGTCACTTTCACTTAAGATTTCAGTAAGGGAAAGTGCAAAAAGTTATGTGGATCAAGGCCTCCAAAGCTAATTTCATAACTCAATCAATTTTGTCATCAGCCTGTGACAGGAAAGGGCGGGGTATTTTTTCCTGTCTGTTTTGAAAAGTACTACTTTTAGATCCCACCCTAACTGCTATATGTAATGTTGGAGGCAATTTTTCAAGAACTGTTGGTTTATATCCTCAAGTCTTCCAGTTTGACACCTGCCTGCAGCATTACAGAATCAAACCCAAGCCACTGACAGACACTTGGGCTTTCCAGTCCCCTTACGCCCACAGAGTAGGATACACACATCACCCTACACAAAAGTTACCATTTTTAAGCCAGAGCACAACTGTTGTGGCTTAGTTCCCGCTAAGTGCTGGAGTGAACCAGCAGCAGCAGGGACACAGCCAAATACCCACCGATTCTGAGATCTTATAGATTAGATTAATTAGATCTTAGGTTTATTGGGAACAGATTTCAAGCAACTAGCAGCCTTTTCCCCATATCTTGTGCATTTAGCTTTAGAGGCTTTAAAGCACAGAAAATTAGTGACAATTAGATTTGTTTAAAAACAAAACAGAAAAAATACCAGAGCTGATTTTTATATTAAAATCATGTAGGTCCCACCACAGAAGAAAAAACACCCTAAGTCCATTAGGAAGAGTTGATTATTGATTATGCAGCATGACTGTAATCACTTCAGCACTGACAAGTCTCACCTATCAGACTGCCCATCGGGAGAGGTGGTGGCAGTGGTGGTGCTGGCAGGGCTCCAGGAGGAACAGAAATGTGTGCTAGTAAAATAGTTTATATTCCCAATTAGGCCATATTATTAAAAAAAAAGAAAAAAAGAGAAAGCAAGCAGTGGCACTTGATAGGCTTCCCAAACAAATAGGAAAATTCAACTTCTGTTAACTGATACAAACTCAGGCCCTGATCAAACCAAGGCTTCTCTACCTGCTGATTTTTATTCCCAATGATTTTTATGGGATGTCAGACGATAGTAAGATTTCATGCCTATTTGTACCACTGCAGGAGCAGAAATGCCTAGGAAAGGAAAGCCTACATGCATATAAGGAACTGAAGACTTGTCATCTGAGGAACAGAGAAATCTCTGCAGTAACAAAATTACATTACACCAAAACTCCACTATTTTCTTGTGCAAATTAGCTTTCTGGACTTGCAACATACACAGTAAACAAGTGATTGAGTTGGTTTATTACCAAGATAATAATCCTGCCATCTTCTAATAAAGAAGGATCCTACCCATTCTCACCATTCATCATTTTTAAAGACAAGGAAGTATGCTTTCAATGCTGAGAGATCCTGCACGGTTCTCTTTCACCGCAGATGGTGAAGTCAGAAGGGTATTTCAGAAGACAACGTTTCCCATTAAATATGTACACAGCTGCTGCTATCAAGGCATCCAGAAACGCCAAATTGTAGACAGGCATTTAAAAATATATTTAAGTTTTAAAATGATACACTTGTCTTCTGCTCCCCCTGCACCCCCTCAACTGTCTTGTGAAAACATGGGCCAAAGGTGTTTTAGCCACCTGCTATTCTGTGCTTGTCCTGCAAGTACTTTTGGTAAAGAACTAAAACTTCAGATGTCCTTCAGCACTCATAAGGGATTTCCTGAGCAGGTTGTGCTTCAGGACAGATTCTACTACATCACATTCAGTCAAAAACCCTCTGCAAACACAAGCAAGTAACAAGCAGCCTTAAGTTACCATGGGAAGAGTCCCACATACCTGGCCCGATGGTTGGCGGAGAAGGGGTAGGCACGGCAATGGGAATGCCAATACTGCTGCTTCCACTGTTCTCTCGACTGCCACTTCCCCCACTACTGCCGCTGCACAAGAAAGGCACGAGCATTAGCACAGCATTTCCTACAAAAGCTTATCAACGGTCACACTTTTTGTGTGAGCTCTGCTAGCCTATCTCAATTACAGACCGTCGAAAAACCCCCTATAAAATGCCTCTGCCTCTGTCTTTACCTACAATTGCATGCAGATAATCAAGTCTAGATACATTATGCTACTAATAAATGGAATTAGCTAAGCTGATAACCATGGCTATGAATAAAATGTGTAATTAAATGCTTAAAAAAAAAAAAAAAAAGGTAATCAACCATACAAGTTCTAGGCAATGGAGTAACAACTTCAGGAGTAGTTCAGGGGCCTTGTAATAATTGAAAGTAGTATGCTGGGGTTGAAAGAGTTCATGCCTAAACTCAAAATAATTATTTAAGATTATTTATGCTGTCAGCTGAAGGAACATTTCCTCTACTCAGAACAGAAGTTTAGATTGGTAAGTTTTTAACTGAGAACAGACAGGATAAACCATTTGGGATGGAGTGTGGGGTATGGTGTGCATAATTTTCAGTATATTTAACACTGCCCCCTTCCCATGCACATACTTTTTGCGTATGAGAAGTTTGTTTCTAAGACAGTCTGAAAGGTAACAACACAGCCAGCTCACATTTTATATATTATAAGATATATAAGTCAGAGGCCAGCAATGCAGAACATACTTATGGTGAACGACTGGATAACATTTCTACACATGCCTTTGGAGGCCACAAAACTTATTTTCCTTGAGGAAGCTGAAAAAGAATCAAAATTCAGATAGACTCTATCCCTATTCTTATCTAAGAGCACTCCTTAGTTCAGGTCTTGAATTTACATGGATTAAATTGATAATGTAAAGGAAAGCAAGTAGACAAGATGTTTTGAAGCCAAAACATCACTTTCACTCATCCATGTTAATTAAAGAGTACTCCGTGATGTTATAGTTTATTTACCATTCCTGGAGAGCTACAAATCAGTCAACAGTCAAGCGCAAATCATTCAAATATATCTTAAGAAAATAACACTGTTAAAAAAAGAAAATTAGTAATCTGAAATGGAAGACAAGATAATTCCTTCAAAATTAGTGTTCTGTCTGCTGAAGACCTTGATCTTGTAACCATGGTTGCAGCTGAATTTCTAACTGCAGTCTACATAAAAGAAGATCTTGTGAGACAAGAGTAAGGAACATTCACAGTAGCCAGCTAACAAGATCTTCGATGCAGCAACATTTACAAGTTATTTAATTCTGACAATATTTCATCACCAACTGTGGCCAAAATATTCTCTCAGTCCCTGTTAGTGACCTACCATGTTTAACTGCCTGCTGGGAGTTAAAAAAAAAAAAAGAAAGAAAAATATTAAGAAAGAAGCTCTCTAAAAAGTAGCTAAGCTTTTACTTCTAACTAAATTGAATTCTTCTGTCTCTTTTTTCCCTGCAGTTTTAGGCCTCCGATAAAAATCAAATCGGAAAAAACTGAACTCAGTCAAGAGGCTCAGAGAGAGATCTAGCCTTGCAACTCAACAAAAAAATTACATTTTAAAAAAGATACACTCAGCACACGAAGTATGAAGACGCTTTTTTGTATTATGGAAGTCAACAGTGCAGTGAAGTTCTGTTGATGCAGTGGCAGAATAACTCACCTTTTTGCCTTTCAACAAAAAGCCAACAGGCACAAAGCTTCAAAGCTTTTCTGTGACTTTAGTAAGCAATCAGCTTGCCAGGCAGGAAAGAGTTACTGTGAGAAAACCCTCTACCTGTGTGTTCGTGGTCTCTGGTTCAAGGAAGCCGTTCTTCCTGGACTGTGCTGACTGCCCAGCCTGGCAGGACTGGTCATGTAATCATTGGGGACTGTTGGCGGTTTGACTGGCTCCAGGGTTTTGTAAGGAGTATTTCGTCTGGTAAAGGAGAAAAAGATTTGAAGATAAAGGATCAGAAGATCAAAAGGATAAATAAATGAAGTAGTAAAGCCATTTGTTTTCTTAAGTTTTCATGAGAGATCACTGCCCAGTGACTCACATTACCGTATATTAAAGAAATTCCACTGGGACGGGTAGACAGGTCACAGTCAGCTGTCTAAAGTAATCTCATATAGGCAGATGCATGCAAGTTGGCCTATAGCATGTAAACTGGCCAAAAGAGCCTAAACTAAATATACCACCCAAAATACATTCCTTGAACTACATAACATACAATAGCTACATCCATGTAACGTTTTGGGGTTACCTGTCAATACACCACACACAATAAACTTTCACTGTAACAATTTCCTCTTCCTTTCCTTCCGAATGCTTTCCAGAGGTATTCTTGGTTAAAAGCATTCATCTCATTACAACAGGAGTAGGGCTGAATCAAGATTCACAGAAAAAGTGACATTTGCAATCACTAGTGCCTTTCCTAGGAGCACCGTTTCACACAGTAATCAAGCAATCTCATCTCACATTAGCAGATCTGAAAGTGCCTCACAGATGAGCTTCATTGCCTCCATTTTGCAGCCCAAGAAAGCAAAGCCAAGAAACATCCCGAAGTCTCTACCTACCAGACTGCACTGAGTCAGAAATATAACACAGATCTTTCAAGAACTATTTTCCTAACTCCTTACTGCCTTAAGAACAGTGTGTTTATTGTACTGAATGGCAGAGTTCTTTGGTTCTCACCAGTAACTAAAAGATCCCTTGCAAAACACAGAATTTGGCAATGCACCAGCTAAGCAACAACAAAAACACTTAACTACTGGCATTTAATCATTTGTTCGATTATTGGTTATAACTGAGTTGGTAAGTTATACAGCTTCCTGGTATTTCAAGAAACTCACTGACTTCCTTCTCACAACATGAAATGCAATAGTACTAAACTTAAACTGTAACAATTTATTATTAAAACGTCTCAAAGGAAAAAGTGGAAATACCATAATTGTTTTCATGTACTGTGGTGTTTGTAAATTAGTTTGCCTATATAAAGAACTCTAGATGATTTTATTATGCAAGCTGCCACCACCTATAGATTTGCCAAAAGAGATCAGTTGTGGGAAAAGTAAAGAAATTTTGTATTCCAGTTGTAAGAGAGAGAGCTAAAGACTACCAAATAAAATGATAAGCAAGGAAGACAACATGCTTCCAACAGAAATAACCTTGAAAGGTATTGTTTTAAAGTACTCTACCTTGAAATGTGCTGGCAATAGGAACTACTGTTCAGCTCTGCCGTACCAACTATTTTGCAGATATAATTTAAAAATACTGTCAAAAGCAAAACCCCACTGCATCGTCAGGTTCAGCAATGCCTCACCTTCTCCTTTGTCCTTCTCAGCTTCATTGAAGAACTCAAACTCCTAAGCACCAAAGCCGCCAAAACCAGATTCTTTCCATCACTCAAATCCAATCCTTCCCTTTGCTTTTCTGCCAGCCTCACAGAGGATGAAAGCACTCTTTTCTGACGCTCCCCAGAGCTCCCCACCTCACTGTCCCCCATGTTTCAGTGTGACCTGATAACCTTTGCCAAGAGGGAGAGAGCTACAGGGAGTCAGTTCCAAGGCCTTGCTCTGCTCCAGGACCCTTAAGGAACAACTTCAACTACTCCCACCATCCAGCTCCACCAATTCACTCGTTCTTACATGGTACATAAAACCTGAGCATCCAAAGTTTTCCACAGTCTCTCCCTTCAAGAGACCCCTGCTTGCATCAGTCCTTTCCCTTTTCACTCTATGTGATTTCTGTGCAGGACTCCCTCCCCACCATACTCCTTTGGATAGTCCTGCCTTGGAGGGACAAGCTGCACAGCAGGCAGCACGTACTTAAAGGCCCGTGTTACACACTATGCTCATTCTGATTTACACGCTTATCTCTGCCTTCCGGATCAAAGGGAGAAGAGTAGTATCCCTGCGGTTTCTAGCGATTTTTTCTGCATAAATTAGGGTAAGTCATGCCTATGATATTTCATGCTTTGGCAGAACACGGCTGCTCAAGACAAGAACTGTACTTCCTGAACAAGGGCAGATAGAAATCTCTCTTACAAACCCACATAATTCCTCCCCCTCAGCCAACTGCTGCCTCTTGTCAAGCTCATCTGGAAATGACATTCAGCTGATTAATCCTTATCAGGCATCAGCTAAGGCAACCAAACAGCTCTGGTTTGTTCAGGGGGGAGCATTAGAGAGGCAGCTCACCAGTACATCAATGCTGCTGTTTCACTAGCAAGCATCCAAAAGGACATGAAAGAGCTACCCAGGTTCCCAGGGCTGATAAACAACTCCTTCTCAGCCAGGATAAGAGACACAATTGGAATACTGATTTCATGCCCCTGAGCAATGGGAATTTTCACAAAACATGCTGAGGAAACCTCTAGGGTAACTTCTCTGTGGAATACGCAACAAACACTACCATCAAAGCATTGAATCTGGATTAAAAAAAAATCACTAAGTCTTCCAACAAAAGCAGTTGCTGTTTCTAATTTTCCTTGACCATTGCTCCTGATCCCCATTCTGTTCTGACTCATTATTCTTCCTTTTTTGCAGCTTCCCGCCCCTCCCAGACAACATACCTGGAGCTAACACAACCACGCCAGTCAGCCAGCTTTACAATGCCTCAGTCCCCCATAGCATAAAGGCAAGGCTGAATGTGACAAATAGGTAGAAGGTTGTTTAGGATGCCTTTTGGAAGCTGTTACCCAGTTGCAAGGAAAAAACCATATGGAACGTGCACCGAGCTTCTTAAGTATTAATGTTTTGGTCTCTAGCAACAACTACTTGCTGGCACACCAAGATAAGCAGATTTCACTCCCCATAGGTTCACAGCAGCAAAATAGATGCAGGGAACTCTGCTCACAGTGGGACTTGGGAATAGCAAAATCCTTCCCAATTTAAGCATAAAACTAAAAATGCACAAGCCTGCAAGAATCAATGTTGCCACTGTATTCACAATGCCACAAATTGTGCTTAGATAATGCAGCACCGACATCCATTTCATAGCTCATCTATGTTGAGAAATGAGTAGATAAAAACTTTACCAATGAGGTCTTTCCCCCACTGGAGTGGGGAATTGAGATTCTTTTGTGTCACTAAGGATTTCTCCCCAAAAACAAGAGACTCTTCATTTACCCGTATCTACAATAAATCTTTCAAATCTTTCAAAAGGTCATCAGGAAAATAAGAGTCAATGCAGCTGAAAGGGTTTATACAGAAAAGGTAATTTTGATTTTTTTGCTAAAGGCAATCACAATTGTCATCTACTCATGAATTTAAGAAGCACCAACACCGGCACAATAAAGTTTCTATTACACACTCAGGACCAAGCAGTCCATTCTTACCCCAGAGTTCCTCGGCCTGACATGGGAGGACTTGGTGGTTTTTGTGTAGGCGGATTTGTTCTTGACAAGGTGCCAGTTCTTGCAGGCTGGTTATTTCCATGCTGAAATAAGGGAAAACATGATTTTATTTTTGTAACAGAGCAGCCCTATTACTGACAGCTTTTTTTTTTTTTTTAAGTGTAAGAATATGAAGTGAGAATTCCCAGACAGCTGTCAAACAGCAAGTTTTCAGCTACACACAAGACAGACACCAGTAAATATAAAGAGTCTAAATACAAGCTTAATATTATTTTTGCTATCAATTTACAAGAGACATCAGAAAGGTAGGCAATTGACAGGTTCATGCACAAATCTCTTATATAATTCTTTTCTTTAAAGGGAAGCCACATTTGTATTCATAGCCATTCAAGTGTTAATAATTTAAATCAAACTTTAACACTGACAGTACAATACAGCCAGCATGGCCCAGAATTTCTCAGTTTGCCCTGCTATTTGACTAGCAGAGTCATTCAGGTTGTCTGGGAAGTCTCCTGCAAAAAATGTAAGTGAAGGGATCAAGGCATCTACTGAATTCAGAGCAAAGCACTATATGTGTTAGAGAAATTAATGTATCTATGTATAAATGCAGATGTCAATGTATCACAGATATATTGACACACGCTAAATGCTGTAAATAAAAAAAAGTATAGCATGTTTAATCTAAACATCCTATGGAAAGCAGAAGAGAGTGTAAGAGAGCACTAGTTTTCAGTTTTAATGGCTCTGCAGCCTCTACTATCAGTCACATGAGGCACTGTGGGTCAAAGGAGAAATAATACTTCTTACCTTGGCTTTTAGCCACTTAACGTTGGCAAGAAAAGGGGGGAAAAAGGTAGAAATTAATGGCAGATCCATCACAACTGACAGGACAGCTTAAACTACAGATAATCACATTTTTTAAAAAATCATTTGTGTCTACTGATAATTAGCTCATCCCAGTACACTAACAGAGATTTTACTGTCTCAGTCACTGAAAGTTCTGTGTCTGACAAAGTGACCAGAGGAAAAGCACTTGTGTCAAAATTAAGTTTAGCTCAGCTTTGCCAGGTATGTCTGCCAGGCTCCTCATGGGCAGTAAAGGGGTGGAAAGCCCTTCACTGACCATTCAAGTCCAAATCCAAATGAATGCTATTTCAACGTGCACTTAAGAATTCACAGAACCACAGTTTCAGCTATATGTGCAGAAGAGATGTGCCTGTTGTTTTGACACTTAACCTTCATGTGTTTTGAAGAAATCCTAGCTGCTGCATTGAATGGCAAATAAAGAAAAGGGAATTTTCAAACAGGATGAGCAGCAGCACCTTTCACCTCTGGTTTATTGATTGAAATCTGATTCAACTCAACACTGGCTGCTCAAAAATTGTGTTGGCATGGCTCTAAGGATTGTTATTCTGAAATTTTAGCTCTTAGAATCAAGTAATTATGTGACTCCACTGTATCACTTTAACAGCTTTCATGATTGTAGACAAAAAAATATGAAAACTTTGCTTCATGACGAAAGCATGTAAAATTTTAAATAAATTCAAGTCAAGTTCTCTGATTTTTTTCAGCGGGGAGACCTGGGGGGGGTAGGAGAATGGGACACAGGGATAGACACTCATGTTTTTGAATGGGAAAAAGATTGGTTTTATCAATTTGAAAAAAAAAAAAACAAACCTAAAAAAACCCCAAAACAAAAACAGCAAACACAAACACCCAAAACATAAAATAATCCTGGTGCTTTTTTTTGAGATTGTTTGGAAATAAACTGTCACTTCCAGAAAAAGCCTCCTAAGGCACAGCATTTCAAACTGTGGTTTGCACCTTCTCTTCCTTCTCCAAGAAACACAGATCAGTTTAAAGGCATCCATGAACTCAGTAAAAAAAGTAATTAAAACATGCTATACAGCAATGTGCATTTGAGATTACTAACGGGGTCTGCAAAACCACTGAAAAACAGCTGGGGTTTACAAATCAAAAGAGGTTGAAAGCCACTGCCCTGAAGTTATTCATATTACAGAACAAAAACACAAAACCTGTTCCAAAATTCAAATGAAAAAGGTTTAGCTCTGGTAAGAAATTTTAAGGTCAACCCATTTACTCCCAGTCGGGGCAGAGGTTCATCCCTGGAGTGGCAGACACTTAAATAACTTCTGTCCCCACATGCTTATTTCATGGATAAAAATGAAGGCTCAGTTTCCAAGATGCCAGACTAGTCTCCAAGGCATTATATTTTTAAAACAGGCCTTTAGCAATGAAGTTTGCTTTCTCCTCTCACAGGAATATGTGACTCTTCCCCTTACTTTCACCAGTTGCCAAGGGCAATGGCATAACACAAGGAATTTGTTAAAGGAGACCAAAAAGTGAAAACCTCTTGGTCTTGTCTCTCCCCAGCAGCCATAGCTAGAAACTTTTTAAAGGCTTAAAGGAAAGGGTGGCATGGTTTCTTATCCAGCCTCTACTACTAAACTTGCCTGCCTCAAAGATATAAACCCAAAATGCTTCCTTTCTTTCCTTCCCTTATGCAGTGTCACTCAGCATTTATGGTGAGTATTTCCACCCCCTTCTTAATCCCTGTTACATTCTGCCTTCGCTGCAGTGACAACAGGAGCATCAACATCTAGCAATGATTCAGTTATCTTCATCTTATTTCAAGTCTTTCTATTGCTAAGTACTGTTTAACACACTAAACATTTATCTCAAGTCCAACAGCTCTTGACCTTTATTCCTGTCTCTAGCACTACATCAGGTGAGCTTCATCTCTTTTGCTACCAATTAAACAACACACAGACAGATATACATTGGAACATGCAGAAGAATTAGAAACTGTTGTCATACTGCTTTCTATAAGTAAAAAGATCCTCTCTGTTGCTGTCAATATAAACAAGAGTCATACAGACAAGAAAGCAAAAGGCCAGAACACAAAAAGAACTGGGATTCATATGGGAGAGGAACTCCTGAGCCAAAAGACCAAAGTAAGGGAGGAAAGCAAATGAATCAAAGCGAGATGAACCATATGGCTATTTAATCATGGTTAACAAGCTAATTAATTAGGAGGAGACCTTTTTTTTAATTTATTGACTGAGCTTATGAGGTTAATATTGCTGCATTTCTTGGTCTGAAAACAAAATCTAGTGCTTTCTAAGCAACTACAGAAAACTACTTGGAATTGGGAACAGTTTATGCAGCAGAGTCTAAACTCAGCATGATCTTAAGAAAAAGGTGAAAAAAAGATAGCAGAAATTAAAAGGAAAAGTGGGCAACATGTTTAATGTACATTCAAGCATCTCTCTACAAATGCCTCTAGGCCAACCAGCCAGTTGGCAGAACATGACCATCACCAACTTGCCTGATTAGTACCGAGAAGGTCAGAGCCAGGAAGGAAGGAAATGCAGGGCATGAAGAGAAGCAGCAGCATGCATAAGGTTCACAGCTTGAAGAGGGAAGAGGCTGTTCTGAGAGGGTATAAAATAAGAGATGGGAGATGCAAAAGGAAAAAGGCTTAGTCAAATAAAGAGCATCACTGAGAACTCCTGCAGAAGCCATGAGGAGCATGACTCGCTTCTCCTGCTACTTGTAGTACTGTACACACAGGGGACAGTTGTCAGCCAGATACCAGCATCCTGGATGACATACAGAGCAGAACAAAACCACAGTGTGTAGGCTTGCTGGGAATGCTTATGATGCTGAGGCAGAGAACTAGACAGACCAGGATGTTCCCAGAAAGACAGCAGGGTAAGCAGCAGTACTGGTTGAGCTTTCTTGCAACCATCATAACAGAGAGATGTTTTAAAGAAGCAAGCAGAACAATTTTGCCTTTTCAGAGAAAACCCAACAAGCATGTGGCAGTCCTCAATAAAGCTTTAAGGGTTGTCGCAAAACTAAAAGAAACAAACCACAGTCTTAGGTTCAAGAAACAGGACTCAACCTTGTTGCATTTCCAAAATATCACAGCTAGGACAGTGGCACATCTGCAGGGTTTCAACAGCATGGGAGAGCAGGCTGACCAAGGACTGAGAGCCATCAGTGGACTGGAAAGCAGTAATGCAATTAAGGCAATGGGCAAAACAGGTGTTTGCAACAGCCAGGCAAGGCATTTATCAAAGCCAAAAGTGAGGCTGCTCCCGTAACTGATGCCAGGAATTTAGAACATCTGGACTGAAGAATTTTAGCTGTGGGTTTGGAAGGACAAGCAATGATTGCTCATACCAGGAGGCTTACTTGCTTAAGGCAACTATTTTGGCAATTCCAGCATACTCAGTTCTGGTAGTCTAAACAGTACAAAAACACCTGCAAGATAAAGGCAGTACTGCAGGTTGCTCTAACCAAGGCCAAAGGGAACAAGACCAAGAATTGCATGAATGGGTAGGGTGTGAGGCAATCAGAAGTACCTGCTGGTAGCCAAAGGATGTCCAGACACTGAGGGACTCCAATGGCTGGCCTCAGGAGGCAGCGATCTAAGTGTTTTTAATAGTTTTCATGCCAAGTAACAAGTCATGGGGGAACATTAGTTATGTTTCAGGGAACTATAAAGCTATCATTTGAGCTACAAACTGCACTTGGAAAACTAGGGGCAGGGATGTTGCACACAACTCTTTTATGTGAGCAAATGTACTATGAGCACACAAAAGGCCACTTGCACACAGAAGCAAAATGCTTATCACAATGATGTCCAGCAAGTTTCTCCTGCATATGTCAGCTATGAACTCTCCAATTTCAGATTGCAGGAACTTCAAATCTCTATGCAGGCTGGTTGTACTTCCCCCCTGCTTTATGCTGCTCACTATTTCTCCCACTCCTGAATTTAAAGAGCCAATTTCTCTGTATCCTCCCATATTTAGGACCACTGAAAGTCATCATTAAAGACCATGAAATCTAAGTGCCGATCAATGGAAACAAAGGTTTACAAAGTGTGCCAGTCTGATCTCCATTAATAGTAAGTTATGAGTAGTATACTCATAATTTTAATGTGTATAGTCTGCAAAAGCAGTAATCGGCTTAAGATCTGTTACCTGTAACCAGTAATCACAGTCATCAGTTGCAACAGAAAAAAAACCCACATGATTGCTCTTGACTCTTTAGTCAACCTCCCCTTTTACTTAAAAAAGGTATTTCCTTTATTAGTCAAGGGAGAATGTCCCTACAGAAAGGTAGGGCCAGTAGACTTTTTGAAGTGCAGCTTGGCAATTTTCCTCAAGAATACCACAAAGGTGACACAGAGCAAGAAAAGTAGCAACTGGAAAGGTGCTTGTATATGAAGGTATGGGATGGCTGAGGAAAAGAAAGAGTAAAACCCCAAGTCTAGAACATGATTTCCTTATAGAAATCAAGATACAGAGTTTGGGAGAATATGTAATCAAAGATGCCTTTCAGCAGGCAGGTTGTATGTGGGTTTCAGACACTCAGGGTAACACACTTCTGCCACTAGTTTTGTGCCGTTTTCAAGAAAGGATTCTTGTGTCAGTTTTCTTATCAGAATGTGTCAGAAGCCTTTTTTGTTCTTTATCCTCTTATAGTCCATGGTAAAGCAGATTTTTTTTGAGAAAATTTAGGCTTCAAATCAATATTTCTTTCAAAATTGAACATATGTAGGTAAGTCTCTCTTCAGTGAAATTTTACCTTTATCTTTTAACTATAACCTCTCCCTATAGTATCTGCAACATAGTAATTAGTCTTCTGTTAACAGCAAACAGATGTAGCTTGTCAGTATTGCTTCTCTCCTTTATTTTTGTTTGTTTCCAATTAAAAGGCAAAAATTTTCAAGTCAAATGTGACCTCACAATGTTTTTACATTTTAAACTGCTATTAACATACAAAAACGTGCTCATGGATAATAGACAAACCTTATATTGTTCCCTCAGCACTCAACAGTCTTGTTCAGAGAAAGATTCCGAGATTCCTGCCTTTAAACACTTCAAGCTTTTTCAATTGAGTTGGCAGCTTTGCATCTAACTACAATAAAAAAGGTTAACGTAAAGAAGTATTTTCAAAATTAGAAAATAGAGTCCTCAAAGTTTTGAGTTTTCTTTGAAAGCTGAAAGGCTTGAAACCTACATTGTATCAGATGACACTAGGCACGCTTCTGAATTTCTAGTAGCAAGTGCCCTATGGAAATCACACAGTGTTAACACTCACAACAGAGTCATTAGAGTTGGCAACAGGAAGTTACTTTTTCCCTCAGAGAAGCATTCTTTACCCTACAGCAGTATTTACTGTTTGGCCGTGACCCCAGAGGGATGATGTGACATTAATGAAATTGGCAACACGACATCCTTTGAAGCGTGAATGTCTGAGAGAGGCTGGTAAGGGGACAAAGGCAGCAGTGGCTCAGGTTCAGGATCCCTATCTCACTTTGGTTTTATTAAAGTGAATTATTTAAAATTTAATACTCCGATGGCTAGCACATAAACGGTGTTACCCTAAAGGGTACGTAGGCATGATTAGGTAGCCTTCCACCCTCACATCAGCATCCTATCTGCCTGTCTGTTTTGCACTGACACAGATGTAAGCATGAGGACTGCAGGCGAGTAGGACAGGCTGAGAAGGGTGGGTGAGAGCAAGACTCCCTTCTCTAAGCTTGGTGTTTGGTTAGTTCTGGCCCAATCCCTACTTTAAGGGAGTCCTTCCAACTCCTATTTGCTTGAGAAAGATTTCTGAACGCTTAACTCCTGTTTGACTTCCTGGGCTCGAAAGCTTCTTACAGTTTTAATGTGCTGAAATGCAAATTTTTTTTATGGTGACAAAACTACAGTTTTTTTCTTAAAATAAAGCTGAAAAGCAATCAATCTTCACATATAATTTAAGTTTGGTTTTGAAGAACTATTAGCTCCATAAAACAAACTTGATCCAATTACAGCTATTAGGCATTTCAATTAGGCATGTATTCAACATTTTATCTGCCTGTACCATAAGGCATCATTTCAATTTCCTACTTAGCTGCCATTTTACAAATTGCTGCAATTCCACCTGCCTCCTAATCGAAAAAGATTATAATAAATTCAAAGGCCAATCTGAATTTGGCTTTTAAGGGCAAATTCTAGGGCTTTTAAGATAGCTTATGAGCCTCTTCCTCCTTCTCCCCACTCTTAAACTAAGGATTTTCTGTATGAGTAATTGTGTTTGACCTATTTATTTGCTGGCACAGTATATTTTTCCTTTCACAAAAAAAGGAGAAAAAGAGGAAGGAAATGTTGAAGTAGCCTCTGCCTAATAATTTTAAACCAAGCTCCACACAGGAAGGTAGACACTCATATCACAACAGTTACTCTTGTTTACCAAGAACGACTTCAGCTACATTCCCGTATGCCCAGAGGGTGACAGCTGAGCAACTACTTAACAGACCAGCAAAAATGCTTGCCTGTGTGTTTCTCGGAGCCATCCACACATATTTGTGTTGCAAGGCAAAGCCTTCTTGCTAGCAAATCAACTTTAAAAGCCCTCCTGATTTTGACTGATGGCTTAATAGGGACATATATAAAAAACAAAAACCTTCCTCCTTTTGGAGACATTGTCTGTATCTTTCCCTGCAACTCTGTCATCCCAGGATGCCCTACAAAAGCTTTTCAACAAAGAAGCTGCTCGAAGAGCAAAAAGCACTGCCTTCCAAGGAAGTGTCTCCCATCAGTGAGGAAACCTGCTAAACCTGCTGCTTACCTCACTGCCACCTCCACCCTCAGCTGCCCCCACAAAAATTGCTGCATGTATGTTCTCCCTGCCCCAAGTGCAGGCACCTGCTTTTGCATCCCTTCTACACAGCCATAAGAAACAGAGACAAAGAAAATGAGCTGTGAGTATATACAGGAGGTGTTCCTGCATTTGCTCAGATGGAAAACGTATGGTGAAGACAGCATTTACCCTGAAGATTACACCTTTTTTTTTTAACTCTGTGAGACATTATTTTTATGTACACTTTTTACATAAAGTAATTCAGGATCATGATGAAAAATATACTGCATATTTAATTAGTATCAGTACTTAATGAAATAAATAAAAGCAGAAACAGGGTATAATCCAGTCTGTATCTTTGGTTTCTCTCCTTGTATTTTTCATTTCTGTTTCTTTATCAAAGCCTGCACCAGAACACAACAGAGTCCCACTAACAGCAATAAATTGTCATCTGCAAATTTCAAAGTGCTGCATAAATTTTATTTAATACTTAAATGACAATGTATGTGTTGTACTTTATTTTACTGATAGTGGCTACAGCAGAAGACATTCAAAGACCTGCAAGTTAGCCAAACTGACAATTATTCTAGGCAAAACTCAAACTTCTTTTCCTCTAGAAAAACATGGTCTATAAGGCCTTGTTGGACATGTTGCTGTCCAACTTAGGGTGAAGTCTTTGCTCAAGAAAATAAGACTTAACAGAATCTAAAGCAGCTTCTGAGACCATTCTGGACAAGACAATGTTTGTAATTCAATATGCTTCCCCCTGATTTTTATGTCCAAGCAGCAACTCAGGTTCTCAGCATCATCTGTTATTTGTGCTGACTTCCAACATGACCTGATCCGGTTTCTGAAATTGTTTTGGTTTGATTTTCTTATAAACAGCACTAGCTACATCTAGGTTTGCATACAAAGTAAGCTACTTCCTCAGAGCTTTGATCTGTGTCACTCTTGAAACCCAATTAATATGATGGCTAAAATATTTAATTATGTCATTAATTAATGACATAATGATGTAATGAGCGTGTCATAGCACACTCTTTTCAGCATTGTGTCCAGCGAATGTCAACACTAATGAAGGTGTCATATGCATGACAGCCACCTTGAACTATATACCTGAGGTCTGAGGGGCAGCTTATTTCATTTGTGTAACAAGTCTACGTAGAAAACTGTTTCATGCCTTTCACAGTTGTAAAACTAACTTAGGCAAACCACTCAATGAAGAAACAATAGCAAGATATAATTTGCAGCTGACTTCTAATGAGTTGGTAAATTTGGTTACTACTAGAAGCTTTTTTTACCTCTGAAAAGACCAAGTTTTTAATATAGAATAAACTACTAACATTTAAAAAAACCCCTTTCCCATAAGAGCTGTCTAGAAATAGGTAAACAGAACTTCATTTCCACCCCCTAAACAAAGAGGGTCACATGAATAAAGACACTGGCATTCCCAAAAGCAAATAGCCATATTGGAAAATGCAACTGCTACACCTTAACAACTTCAGCCTTCATGGATCAAATCACCTGTTTTGAGCCTGCACAACGCAAGTAGTTCAGCAAAGCATCAATTTCAGAGACTAACAGTAATTATTCTACTTTTAAAAAGTCTTATACAGCACTTGATCCTGGAGCACTTAAGTGCAGAAACCAATAACCTGACACTGAATTCCTGTGTTCTCTATTCATAGAGCGCTCAAATGCAGACTGTACTGAGAAATCACCAATTTCTCTGACTCCAGTGTTTCTATTTTATAGAAATTCAGACCACGTCTTTCAGGCTTCTACACAAGACTGTTTTTCATCCAGTCTGGCTTCAATTATTAGTGTAAAAAACAGGTTTAATACAGGTTTAGTTACAAACAAAACAAAATAAATTGGTAGTCTAAAGTCACTACATTAATTCATAGTCTAGAGCTGTCAGGGTATAGAACTGCTTTCTAACCTGTGTTGAAATTAGACTCCTCTGGCCACTGGGAGGGTTACTACAGAGCAGGAGGGACCCTGGTACTCTTTCGTGTCAAGTAATTCTGAAAGATCTGTTCCTCAAGAGCTCAGCCATTCAAAGGGCTCACTACGGGCTGATGCAGCTGCACAACTGACTGACCAGAGCACATCAAGCTTCAGAGGATACAGGAGTGTTGAATAAATGCCATCCAAGGGAAGATTGCTGAAAACTGAGTATACCTGGAAGGCCTGCTCTAGAGGGATAGAAAGGTATTTATTATAAAAAGATGTCCAGGGAGCAAATGGTGTTAAATTAATTCACTTCACTTATGACTATTTCAAGGGGGTAGACATTAATTTATGAAGGCTTTTATTTAGAGAAAAGGAAAACGAGGCTGTCCGAAAGCATGAGAGTGAGACGTCAAAAGTCACTGAGATTTAAATGCAAACTAGCTGAACCCCCTTCTCCTGTCCACCCTCCGAAACACCCCACCCCACCAGCTAGTTTCCCCATAAGAAAAGGACTTAATTTTTCTCAACAACTAAAGAAGTAAAGGGAATGGCAGTGACAATTTTATCAAAAGGAGGAAGGAGCAATAATCCTAAAAGTCAGTCATGGCTTTTTCTGACAAGTCATTAGGCCAAGATCATGAGCCATTATTTCCTGACACTATGACTACCACTGACAGTCACAAGGCTATGGCAAACATTGCTCAAAAAACCCTCACTGTAAAACAATCCATTTTGTTATTGTAATGTTTGTATGTGGGAGCATATCAAACTCATAATCCTTCCTATCATAAAGGAACTAAACATTTTAATATCAGTAACATTCTGCCCTGACCCTGTCTCCTGGTTTGTGTTACTTGGAGTCCTCAAGTATCCGGGTATTCTTACCTTTACGCCATGGCCAACATCATCCAGCACCGTGTAGTCTATAGGTTTTCGAATATACCTTACAGGACGTTCCATGTTCGCTGGTGCTATAATTTTGTGAGTTCTTGATGTGTTCTTATTGGTCGTCAAAATGCCTATCTCTCTGCGAGCGACCTTTTCTTTATGGATGTCCACAGTCTAGATTAAAAACAAGAAAGTATGGGTTTCTTTAGGCATTTGCTGTTTTGTTGGTTTTTTTTAATAGAGCTAGCTACATGTTTAGGCTTCACTGTTAGATAAAGAGTCTGAACTAAGTTAATGCTGCTGGCAGGATGCCAGTTTATCGATGAAATGAGTTTAATCTACACGTTGTTAGAAAATTACACCTTAATGAAATAACCAATATTAATAATAAAATTACAATTACACATTACTGCTTTGACACTCTAAAGACACCATGCAGATACAGTCCTTGCAGATTAACCCTCAATGTTCTTAATGACTGGCACTAGTAATAAATTACTCCAACTCCACAGCTGGGAAACCAGGACAGACAAGCTAAGCAATTTGCCCACAGCCCCAGAGGGGGACTAAGCTTGGGAAGTCTGTGCGGTAATTTCTTTCAGCAAAGCCATCAGTGCATGTCAGAGTAAGAGTCTGCATAGAGAAGGACTAATTTCAGCAGTGAGGCTAGTTTCAATCACACTGTTCATAGCAGCTTTACTAAAAGAATAAAACAAAGCCTTAAAGATGCAAGTAAAGCAATAAAAAATATGCTGAGTACCATAATTTTATTAGAAAAATACCTAAAGAGACAAAGAAAAGCCAGTCCAGAAGTCTGTGAAAAATCAAACAAAGCTTCACATAACAGACACATGTTTCTACATGCAATATAACCACTATAAAAACCTTAAACCCTAGCTGAAGGAGAACAAGTGCAAATCAAGCACCAGATGCCACAGGAACTCTTCAACTCTAGAAAACCTATTTCAAACTTCACAGATTGAATTTACTGGTTTAATTACCTATTAGAACCTCAGGACCTCGTTGCAGGAGATGGTATCTGACAAAAACTACCATCTGGAGCAAAACCTATCAAGCCACCACTTTCTCCACTAAAGAAAGTTATTCTTAGTCTGTAAGCATCAATTCCTCCTAGAGAAACTGTCATAGAAAAAAAAAAAAGAGTGAAGATTCAGAAAAAAACCCCCAAATTTGTCCATCAGTATTCATTTAGGTATGTCTCTAGAAAGAGTCTAATCTAAATTGAATGTTGTGATGTGCAAAGTTTTGTTTAGTGAAGCAGAGTCAAAGATGAAGCACAAAAATAGTTTTCTCTACTTCTGTATGAAGCAAGATGAAAAAAAAAAGTCAGTATCCAGGAAATGACCACTTCTAGGAAAGCCAGCATTCAGTGTTCACTGTGAAATATCTTCAACAGAACTGCTTTTTTCATTAACTGGTGCACATGCTCAAGTAATTTTAAATTCTCCTGACTACAGAAAGACATAAAACCTTCCTTAACAGCTTTGTTAGGTACCACTGCAGATTATAAGTGGGAACACAGGTGGAGAAGCACCTAAAGCAGGAATACCAAGCAAGCTTGTTTTCACAGCTTAGAGCTAAGTAACAGACTACTTATAACATTGCAAAAGGTTCTTTTACTTCAGAAGCACAGAGAATCTTAACAGAAGAAAGAGTTGTGATTTTCCAGAGCAATGCAGGATATTAAAAATGTATGTCTGCATTAGCTTACTTGGAATAAATTAGTTAAATATTCCAATAAAACTTTGGAGAAAGCTTTATTGTTCTAAATGCTCATGCTCTGAAGAACCCCCAAGTCAGGAATTAAAAAATCACATTTTCAAGTGAGACAATCCTATATCAAGCATTTACCACTACATCAGTATCAGATATCACCCACTGCAGCCACATTTGCTCTGGCAGCCAATTTCACAGATGACAGAATGAGGACTAAAGAATAAGACTACTCTTATTTTTTCAAATCCAGCTATTATTTGTTCTTTTCCTTTTAGAGACTAAAATATACATGTTAGTTCTACCTTCTGTTTATTTCTTGATTTTTCTGAAAAGGATTATATGAGTGTTGTGCTACATGTTCTTGGATCATCTCTCTTCTAATTTCTCCATACAACCTGAACCTTTTTGTTCAATAATAGCAGGTCTCAAACTTCCTTTTAAAACTCTTTAATAATAAGCAGCTCTTCATATTTTGTAATACATGAGCACTGCACAGGTGAGAGAAAGAACCAACTTTAGTTAGAGTCAACTGAACAACATAGCAACCTAGGAGGCTGAGAACACCAATCGAAGAAACACACTACAATGTTTCAAAATACGATATTTTAAAATACTGCTATGTCCCTTGAAATAAACCATGCTTCTACTTCATTCTCACAAAACAAATCTGTAATAAATTCATTTTTTGTTCAGTGGATGGACAAAAATGCATCTTTATACTAAGAGTTCTCTTAACGTTCATAGGAAAAGAAAAGAGAAACGAAACAAAACAAAGCCCTTCACAGTACAAAAAGATGCATCTTCTCCTAGCAGGTAGTCCACAAAGACTGATTTTTCCTCTGTAAAAAAAAACAATGAAAATTCCATAAGTTACTGGAGCAGAAGGTAAGAAATTCCAGGAAAATATGCTGTATCATATCTGTTTTGGAAATTAACTTAAGTAATACTGCAACGAATTGTTGTTAATGGAAAAAACTCTTCGAACAAGGAAACAGTATATATTAATTTTATCAGACAGCTTATCCAAAATGAAGTAGTGATCTGTAAAGCCTTTGCACGGCTTTCAGTAAGATAAACAAAGCAAAGAGGAGACTGGATGTATCACAGAGCAAAGAGGAGACTGACTGTATCATAGCACAGGGCCAGCAACGGGGCACATATGTAAGCCTTGAACAGCATTCAGGCATGCCTGTGCTAGAGACTAATTTGCTGTTCAAAGCAAACGAGACTGCAACTCCCACCACATCTGGCGCACCGGAAAAGCACGGCGGGATTTTACCCCTACACAAAGCAAAGGCTCACAGCATATGCTTTGCCCAGAGCAATGGGCTGCCCATCAGAGCTACCAGACAGCATCTTACTTCAAGAAATTACCTTTTTTTTTTTAGATCTGCGTATTATTAACTCTGATGTGAACATTATGCAAAACAAAGCACACACCAATTGTTCACTTTCTATTTTTATTTGTATCTATTTGCTTGACATTCACAGGAAGTATATTCTTTAGTCATAGACAATGTTTTTCATCTCCAAAAGAGGAAATACTCAACACACAAACAGTTTTTAGTAGGACAGCATAGTTATCCAGCTAGATGAGTTAATGTCCAAGAGGCGCATACCAGATATACCAGGTAACAGCCAAAACAGACAATTACCAAAACTCTGGTCACATATGACATCTGTAGCTATGAGTAAGTGTTTGTTCTGATATGGTAACAAGACAGCTAAACAGTAGTTGGTCTGTGATTTCATGCACAAAACCTACTTTTAAACATCAAAGACAGAGGAGCAAAGTATGGCCAGCCGGCTTGGGTTAACACAGATTAATAAGCATTAGCAAAGAGTCAGACCAGCTTCAAGTATGTTTGGCCTGTGCTGAAACATAAATATGTAGCATAACTTAAAATCTGGGGTATAGGGATGGGAAAACATAATCCAGTGAGAAAAAGTGCAGCATTATACTGATTTGGAGAAGAGGGAAAAGCACAACATGTTTCCTCTGGGAAGCAAGATTTAACTCAAACCCCTTTGCCATTATAACTGCGTACTAGGGACTATGCCAGCTAATCCAGAAGAAAAATTAAGCTTGGAAGTTGAAGGAACTGTTAATTATTAGCTGCCTCCACTATCTGTCTTCTCCAAATCATATTAAAAAAAAAACAGTTGAACAACAGGATATAGAGTTAAATTTTAACTGTTTGCTTCCTCAGAAGTAGCATCAAGGCCAAGTGTAGCACAGCAATGATACAGCAAATAGTCATTCTTTTATTATTCTGTGCTGTAGATACCACTCTACACATGTGCTAGAGTGTGCAAGCTCAGAACAAACAATTTACAAGAAATAAATAGAGACTGCAGTACAGCTGATCAAGCTAATTTGAGGATATCTAAATATTTTAATGCAGCTCACAAATCTAGGGATATGGGGGGGAGGGGGAGGGAAGGCAAAAACAATTCAAGCTTCTACAATCTTTTTACTCCTGAACCACTGCAATTGAAATTATGGGCCAGATACTCACACAGCCACCACTTCTCTCACTAAATGCACGCACAGCTGATAAAGAACAGAGAATAAAAGAAAAAGAATCATCTCTATCAAATCAATTCCACTAACAAGGCACTGCCAACTTCATGCTGTCCTGAAGGACAGGACAACTCATTACACTAATACCACAAAGTTACACCAAGCAAATAGCCTTTAGATTTGTACTCCAGAAGTGTTGTGCAGGAAAACTCCACTTCAGGTTTCCTCTTCTGCTCCTCCCCAGTTCCTCACAAACGAAGCTGTAACAGCACACACACGGACCTGTGTGGTGGAGCTGGAAAAAGCTGCCAGGCTTTTGGGAAGAGCGGAGTAATGGTCAGGGGAGAGAACAGCTGTGAAAGTGGTGGCTACCAGGAAAAAATAGTGGACGAACAAAACTCCCCAAAAGACTAAGACACAGTGTAGAAAGTCACAAATTAAAAAAAAAAAAAGAAAAAAAAGCAAATAAAAACCACCCCAAAAACAACCAAACCATCACAAAAAACCCCCACTTACCAAACACTCTCCCTCCCCACCCATAAAAGCCCCAAAAGTCAAACCACCGCATGAGTTTGAGGAACAACAAAAAGTCCCTTCAAGAACATTTCCTTCATTTAAAAAAACCTAACATCCAAACACATAAGAGGAAAAAAAAATCCTAAAATTACACCACCATTTTTACTGACAGCTTTTCAGGCCATTTCATGCAATGGTTTTAAGAACTTTTATTTTCACATCATGAATGGTCTTCAAACAAATGTCATGTGCTGCACAGTGCTGCATGTCAGTAACTTTTCAATTTGTCCCTAAGTGCACTCAGACAAGAAGTGTAGGCTCAAAATCTACAGGCTTCCTTAAGCTGCTACTTTCTCTAAAGTGAGGAGACAAGGAAGGCCAGGCAGCTTTACTGGCAGGATTTTTCTGTAATTTTGACACTGTATTCCTTTCTTGATTTTTCAGTTTGTGTTGAATATAGAACTGGGTCTGTTACTAACACTGTATTTCAAGTAAGTAAAGCCCTGGTTACAGGTTATCAGTGTTACATATACACCTAAATGTTAACAAAATGGATTAGAATTACTTTATACAAACAAAACCACAGACTTGTAAAAGAAGGGCATAAGAGAAAGAGTCCTAAGACCTCTAATCAAAGACAAGCCAATTGGAACAGTAGATTTCATGTACCCCATCAGGCTGGTAATCCATCAAATACAGTATCTCACTTCACCAAAAACTGTGCCTGATGTGATACGAAATACTGGGCAAAGACACAGGCTTCACAGTGAATCTTGTCAATAAAACTACAGAATACATGGAATAGACAGTGGTGCAGAGAAAGTTAAGTGTCCAGCCTTGACCTCTGGGACAACTGTCTGGATTCTAAGCTTACTACTTTACATTTGCATATGAAAAGTAAGTTCTGTTCTACTACCTGTAAAAATGAGCTGCAGCTTCAGATTTAGGTGGTAAGAGCAGTCAAATACATATAATTGAATGTTAAAAACATTCTAACACCAAAAATATTTTCTACAAGTTCATAGACCCAGACTATAAATAGTAGTATTAACCAAAGGAAACAACTTAACAAACAAATACTAAGGTGCTTTCAGCATCCTCTAAAAAAATAAAAAAACCCCCAAACCCTCAATTCTTTGCAATCTGTTCCTAGACCCAGCTTTAATATTAACCCTTACTGTCATTCTCCAAAATTACAGATTTCATTGTCTTGCTCTATAGTCCATACAATAAGCTTTCCTGGAATGAAAATAAACTGATGAGACTAAGAACATAATCCTGTTTCTGCTTTAGAAATAGAGATTTATTCCACTGCTACTTCCACAAAGAAATTGTATTTAACAAGACTCTAATAGATGAGTTATGGATAACTGAGTAACGGCACTGAAGAGATCCTGGACATGCCACACCGTACAGGCCACCTGCAAGGAAGTCAATACGACCTACAAAAAGAACAATAAAATCCCCAGCTTTAGTGAGCTCAGCCAGACAGCTAACTTCTTCAGAGAGAGCACCATTTATTTTGTAAAGAAAATTCAACAGAAAACTCAGTGTTATCCAACACAGGAAGTGTGAACATATTTAAACTGCAAGAGAAATATTTTACAGAAAAGATCAATTATAGGTTTAAGGCACATCAGGCATAAAAAAGCACAAGTGAATAGTTTGTGAGTTTATGACACATACAATCAGATGTCCGCACAATGTTACAAAGTACATATTTCATTAACTCATGATGAAAGTCCTAGTAATTCAAGCATTTGACTCGATGACTAGTGCATATATATATATTGTATGATCCCCCCCGACAAAATGTTTGAGAAACTTAAGAATTTACCTACAGAACTAAAATAATTTATTTCTATCTCTTATCCAGGAGACTCTGAGCAAGCCTGGCCTCATGGAGACACAGAGAGCAGAGTGTCAGCACAACTGGCATCGGTCACCCTTGTTTATCGCTATGCACACACTCATTTAGTCCATGGGGATCATCTCCAAAGTATGAGTCTGTACTGCCATTGGGAATTAGAACTGTCAACTCCATTAAACTAGAAATTGTTTGAATACCCAAATTGCCACTGCACCAACTCATAGACCAAAACTGGGCAGTTTGGTGAGCATTTTCTCTTCCCAGTTCTTCAGCACAGACATCTGGTTAAGTTAACCAACACTGGAGAAGCATATAAAGAAACTGAACAAAACGTTGACAAGAAGTACTGCCCTGTTATCAGTAACTAGTGGGACCAATCCTGTCTCTAAGGCAGAAGATTGATGCAACCTTTTATCATGTCCAGTTAGCCATCAATTGTGTGAAATTCAAGTCCCTAATTAGCTTTGAACAAATCTTCATCTCAAGTTACCATACTAGAGGCTTTATACGGATTATCTTTCACAACAAAAAGAGGAAAGGTCTTTCTTAGCATCTCCCCCTTCAAGAGACAAATTCAAGACATCTTTAACAGCCCCTTGGACAGTCACCAGAATCAAGTCTGCTGAAGTACTGTCAACTTATCAGTCAATCCACAGGAGAAAGTCAGTGCCAGCAACAAGCAAGTTAGTAGAGAAGAAAAAGGAAATGCTTTTTTCAGTTCCCCACATTCTTTTCAGAATATAAGGATTTCAAGGCTTTATTATTTCACATACACAATCCATCCCTACAGCTAATAGCTGCCTGAACACCACAGTCTAAATGTCATTTGAGAATCCTCAGAACATCCTGCCATGCCTTCTGAAGCTGCACCACGAAAGACAGGTCTCCTATCACCTCTGAAGCATTTAGACATCCGAGTTTCACCTTGTGTGTTTGCTTTGTATGTGGTGCTGGCAATGTAGGAGGCAACTGAAATAGATTTAAGAGCTGCAAATGCAGCAATGTTTTCTGGTGAGTTTATAGATAGATGTTTCTCACACATTCCCTTCAGCATACAGACAAGTGACAATAGTGGGACAGGCTCTCCAGAAAGCTTCATCTCCTGAAGTCCTGGTAAATCCAGACCTCTTAAGGTAAAAGGCCAGAGGAGCCAGATAAGCCATGTCTCATGTAATCTGATATGTCACCTTCCTTTTCCTGCAGAGAGGGCTCACATTCAAGAGCTTTTACAGATTAACACAATGAACTAAGGCCATCAACACAGATATATACAGCAACTTTCACAGTCCATATAAAATGTTCACCATCAGCAGAGGGGGGAAAGGCACTAGAAAGATCAAAGGAAAAATAATAAATGAAATACTAAGTCCTATTTCCAGAAGTAACTCATATGTAAATATATTTAAAATATATTTATACACATAAAATATATTTATATACATAAACTATATACATATATATACATAATTACAAGGCTAACTCTTAATTATGTTTGAACACAGATTATATATCAGTTTAATCCTATGGAGCTAGCCCTTGATTTGAGAATTTAAACTTTTTTCTTTATATACATTAGCAGATTTTTTCTGATTCTCCAAGCAATTGACACCAACATAAAGTGGACTAGATTTCAGCAAGGTCTGAAGATCTTTTATACCTTCATATACATATTTTTTCAGGGGTATCAGGACAGTTGTGGGGAGGAAGTGGTCAAGGAGGAAAGCATACCATAGATATCTCATTTACTCAGGACAGTTTGTTTTCTGCACGGTTTTAGAATTCAGAAGCACTGAATGCAAAACAATAATGGACATAGTTCCACAGCATGTTTCTTAAGCCACATTGATTTCAAGACATACTTTTAATAAAAATTGATTCCTCACTGACAGAACATATGCTTGCAAGTGTTAAAAAAAAAAAAAAAGCCTCAATAAAATCAAGAAGCTGAAAACAAAAGCCAGAGAAATAGGCTTAAAGATTACTGGGCATAGACAAATAGCCTCACCTTTAAGCCTTTCTTCCAAAAGGAAGACTAGGATTCACTGAGAAGTAGACCCCAGCTGGACCCCAGTTTCCAAAACACAACCTGTGGAGTGGCACATACCCCTATACAAATAGCTCTGAAAAGGAAAAAGAGAGGCCTGTTCAGATAGAGGATTATTTATATAGATGCTTTTCAGAGTACCCTACTGGCAAATCCAGTCACACATTCTGCTGGGGAAAGCAAGCAGAAAGGGGATGCAGGGCAAGGACAGACCAGAGGGGCTGGGAGCAGGTACATGACATTCTAGGACAAGAATCAGAGCAAAGAAACCAGCCCACTTGTCCAAGAGCCAGACTTGACTGCATGCCTGATTTTTCTTTCCTGGTGCCAAGTGCAAATAGGACTGCTATGGAGGACACATTCATCCTTCAGACAGGACAGAAGGAAAGAAGCTTCTCATTTTATTCTTGCTTATTCTCTTCAGAGCATGGTCACGGAAGATGCTGAGAACATAAAATGGGGCACCTGACAGAAACCAGTAGGTCTCACCTGTGAAATGCCACCTCAGAGAATAAGGGTCTATAAATGCGAAATATCTGTGGAGAGACACAAGGGTGTCTCATCACACCCTCAACCCCTGCTCCCCACATTCCCCAAGTGAAAGGAAGATGATGCCAACACAGAGCAAAAGGAGGGGAGGTCTGCAGGAGTGTCTTTGGGAACAGGGAGAAGGATGTGGGAAATAAGACTGGCAGATGGTAACTGAAGGTAAATGGAGTTTAAGTCCTACAGAGGAAGAGATTTTTAGCAGCTCTACAGAGGCCCTCATTACAGAAAGAAAACAGAGACAACAGTGCTCCCTCCTCCCCGCTGCATTGGTGAAATGCCAGAAGCATTTTGCTAAAGTTCACATAAGCATGGGGGAAATGGAACTTCAAACATCTGGACTATGGAGGTCAGACAGCGCTGCAGAAGCAGCTGGCCCTGCACGCAGGAGGCAGCTGTCTGCCCGGACGTCAGTCGAGTGAAGGGAAGAGGTGGGATGGGTCTGTGGCTAGAAGCAAGAGCTGGAAAACAGCAGATTGAAGTTCTATTTCTGGCTCTGCCAGACTTCCTGTGCTACACCAAGCAAGTAGCTTTGCTGCTCGGGCCAGTTTCTTGGAGCTGTGCACCTGCAGCAGCACTGAGAATAGACACAGACAGTGTAGGTGGGTACAGGCACAGGCACCGCTGCCACAGCTGCCTGCTCTGAGCACAGTGAAACAGAGAAAGTTACCCCAGAGTTCTCTGTGAAACACCTTCCACCCATGCTTTTAATTGCTAATGAAAATGCACACGTGAGTTGTGGGTCACACTTCCTGTGCTTTGGAAACCCTACTTGCAGATTTTAACCGTTTGAGCAAACCAAACAGACACACGGTGCAGTAAGAAGTGCATTATGAACATTACTCATTAAAAAAAAAAAGCCCTCTAATGACCTCTGATACATGCTCATGGGGAGTACAACAAATTTTTGTGTTCTAGATAACTTTTTATTTCTTTCAAATTTAACTGCTAGTTCAGCACATTGTTCAAGAGGTTGAGCATAATAGACAGGTAGAAAAAAAATGCATCACTAATGCAGACCTCTGTGGGAAGACACCGAAAAGGGAAGATGGGAAGATTATTTGCATTTATCTCTACCTGCCTTCTAAAGTCTATGGGATTTAGGAGAGAAAAAAGTAGTTTTCATTGTGCTATTCCCTGTTCTGAACACAAAATCCCTGATCACTCTAAAATATGCTTTCCAGTATTTGCAGGAGATTCAGCTGTGGCTAAACCCCACACCCCACACCACTTCATAAGCACTGCACGACAGGAAACACAGACCCAGCTCTTCATCAGATCAAAACCACAGCACATGGCAAATTAAGAACTGGTAACCATCTACTTGAGTTTCACAACAAACACTTTGAAAGCCAGTTCTCTTACTCAGTCCTCTCTCTGACCCACCATCTCCCCTTTACCAAGACAGGGTTCCAATAAAAGAACCATCAAGATACATCCCCTCTCCTCTACTGTTCTACACAGGGAACCAATCAGACACTTCGATGATTAACTAACACCAGTTGCTGATTAAAACCGGTCTTTAAAGCGGAAGACATTTCAAAAGAGAAGTGTTTCAACTGTGCAATGCTGCTGATGCATTTTTGACAAAACAACATTTGGGATGTGCAGCCATAACATGTTATGTTTGTATTCACTCTTCAAAAGCAGATAAAATGCTTTTGATTATGTGAAGTCAAAATCCCAACTGCATGTGTGAGTGTATTTCAGTACATGAAATTAGATTTTAGTAACTTCAAATGTTTTTTTGATGGGTATTTCTGAAGATACACGAGTAGATTCATTTAAAAAAAAAAAAAGGCAGCAAAATATGCTTATGCACGCTCCCACATAAGAGTTGCAGCATTTTAAAGTGGTTGAATGAGTCCCTCTTTTCCTTACGGGAAGCAATGCACTTGTCTAGAATTAAACAAAACATACAAACCTAAATATATTTTTGACTGAAAGAAAGCGCATGGACAGAAAGGAAAATGAAAACAGCTTCTTCAGTAGTTTGGACTCACTAAAGAAACACCATGGGAGTAGAACAAAATTGTATGTCAAACGAAAAGCATTCTGTGTGCCAAAAAAAGCAATGTCGTAGGAGATGAACATGTGCAATTGCAAAGAGCACTGCAGGTGGCTGAAAAGGAAACCATCTAAAAAAAGCTTATAAAAAAAAATAAACTCAACAGAACAAGTTGGAATTTTCTGAAAGTTTGTCTGAGGTAAGGAGCTGTAACAATGACAAGTCAGGATGCTCATGCCTGAACAAAAAACAGCCCAGAGCCAAATCCCTCACTTTCAGTTGTAACTTGGCAAGTCAAACTGGGGAGGGGATGAGACAGAACCTACAACAAGAGAAAGGGAGCTAATATTGCCTTACCTCTAATTTATCACCTCTTTAGCGTCTTATTTTATCATCTCTAATAGCAAAATAAAATACCTTCCAATAATAAAGTTTATGTTAAATGGATTATTCTCATTTGTCACATGTATTTACTTGAATGTTTTCTGCATTAATTTTCAGACACATACTTTTCTTAAAAGAAAAAAAAATCCCAACCACCAACCAACCAAAACCAACAAAACCCACACATTACACAAAAATGCCTCTCCCAGGCACCCCACTTCTCCATGTGAATTTGGGGCCTATGAGGTGTCTAAGCTTGACAGTCCTGGGACAGACCACTTCCCTAAAACATAAAACAGAGACAACATATGTTGGAATGATGCTGGGTATCCTCTAACCACCCACCGACATAGTTACGATTATAAACCAACCAAGGCACAGTGTTATTTCTATACCTCTTTGACCATATGCCATCTGATGGCAGTGATATAAGCTAGTGGGAGATGTGCCAGTTTTCAGCTGGGTCAGCACTGCACCAGGAGTAACTCGTAAGTAATAATTAAACAGACATCCCATGGCTAAAGGCCATACTATCTACACCACAAACCATCCTGGCTTAGTGCCACAAACAGTTAACCATACATGAAATGTCTTTCTATCTTCTTTTGTTTCCTGAATGTTCAAAGGTTGAAGATTGCACTTTGTTCAGAAGAGAATTACTAAAGCTCCAGATTTTTTCAAGATTTTTTACAAAAATGTAAGCAAGGTCTATGGCAAACAACACTATGAGGTGCTGCTCTAGTGGAGGGATAACCAGCAGTGACCAGTTTTTTCCTCTTGTCCCCATTTCAAGAGACTCATTCTCACTCCCCATTGCAAATTGAGACTCACTCCCCATGAGTCATATCAGTAAAATAAGGTGGCAGGAATAACCCTCAGCCACTACAAATTCCACTTACAAGTTTTCAGTATACTTATTAAACTCTATAGTTAACTTAGTATCTATACTACTACCTTCAGCATACTGTTGCAGCAGAGAGCTCTTCCATGACACTTAAATATTAAAACAAGGATCTGACAAGCTCCTCACTTTTGTTTTCAAAGACAAATATAGAACAAGACGGTTCAACGTCCTGATGCAGTCTCCCCTTTCTCAAATCCCCTTCAGTAAGCAGCTATCCCTTCTGAAAGTACATCAACACAGCACAAGCTTAGAAGCATCATCAACTTCCCTCAGCCCAAACTTCTTCTGAAAACCCAGTTTCCACAGTATTGCATATAGAAACCTATTAAGATACTCTAAAAAAAAAAAGGAGAGTTAACAAAAATTGGACTGAGTCATACAGACTTCTTGTAATTTGGGATATATTAAGTAAAAGCAGAAGACAATCAAATCACAAGTATGCATGACGTTTACCAGTCTAACAGGGTGGGGAGGAAGGGCCAGGGCAGAGATGGAATTGCTAAGACTGCTCTACTTCTCCATTGCCACTTTTATTTCCACACAAACTCAAACAGGAAGTTGCACATTGTTTCTGTAAATGGATTTCCCTTAGCCTCCTACTCTTGGCCACAACTGTTATGAAGTACTGCAATTACATCTGTTGGTAACATCCAGCTGGCCTCAACAGTCCCAGCAGCACTCAGCCCATACTGAGCCAGCAAAAGCTTATCCAGCAAAACGTTTCCTGACTAAGGCAGGGCACTCTGGCAGAGGACCTTGGCCCAAGAAAAAACCGTGCCACCAGTCAACCCCTCCACCAGGACCACATCTCAGACTTGTTACATGCATGCACTCAGAATGAGATCTTTGCTGGGTCCTGTGTAAGTGCACATGAACACACACACTGCAGCTTCATGGCAGGTTGAAAGACAATACTAGTCTTGAAGAGAAAGTCTTGTGTGTAGACACAGAGAGGAGTACACCACTATGTTCCTGCTGCTGAATGTGTTATCCTACTATCGCTACAGTAAATTCGTAAGTTACACTGATCATGTGCTCAGAAATCAGCCATTTCCACTGTGCAGTTATTAGCATAATGATTAAATCTGATTGCAAATGCTTGGAGAAGATCATCAGTCATTGGAGATGACACACAGAAAGAAGCCAGTGGAAGGAAGCAGCCAGTAGTCTGCAGTTTTCAAGGCCTTGCCTCAAGGATAATTAAGCCCACAATTCAGGGCGTAGGGGGCAGAGAACAAAACACTGTCTAGAACAAGAGTGCCAGGAGAGAAGAGACTGGCCATCTCCTACTGTTCCTTTAGACAAAAGTTAGAGATACACTACAGAAATATTGACCCATGAAGCGTTTACACCTGAGGAAGGTAGACTAGTACCCTGGTAAAGGTGCTCCAAACACTGTGGTGGGTTACAAGCCACAGCATTTCAAGAGGCAGCCTTACCACTCACTCCACAATAACAACCACCATGGACACTGACCTGTGCAGTACTGGACAGCTAAACACACACTGAAGAGTCACTGAACATCCACAAGAAATCTAATTGCACAGGAAAGTGATGGAGATCAATATACTGCTACAGCTACCTTAATCAGTGAGGGAGATGTTGGTGAGGAGAAAAATATCTCGCTGAGAGATGAAGGGGTACATAACAACAAAGTTCAATGGACTACAAAAAAGACACCTGTGCAAACTTCTGTGGCCTATCTCCTCCCCACTGCTTTGGTAAAGTCTGGTTTTCCTAAGCGAGATCAATGTACTTTTTGGATTTAAACTGTGTATATCCATTCGGCAATACAGAATGCATTTACTCACAGAAGTATATAGCTAATGTAAACAACAACCATGCATTTGTTTTAAGAACTACCACAACAAAGAAATCTAGGCAAATGGGCAGAAAGGGAAGAGTACACAGTAAAATTATCTTTATCTGAGTAAAATCTGCAGACTGTTCACAGTCTTTTTTCCGAGGATATTTGCTTAAATCACATAATGGTTTGTAGAACCTCTGATTTCTAAAAATGCATTTGGAAAAATTCACACATTTTCTTCATTCAGTTTCTACTGACTAGATGATGCTTTTCAATATTCTCAAAGTAGTTGACCAGTCAGTAGCATTCTCTTAAATGTATTCTAGGCAAACTTTTCACATAGAAATCAATATTTTCAAAGTTTTTCAAATATCTTCCAAAATAATAAATATGTTAGATACACTTATTCCAAGCAATTCAGCCAGCTCTAGTATGGAGAACCTCTGATGAATGTTTGCATTGACTGAAGGTCTAAACATTTAATGCAGCCCAGGGAAATACAGTCTCATAAAGATGCTGAGTTGAAAATATAATGCAAGTAACTCAGAGTTGTGGTCCCCTCAATCTCCTTTCGCTCTCCCGCCTAGAAGTAAGAGCCAAGATAACTGGGACTGAAGCTTGATGTTCTCTGCCAGCCCAGGGGCACAGCACACTGCACTGCAGGAGGAATGCTTCAAGCAGCAAAATCCCTGGTGACTGAACTTGAATTTCTCTCAGTGAGAGCTTACGGAAACCATCCCCCGCTTCCTGAGCTTTTTGTTATTTGTTAATGTGCCACAGCCTGTATTCAGAAACGGGAAAAACTCATTATATAAACCAAAGCACCACAGACACCCCCAGAAGTTCTCTCCTCCAGTTTTAGCATCCAGATGCCAGAGTACTATCAAATGCTACCACTACATCAGGGGTGCTTCAAAATTGTAATATATTAAGCACTTCTGTTGTCAGCTGTCATGCTACAGTCAAAATAAGGCACTAACGGACATGTCTACAGGTCATAAGGATGAATATCATTCATAACACAGTATGTTAATGTTGTGATATGCTTAATAATACATCAGTTTAGGAGGAGGCTAAAACAGTAATACATAAGTGGTGAGCAGGCCATCCTCAGTGTGCAGAGTGGAACTAATAAAATAAAGGATGTTCTAGCTCCTATCAGCTTGCAGGCTTATAACTCTGTCAGTGCTGGCTCTTAGCATGAGATTTAGGCTGTCTGAAGAAACTAAACCAAAATTCAGTGACACAGGTAAGAGATTAGATAGTTAAGAAAGTCTAACCTGTTCAGGCCTTTTGACTGGACCTGTCTCTTTATCTTAATGATCCATAATGACATGAAGTTAGCACATTTTTGTTACGACTTAGAGGTTTCTCCATTTCCCAAATGGAGATTGTTCTCAGTTACTTCAGCACCTCACTCATCACCACACCAGGCAAAAAAATGCCTGGAGATGGAACACTGGAATAACAAATATTGCTACTATCCTTCCACTCTCAAATGCCATGTTTCATTTGCCAAGACACACACGCAGCTCAGCCGCATAATTTCAAGTTAGATTAAAAAAAAAAAAAGAAACTTAAGTTTTAATTAGAAGTTCAAGAACTATTTAGAAAAATAAACAAATTGCTAGTCCACACAAGCTGGTATGGTATTCACTTACCATACACTACCTATGAGCTATTAGAGAGCAAGAATATGTACACTGCTCAAAAACTTCATTTAACATCTTTTTCAGCCTAGCTTAGGAAACAAGCCTTATCCACTGTACAACTCATGTCTTTTAGTCCTGTTCTACATCTGGCCATTGCTGTATCTTGCTCAATACTTGACTTAACACACGTAAAAAAATCCTATAAATGGACAAAGAAGGATCAGCTTCCCAAAGATGACATTTATCTCCTTTCCAGTCAGATAAGGGTTGATTTGTGGTTTGAAGCCTTATCCTGCAACCTTATATGCAGCCTAGTTTTGAACACAGTTCAAAAATATAACTTAAAATTAAGAAAAAAACAATCCTATAAGACACAGAGTTCAACAAGGGAGCAGAATTTCCTACATGCAAATCAAGCCTTTCAGTCGTTATTCAATTTCCTTGTTCTTGTATTTTCAAATGATGGCCCAACTGACCTTTCCTGAAGCAATGACTTATTTTACTATTTCCATCATGATCCCTGTTAACTCTAAGGTCCCCATCCTACTTGTTCTTACTTTGTATAGAAGCCTAATAGCTTTTAATCACACCCTTGTTGCTCCTGGTTTTGCCACATACAGGAATTTGAGACAGCATGACAAGATCAGGTTGACAAGGCATTATTTCCCTCTTGCAAACAAGGACAGAGAAGCCAGTCAAAGAAATAGCAAGGTATGCTTAGATCCTAGTGTGAGATCACACTGAATTGTACTGATGGATCCATTGTAAATAATCATCCTAGGACAACATGCAAGAGATAAAAAAAAGTGCTTTTAGGCATGAACAACTAAAACTACAAAACCACTGCACATTAGCTCTCACACAAGGATACATTCAGCAAAAAGCCACAGCTATTCAGCACATTCTCAAAGAAGAAGCAAACAACATACAAGACCTATGATTCTATGGTCAGATGCTACTTACATTTTTTGTGCCCAGAACATATAATTAGGCACAGTATTAGGCAAAATCATTAAATAATGTAACTATTTGTTGGAAGGAGAAAGTAACATTAGAAAGGAAAGTGACAGCTTTAGTAATCTATTTTTTGGAATTACGGAAGAGGCAGACCTATTTTATGGTGGTTATTTCTATATCTATGATGAGCATTTCAAGAGAAAAATTATAATAAAAGTGTCCTCTGCATATATATGACCTGTAAGCTTTTACAAGACATGCATTACAGGTATCAATAGGTCCCAGAAGAGGACCCTGCCAATAAAGAGAATAAAGTCAAACCCAGCAACATCATGAAAAGTGGCAGAGCATTTGTACTGACTTATAAAACGCTCATGTAAATTGTTACTTGGTTTTCCATCTGCAGATCAACATTAACCAAGCACTTATGTACCCCAGCAGAAAGCACCAAGCAATTCCCTTCTGAACAGCACAAAAAGTCCAGCCACAAGCACCCAGCAGGTCGTGTTGGTTTGCTTCAGTGGCAGACCATGAAGAGGGGCAGCCTCAGAGATGCAGTACAACCAAGACTCATCTGTTCCTCAGTAAGTTTCTTGTACTTGCTTTTCTCCTCCTTTCCCCCAAATACAGTCAGCTCAAGCATAACACTGTCCAACTGCCATGAAAACCAATGTCCCAAAAGGCTGTGTTGGATGGTATGAGCATGGCAACTGACTAAATGCTTTGGAAGCTGCTTGTCTGCTGCTGTATTAGCACAATGTTCTTATTCTTATCATCACCTCATACTCTGCATTTATGCAACTAAAACATTGTCAGACATAACAAAACCTTCATTCAATGTAAACCACGAGCCATTCACATGTGAAGAACGCTCATTTACCGAGACTTGAAATAGAAGCAAAATTAATTTCAGGTACCAACCTAATCAGAAGCATCTGAAGAAAAAAAACTCCAAGACTCCTTGAAAAGTCCAATATGTGACTTTATAGCAGGTTAGTGACTTGATTCATCTATGTGGTATAACTTCCAGATATGAGAGGTTTTCATTAAAAAGACTGCACAAACACCAATGACTCCTTTGATGCACAAAATTATCAAAAAGGCCTTTCAGAGTAATGTTCACAGTCCTGGGACTTTTGGCTTTGATTTCAGAAAACAAGAGGCTGCATCAGGCCTCTTAATTTAGTACTTAATAAGGTATCTAGAGCTTACAGCCAAATACTTATTGAGCAGTAAGGAGGCTTTAATGGTCTAAAACACATTGAAAACTACGCATTCAGACTGTCCTTTCACCGGACTATGGAATGGGAATAAGCATATGAAGGAATTCATTACAGTCAATGGCTATTAAAGTTAGCAACTTCTCCCATTCCCCAAAAATATGTTCAAAAACCTGCATTCCAGTTTTCTTCTTCAAAGCAACTGCTCTTCCCCCCATCACAGAAGGGCTGACATTGTGGGTGCTCTCATAGGTGTACATAACTATTATGGGCAGGTTTGTTTTGATTTTCTGGTGGTCATGTGCTGGGGATTTTTTTGACTGCATCAGCTGAACTGAACAGGAATCAGATTCTGTGTGTATTCATCTGTGGACATGAGGGGAATTTCTCAACAGAACAGCTGACAAGGCAACCCTTACACATTATACTACATTCTGAGCAATTCATATATATCATGTAGAAGCTAATATGCACAAAGTTAACAACAATTTTCATAAGTAGATAACCAGAGCAAGCACAGTACAATTTCTTGAGCCTTGGCCTCTATCGCAGAGAGAACAGGAAGAACAGGATGTGAAGCAAAGGCCACAGAGACAACTGTCAGCACTTTATTAGGAGAGGGAACGTCACCCAAAGCAAGGTTAATTTAAACAAAAGGTACAAGTTTATTTGCCACATTTAGAATATTTGTGTCTGTTGACAAGCACAAGCAATCCAAGGGAGCCAGACAGAAGACCTTCTCTTTCTAATGCATACAATGTAAGATGATGCTCTAGTTCCTGCTGATACTTTTGGTCTCTTCACATACTTTTGGATGTGTGGAAGTGGAGCTTATAAGAATTTGTAGATATGTGGTGGCAGTTTCTCCTCTGACTTCATGATTGTCTCCCCCCCTGACCAATTACTGCCTATAACTTAGAATGTGCCTTGCAAGGATACAAAGTCAACTTTTAGGATATATCCAGCTGGTGCAGTGTAACACTGAAAAGAGTCAAGGCAGAGGGTAACCTGCTCCAGGGCTGCACCACACTCCACCATAAAAACGATTTTCCCAATTCCATGTACTAACCTGCTTCAATTTGTGGCTAACTGTTCAACATTACACTGTCACTACCAAGTAAAACACTAACGGCAAAGACAGACAGACTTACGTATTAATAAGCTACTGCTTTCTCTTTGTCAGACCAAACAAAACTCCTTCAACCTCTCCTTATAGGCTGCATGCTCCGTGCCCCTGATCATCTCAGTGTCCCTCTCTCCTGAACTATCTCTGCTTTCCTAAATCACTCCTGAGCAAGGCACGGATGACAAAAACAAACAAAAAAACCCAAACCAACAACAAAAAAACAAACAACAAAAAACCCCAAACAAACAACAAAAAAACAAAACAAAGAAAACAAAACAAAAAAAAACACACCAAAAAAAACCCAAACAGGGACAGAGTGCTCCAGATGAAGTCTCATCACTGCAGAGCAGATCATAATCGCTGCCTTTCATCTGCCAGCCACTCTTCCCAAGGCAGCCCTGCCACACTGCTTCACTTATTCAGATGGCCTCATGTTGTTGGCTCATGCCCAGCACAGCACCCATCAGCGCACCAGCTCCTTTGCAGCATATGGCTACTCAGTCACCTCCCACCACAGTCATTCCACCTAAAGGTGTAGGGCCTTGCACCTCATCCAGTTTCCCAAGGTTTTTGCTGGTTCAATAAGGCTCCTCTGTACTGAAGCTCTGCCATTCAGCATATGAATCACCTTTCCTAATTTAGAGTTATTCCCATATTTGTCAAGGACGTGCTTTATGTTCTGAATGGTCTCCAAGGAATGTTCTCAACAGTGTGGGTTCCAGCACTGACCCTGCTTGTTAGCAGCAATCAACCATTTGCTAGCTCTGGTTGCTTTTCTTTCCATTTAACAATTTTTTCATCCAGCCCATACGTTCTTCAGGTGAGAGACAAAGGTCAGGGTTTTAAACATTCTCTTCTTTTTAAAGAGGCAACTTCAGGATAAAAGTACCTGGACAGCTGTACTTTGGAAGCACAGTCACCACTAAGAGGATTTGGAAAGGTCTTTTGCTCCATATATACGTGTACTAAAGTACTTCACATCATTGCTTGTTCCTAGGCATGACCACCCACCTTCATTAGTATATGATTTGTTACATTTTCTATACTCTTTCTACTTCTTAGCTTTCAAACATGAAGTTAAACTGTGTTGTGATCATACACCACAATCTGTAAATGCAGTGTCACATTAACCCAAAGTACATGCACACTCAGAAAGCTCCCACAAACTCAAACATCAAGAATCCCCACTGTACATGGATTGCCTTATGCCTCTGCAAGCATCAGAGACTTGCTGAGAGGCTAACAGCTCTTGTGCTCCTCTTCCCTGTCATCAGACACCAACTTGCTACCACTCAGGAGCTCACTCCTTCAAACCCCATAACATTTTCAGCAGAGCTTCTCTGAAACCTAATCCACATTAGTCCTGACTGGTCGCTCACCCAATGGAAAAGGCCTCAGTATTTGGGGGTGGTGTCTATGTGTGGTTCAACACAGGGTGCAGCTGTAAGTTTCAGAAGGCCTACAAGAAGACATCTGCATTGTTGCCCTGTTGCTCTGACTTTAGCTTGACAACCACACAACAGAATCAGAAACATCTGGCTTTCTGCTTGCATGCAGCACTTGACTTACGCGAGCAATTAATTAGACATGGATGGTAACAGGCAAGATTCTTCTGAACTAATTCGGCATTTTTTTGGTTTTTTTTTAGTTCTAAAAGCTGCTAACTTTTAATGGTAACAAAAGATGTGCATGTGTCTCTCCACTTTTTTGCTGAGAGTTATGCTTTCAGAACATATTGTTTTTCAATAGGCCCCTATTTTGCATTAGAGGAGAGCTTCAGATGCAGAAGAAAATCTTAACACTGAATGTTTAAGAGAGGCAGTGTTTCCCTGGTGAAAATTATAATTTCTTAAAAAGGAGTCTATTGCTTTGTTCGTGCTTGGATTTAAATACTGAGCTATTTAAAAACTGTTTATGTCGACAAAAAAAAAAAAGGAATAGTTGCTACACCCAGTACTGCTGCTGCTCTGACATAAATGTGAGCACTGATCTATTACATTTTTCAGTTTTGACAAAGTAAACAAGGATGTCCCTGTCAGCCTCTCTCCTCTGACAAATTTGGCTGTCCCGTCTCCATTCTCTTGAACTTTGTGGAAATGAAGCAGCAAAAAAATTATCTTAAAGTATGTGTTTAAGTCAGCTCTCATTTCCAAGAGCAAGAAGGGAAGAGGGGAGTACAACCAAGAAACAGTGCCAAGTACAGGGGAGACGATCACTTCCCTAGTCCTGCTGGCCACAGTATTTCTGATATAAACCAGGATGCCAGTGGCCTTCTTGGCCCCCTGAGAACACTGCTGGCTAACATTCAGTCACTCTCTACCAGTACACCCAGGTCCTTTTTTGACAAGCAGCTTTCCAGACACTTCTCCAAGCATGTAGTGCTGCCTGGGGTTGTTGCGACCCAAGTGCAAGATCCAGCACTTCACCTTGTGGAACTTTGTACCACTGGCCTTGGCCCATCAATCCAGCCCATCCAGATCCCACTGTAGAGCCTTCCTGCCCTCCAGCACATCAACCCTCCCATCCAACACGGTGTGTCTGCAAACTGACTGAGGGTGCCCTTGAGCCTCTTGTTCAGATCACTGATAAAGATATTAAACAGAACTGCCCCAACTGAGCCCCAGGGAACAGCACTGGTGACCAGCTGCCAGCTGGATGTAACTCCATTCACCAACTTTCTCTGGGCTTGGCCACCCAGACAGTTTTCTACTCAGCAAAGAGCACTCCTGGCCAAGCCATGAGCAGCTAGTTTCTCCAGGAGAATGCTGTGAGAAGCAGTGTCAAAGGCTTTACTGAAGTCCAGGCAGACACATCCACAGCCTTTCCTATATCTAACTATGCATGTCCCCTTGTCGAAGAAGGAGATCAGGTTGGTCAAGCAGGACCTGCCTTTCACAAACCCAAGCTGGCTGGGCCTGATCCCCAGGTTGCATATGCCACATGATGGCACTCAAGAATATCTGTTCCATGACCTTCCCTGGCACCGAGGTCAGGCTGACAGGTTTGTAGTTCCCTCTATTCTCCTTCCAGACCTTTTTGTAGGTTGGTGTCACATTTGCTGAACTTAATACCTTCAGTGAAGTCTTGATTCTCACATTGGTCCGAAGTATACACTCACTATCTTTTTCCTCCAAATCTCACCTAACAGAATGAGTAGGATCCCTTACATTAGAAGGGTTTGCAAACTTTCTTCAAAACAGTGAAGTCTCTGCTTTGCCATATTAAAGTAACTTGGAAAGGTCAAGTCAGCTTGGCAATGCTCAGAGTCAATATGAAGGATTTAAACCTTCATAGGTTAGCTGTGCATAGCTTTATACATTGGGTGTAGTAAATAATTACGTGGCAGGTCACTCCAGAACCACGCTGAAAGACAACTATGCAGAAAATACAGACACAGCTGGGCAGGCTTTTGCTGTTGCTCTGGCTGCTATGTGAAAGCCATTCCCGGAGCTGTTCACTGCCTCCGTGTGCTCAGAACAGCACTCCCTCACCACACTGTAATTACTCATGAGCAGCCTCTCTGTGTTTGTGCTCAACAAGAACCAAAGCTGAATAATTTATTTGCTACAGAACCAGGCACACTTTCCACCTGTAAAATTAGGCTCAAGCAAGAATAACACACTAATCTATCACCTCACTTCTCATGAGTGCTTTTTCCAGTGAAGATACACACCTAGAAAAAATACCAAGTAGCTACTAATCAGGATTAGCTACCCAGTCATTTAGCCAAGAGTCATTATGGAAAACATGCATAGGGAACTGAAAAACATTATGAGAACAGAAACTACCTGTAGGTCGGAAGAACCACAGGATTTTCTTCCTTAGAAAGAAGAACTATCAAAGTGTATTCCACAGATAGCTGCTCTTTTTTGCAAACTCCAGAATCGAGTAATTGACCCGCAATGCCTCAGATTTGTGTTTCTAGGCAATACTTCTTTCTTGGAAAAGAATGCTATTTTGAGAATTTGTTCATCCCCATGCTTTAGTGGCATGAAAATATTCACAATTGATACAGGCACAATGAAAGACACTCTGGAGATCTTGAAACATTTAAAAACAGTCTATCGCAACAAGTGCACAGCAGATTTAAGAAACGCAGTTGAAGCATTTGAGCAGAAACATTTCAAAGCAAATAGCTGAGCTGGTATGTATGCATTATCTGTATCCAGTTTAATTCTACAAAACTAGTCTGCAGAGGTTCATTTATAAGCAAGAATTAGTTTCAGGAAAGGCCAACCAGGACAGAAACTACAAGCAAGTGACCTTGCTAAACACTCCTCAAAAGCTCCACAAAGCACTGATTGTTCACAGTCTTTAGCAAACAGTTCATGTATCAGGTGACTCAACAGCTTTCAGCATAGTGCCTTCAATTCAAACAGCAAATTGTACCGAGTTTGTGCTAGTATCAAACATTTTGGCTTTTTCTATGGTTAGTCATATTAATGGGCCAATGAGAATTTAACAATAATTGCTTCACACACACTGCAGCTCTGAAACACATAAGAAAAGATACGCTTAGTATAAAGGGGCATCCAGTGCTTGGGAAAGTCTGTACATTCAGTCCTGTATCCAATGATTTCTTCAGAGTTAATCATAATCCCAGCATCAAGACCCCTGAATATTTAACAGAACAAGAAACTTATCTCAGCAATTGCATTTTCTCTTACTTTCCTGTTTCAGTGGCAGGTACTTGTCTAATACTTCACACAGCTTTTAACACTGTTTAGTTCTCAGCACATATTAAACTTGACAAGCCTTTTCAACAGGTTTATTACTAGGAGGGCCCTTTATGTGCACTGGAATCTTCTCCCTGCTGACATGTTTCAGTGAACCACTGTGCTGTCATTTCACAGAAAGAGGTTTAGAAACCACAACTCTAAAAGAACAGTAAGAAGAAGTTAGCAGGGCCTCTGGGGAGGCAGACAGCAGAGACCATGAGAAGCATTTTCTTTCAACTATTTGGTCTAAGGTGTACCAACAGGATACTGGTTGGCCAGCTAAGGTCAACTGCCAATTAAGTGCAACATTGGCTGCACTGAAGAACATTCTAGGTTGAATGCTCTGAGATTTGTTAATGAAACATCTCAGATAGACCCAGGACTATCAAAGCCCAACAGTGATCTGACTGAATTTCAATAAGAGAGTATGACAGAATGGACACTGGGCTTTTAACAACTCACTCAAACCCATTTCAGAACAGCACTGTAAGGGTGAAATAATTGACTCTTGTCCCAGCCTTCACTGGCACTAGTACGACACGCACCTGGTTATGCAATAAGACACTTCCAGATTAAACACAGCAGACATTTTTTGGCTGCGTTAGCATACAATCAGACAAACGATCAGGTACAAGGCAGGCAGCAGCAGCAACTCTTTCCCCCCCAGAAGCAAACAGCCAGGGTGAAGCTTCAGCCATGGGAATACAGGCTGGCACTGACAGGGATAGGCCGGTTCTTCCCTGTCATCTATTTCCATGTTCTCACTGCAACAACTCCAGCAATACTGCAGTCAAAGTACAAGTTCGGTCAGCTCACTCATTCAGCTGCCTTGGCAGGGAAGGGGTTTGGCTTGAGCAGGTAATGGTCAGCATGTGAATCCCTCTGCCCCTCAACAGAGCACATGAAATTGCATCCTGCAAGGGTATGAAAACAAATGAACTTACCGCATATGGTGCAATGTTAAATAAAATACCACCACTCATATGGCTCTTCTAACTGGATTTACTTCAGAAGCAGAATCCTTCTCTCTAACCCTCCCTCAATTGCAGCTTTAGATCTTGGAATCTTAAAAACTAACTCCTGCTTCAAACCAAATATAATTCCAGAATTTCTTGATACAGGAGCTATTTTATTTTGGACATGACCTTCATTACAAAGTGGCTTTCATAAATATTAGAAGTCTTACCATTTTTCTATCTAAATACTCAGAGAATTCAAAAAAATCAACATAAGCTATCCAGCTCAATAATACAAGAGACACAATAATGCCTCCTCCAACATTGTCAGCCCTCTATTAAAAAAAAAAAAAATTACCTGGGAGATATGGTTAATGGAGGACTCCATCCTCCGTAGCTGGGATGCTTGGATGTCCAGCAGTTGTAATACATTGTTGGCCAGTGCATTGATCTGATAAGCAACACTGGCTAGAGACTGAGTTGTGTAGGCTTTGGTCTCTTCTAATGCTTTCCTTTTATCTGGAGCCTGTAAAGCAAAAGAACAAGACATCTGATTTAGGCCAGGAAAAGGGTGGGGGCAAAGGACAAGAACAAAAAATACAACCTATATTTAGAAGAATCTCTAATCAAGAAAATCTGACTGTGCAGTCAAAGTATTTAATCTGCACATACATTTTAAAAATTCTCATTCATATGGAGAAGATAATGAATTTGAAAAATATTTAACCATAAAAAAGTTACATACCAAGAAACAATTCACTCAGTAGGAAAAACAACGCTATCGTGATTTGTTGGAGTTGAGTTTCTATAGCCTGTCCCATCCTCCATTTCTCAAAAAGCCTCCAATTCCCAATGAAAACGCACCTTCTGCCTTCTCTTATGAAGTCACGCAGCCCAGGCCAACTGAGACAGAAAAATATTTTCCCACAGTTGGGTGTCCCCTACTACACATGCCATCTACAAAGCCAACCCACCAGCTATGCTGGCTGCTACTCCTGCAATCCAAGAGAAGGCACATAGAGCATGAGGATGGCATAGACAGAGGCCTCCTGCACGCTGGAGTGTTCATGAAATTACCCCTCCTCACCCAAATCCTTAATAAACCTTTCTTGACAGATAAGAAAGTTCATAATTGACTGCGAAGACACATATTTTGAGGTAGCAGAAAGGAGCATAAGCTTCCCCCTGAAGGGCAAAAATATAAGGAAAGGGTAACTTTCCCACTGAAATCACACCTTACTAAGGTAAAGTCCTCCATCTGTCCTGAGGCATTGCTCTCTAGTCAGAGGACAGCTTACTGTCCAATATGAGCAGCTACTTACATAACTGGAATTGCATGGCCCAGGTAAGTCCCTTCTCTCTGGCAAGAAGGGAGATACCAACACCACCTCCAAGAGGAAAACACACACACACACGCAGAACACACTCTGAAGTGCTCCCTGTATCACACCTTTGGAGCTGGCAGTGGAGGCCAGCTCTTCATCTTTTACCTAACCTGCAAACCGCAGCTATCAAGAATTCTCTTTTCTTCCATTTGTAGGAGAGGTGAACTGCACAAGGAAGAGTTTGCAGTATGTAATAGCTCAGTGCTAGCATAGCTTCATCCCATTTTTATTTATTTGTGGAATAGACAGTTGATCTTAGCAACCAAAAGAAAAAGGTTCATAATAATAGCCCCTTCCAATTAGACTTCTATTTTTATTGTTCATTTCTTTGAATAACACTCCACACACATTGTGTGCTTAACATTGTAACTCTCGCATAAAGTAAGGAAACAAAGACATTCCATTAGCATTCAAGCGAGCCCTGTGTTTTCCACTTTCCAGGCACTCATTCATTTTTAAATCCTGCCTCTCATTTTTAAGAAGAAAACCAGAAGGCAAGCTGTTCATACACATTATAAAAGTTGCATTGTGGCCTAAATACTGCAACACATGCTGTGCTAGGCTACCTTCTAATTACAGAGTTTTTTAAACATGGGTGAATTCCTCCCCAATCAAGGAATTTTGTTCATATTCATGACTAACATTCCTAGCAATGTTCTGACACTTATTAGAACACTTGGTTAATGCCACCCTTCAAATGGATTCATACACAGATGCCTTCCTACAATGTGAAGCAGCAAGAACAGTTCAGTGCAATCTGTTGCCAAAAGGCACAACAGCTATTGCACGTACTAAGGACACAGTACGCAAAATTCCATTTTTTTTAGTATTTCCAAATGCAAGTGAATACCTTTCATCTAAAAAGAGTATTGATATTTCTAGCTGCCAGAAAACATTAGTAAAAGTTACTTTTCTTTTCAAGAAAACAAATTTTGCTGGCAAAGAATCTGCAAAACAACTACTACTACAAGTTCAAGAAACAAATCTCCGAAAGCACTTTTCCAAAGAGGCATTTCAAACTTCAAATCACCACTAGCAGTGACTTCTCAAAAATGCTGTCCTACTGAACTACAGACTAGAGAAAATAACTGATAATTTATACTTTAAGTTCAATCACTATGGACAATGGTGAAAATGCAGGTAGCAGCCTCAGTGGTACCTGAAATAAAATGTTTACTGAATAAGACACAGCTAATAAAGCAGTAGTCAACACGAGTGTAACTTCATATAAACTCAAGTGTAGCTCTGCAGCCTTTACTCAAGCAGTTTTCTTATTAAAAAGTTTCAACTAAATACTGTTAGACTAAACACTAACAGGTGACAAAGTCACAGTACTCAATTAATGAGTGCTGTCAAATGACAAAACTTCAACAAGTTTCTTTCAGTCTTTAATGATTCGTTGATCAAGTGCCTTGTCCTCATTTGCCTAAGCACCAAATGGTTTAGTTATTTGCTCAAATTACTAGTTTGGCAGCAGGATTAAATTAACATAGTTGTGATGTGGAACGTATTTCACGTCCCATAAAGAACTAGTTTAGAAACATTTTCAAACCTTGCAGACAATTCAGGCAATTTCAGTTTGCTAACTTGACATACAGTCTTTTGCATTTCTTAATGAGAACTGCTGGCATCCAGAAGATATAAGCTAAAAGCTTCACAGACAGCAAGTGGGGGAGGGTAGAGAGAGAAGCCAAGAACTATGTGACAGCAGCAGAAGGAAGACGGGAGTTCCACTGTTCTTAAATTGTTACTTTCACCTCCCTTTTTAAGTAAAAACTAAGAGCAGTATAGAAGAGAATGCAAATGTTTATATTCCCTTAGATACTTTAGCTGTAATATATAAGCACCAGTTAGCTATTCAGATTTTAAGAGAACATGATATAAAGACTGTCAACTGACTTGTATTCCTAATGGTTCAGAATGCCTTTAAGATCTCATACTAGACGTTTCAAATATACTGGTTTTTCTCCAGTTGTCCTTGATCTAAGTGAAGTTTAAATGTCCTATAGTAGCAAAGTAGATGTTCTTATGTTCTTTAAATAAAGATCACAGCTTTTTAAGTTTCCCTCCTGAAAGCTCCCACCTGTATCCTCAGATATGTCACCCTTAACAGTCACGTTACTATGGCAAAATTGCCGTTTGAAATTGCATTTACGTAACTAGGTTTAATACTGAGAAAAAAAAAAGAAAACCTCTCCTATAATTCAAGTGGATACATAAAGAGACAGTTAAACTTGCACAGCATTCCACACTGCATATCATGTATTTTTGTCAAATTCAAACTTCAATTATAAAGCTTCCTTAAAAAGTTTACAGTAAAGTCAAAGCTGATTCTGCACCCAAGCAACTGCCACAGTAAAAAGAGTGAAGAAGCTCATTTACTGAGTCTTCAGTTCAGTGACATGTCAAGGTCAAATGATGAACCTGTCCATCACTCTGCAGCTGATCTTTACAAGTCGCATTTTCTTCCCCTCTCCAAACTACCACCCACACAGGCACATCCCCACAACATTGTCTGTGCAGTGTTCAAGCCATCTCTCCTCCCAGCTTTCTCTCTCAGCTAATTCCCACCACCTTCCAGTTCATACAGTACATGTACAGGCTTCCTTCAAAAATCTCACCAGCTCACACTGCAAATCACCTTCAGAAGTCAAACTTTCTACTGCAAACACACCAGCCCATACCCTCATTCCTGTTGTCCAACCTCTGATTTCCGGTTCTGAACTTTCAGTTCAATTCACTGTGCTTGAAACTCCCTGTAAGACAAATTCCCCATCAGAAGAACAGGTTCCATTTGACAAAGGTGAGATGACACCATCAGATGACACCAAGCTCATCAGATGACACCAAGGCTGTCTGCCACAGCAGAAACAAATAAAAATGTCTCCTTAATATGTGGCATGTGTTGCTCTACATTTTTCTTCTTCAGCTTTTGGAATATGTACAAATTCAAGCACAGAAAAACTCATCCAGGTTGAACTACTAACAGAGAACTGCCCTAAAGCAGCCCAACAATGCCTAAACTAAACAGAGCTGTTAAATATACCTCTTCAGACGCTCAGCAATAAAGCTTCAGGAACAGCTTTATACTCAGTTTTATATGCCTTTGCTCATGCACATTTAACAAATCCAACAGTGCAGTGCATCTGTGCTTGCTTCACAAGTAAAGACAAGATAATTTTCAGTTTTACATCTTGGTTCTCTTTTTAAAAAAAGAATTCCACCTATCATTAACTGATTAAAGAGAAAATCAGGATTACTACAACCAGTGGCCACATGAAGAGATTTAGCAATCTCTGTCATGAATCAGCATTCACAGAATGCAACTATGCAAAAGTCATCAATACTTCCATTAGTATTCTCTTCTGTCATTTATAGAATGTATACTTCCTGATAAGACAAATACTATAGCTGAGGTTTCAAAGCTCTGCTTCCTTCACTGAAGTCTTGCCATTTTAGTTCAGAGATCCAAATCAAGCCAAGCGGCCAAAACTTTTAGCTTGTGGACTTACATCAGCTACAATCTACAGCACCTCATTTTCAAGTCAACTGGAAATACTTTTATAGAACAGTGAAGAGGTAAATTCAGGCAGTGGCTTGGAGACTCCCCAACACTGGCATTTTAACCTCCCTGAGAACTAGCTGGCGACACTCCAAGGCAGAAGGAATGGATTTCTGAAAAGTGGTTTCCCTGCTCAAAAAACAGGAGATAACTTCCCTTAAGAAAGAGCTTGTAATACGATGCGGAACTTCCAGATGCATCTATGAGCTTGAAGACGCTGCTTCATTGATCTGATAAGGCTTTTAATAACTCCTAGCTAGTCTTAAGGGTTTATTTGTTAATTCTGACTCCTAATGGCAAAAGGCTTGGGCATTTCTATACTAGACCAAGTATTCCACATCCAAGCTGCAATAATGTGTTTCAAAGGTTTAAATACACCATACACTCTAGATTGGACTTTTAGCTTAGAAGGCAAACTTAATTTAAGCTGAATATCATTAACTGTAAATCCAGAGATCACTGTAAATAACCAGGGAGTTATGTACTGAAATAAGTGGGTAGCCCACGGACACAGGTTCTCCCATATTTGTAGTTCATAAAGCTTGTTAGACTGCCTTGTAAACACACTGCACCATGGTAGACTTTTTGGCTGCTACCAACAGTTATTACATCAGAGGAGCAGTCATAAGCCAAAGAAGAGAATCACACTGGCAAGTCACAGCAGCAAGTGCAACAAGTTTCTATATTCTGAAGAACTTTCAGGAGCCAACTATCTACCTGGAAGCCATCCAAGTAGATCTAAACAGACTGTGGTTATTACTAGCAGGTGCTCAGCAGGGAGCATTCAGAATTTCTCTCATCACAGATACAGCCTTAAGGGATATATCATTCCAAAGTGGTAAGGGAAACTAAGGCTTCAAAATTTACAAATGGGGATTGCTTATACTACATATGCCAGGCAGGTAGAAAGAGCATCAATCTGATGTGTCAATTGTCTCCTCGAACAGGTTTACTGTGCTCATCCCATTAAAGAAATTATCTCTGCAATGCATTAGGCTAACATTTACTTCAAGTGGATGATGCACTGAGTATTTCCCAACATCCACAGGGCTATATTTGGCCTGGAATTTACCTGCCTAAGTTACAGACTGTTGCTCACTGATCAGCACCTCAATTCCCCTGCTGAATAGTGAAGTAAGCCATCAGGAGAGTTAGCTCAGAAGTTTAAACTCCACTTTTGCCCAACATACTAGGACAAGAGACATCCTCCCACAGCACCATAGATAAGACTTCAGAGGACCATCAGATACTTCATCTACTGTCTTTCTTCAACATAAGCAGATCAGCCACTATCCATATTCATCTTACTGGAACCACTTGCTCTGCCATTCATATCATTATTATTATTATTATTATCAATAAACACAACTGTGGGAAATTTAAAAAGCAAGCATTTACGTGGGGACAAAGAACAGGAAGGGACTTAGTCCAAGTACAGCCTGATAAAATGACAGGACCAACCAAGCCTCCATATGAAAGGGAACTAAAGCCAAAAAGCCACATGTTCCAGATTACTGGCAAATCTTAACTAAAATTCTACATCACAGAGATCAGTACTACAATATGTGCAGTAGCAAAATGTTCCAGTGTTTACTGAAGTGATTTTTGCCACACCTTGTCATTTTGTCGTACTTTTCTGCCATTTCTGAATTTGTGTGAGTGAAAGTTCAAGATTTTAATTAATAAGATTTTAATAGCTTGCAAGCTATTAATAGCAACATACTGAAGTCACTGCACATGTCCACCTCCTGTCCAAGGCCGCCTCTCTAGGGGGCTGGCAGTCAATTCCTCACTGACAGTGAAAACAAGAAATAGAACAGACTATTCAACACACCTCTCTACACATAGTGATAAGTAGTGTCAAATAGAAATATCAAATGTCTGATATTAAACAACTGATTGTTGCAAGAGCATGAAGGAATTTAAAGACGGGGAGGCACGGAAGGACGCCTAACCATTCAGAGCAGTTCTAAACCACAAGATTCCTCTCACTACAGTAACCCCAAAATTAAAATGAGGATGATTAAATTCTTTCAAGTTCATTCAGTAAACAGTAATTCTTCCCATCTACTAAGGCAAAAATCCTCAATTAACACAGCCAGGCTAGCATCTACAATTCAACTCAAGTAAACTTCCTTCCAGCATCCACAACAAAAAACCCCACTAGTATGAAAGAATACCATGTCTGTTGAGTGTCTCCAAGATAAGATGCTGTAACTCAGCTATACAAAACGCAGAGGAACTGGTAGAACTTGAAATCTCTTCTCCCCAGGTAAAGACCGTGCACAGTAAAGCTGGCTTTCATTCAAGGCACCCGAAGATGAGCTGATCACCACCATTACTACACCGCAGCCCACAAGCAAGATTTCAGCGTGTTTCTTTTCAGAAACACTATCTTGACAAAAATCATTGACTAGTCAGCTTCTTTATCTCAAGGGTCAAGACATATACCCAATTATTGTAGTTCAACAAACACATAGGGCAGTGAAACCAGCACTGCCTGTAATTCGCAAACTCTGTTTCAGACAGGCCCTTCCCCCAAATCCTGTACAAGCCAGACAATCAGCTAGAAACAAATCCTTCATTTCCATCAATAATATTCCCCTGACCAGTCCTGAATAGCCCTGATAGCAAATTAGCATTTCTATGGGCCGAGACCAATTTAGTCAATCTCACTGTGTCCTCACAGATTTTCTTTTACTTGAGAGTTGCTTTTTCATCCTGTTGAGTAACTGTAAACAGAAAAGTCTCAATTTTTTAATCATAAATCTCTTTTGGGGAAGGTACAGGGAGAAAAGCTTCTTCATTAAGGAGAGTTTATTCCCGAGGATAGTTTAAGCGACATGTATATATCATATATATACACATACATACATATATATATACACACACATAAATATATGTGCTTTAAACAATAACTAGCATTAAAAAAAAAATCAACTTAGGAATTCCATTTTAATCCAGGCTTCAAACAGTATAGGAAGAAACAAATCTATCCAATAGAAATGCAATTTCCAAAGCAATGCAGACTTTGACAGATGGAGCCTGGAAAGGTACATGCCAGCTGCTCTGTTAGGAGCATTTTCTGCCCAATGCAGCAAACACTGTTCATGTTGGCTTTGGACTAAACCATTCCCCTTATTAAAAAACAAAAAAATTTACATACATATTGTTGAAAACACAATTTTCAGTTCTTCCGCCAAATCAAATAAAGGAGATGTCATAATAAACATGTATGTTGGCACAATACATTGTTACTGCCTGTTGTTTCAGTCTGTGCATACAATCATAATGTCAAGCCACACTGAACTCAAACGACACAAACAGACATGTCCATGTGCCATTTTCACACAATCACTAAGGCTTCAAGACTGTAGATGCAGCAAGCGTAAGAAATTTGCTCCAAGTCTTATTTGCTGTGTTTTACATAATTTAGACAATACAAGCTTCAGGACAGAAACCTTCTTACTGTAAAGTAACAACAATATGCCTCATGACATCAAACACAAATTTCTTCAGAGCTGACAAAAAGCAGGCTCTGACATCAGAGATACCAGCCAGAGCTCCAAAGTAGCGGAGTCACCATCCCTGCAGGTATTTAGAAGATGTGTTAGATGTTGCACTTAGGGACATGGTTTAGTGGTGGACTTGGCACTACTGGGGTAACAGCTGGACTTGATGACCTTAAAAAAAGTCTTTTCCAACCTAAACAATTCTGTGAGTCTGTAGTTCTAACGCCACCCTCAGACTGTCAGACAGAAAAAGAAAACCTTGGCACTTCCACAGCAGCCTTCCTCCTTCAACACTAAGAAAGCCACCCAAGGCTTTGGAGCGTATGATTATTTTGGCACGCTGGACAGCAGATAACAGAATGTAAGTTCTCTAACTCCCTATTTGTTTCTTTATACACTGCCTCTCAAATATTGATCTTTTATTTTCTGTTCGTAATAGGGCTTGAAATTAAAACAGCTTTCTGTTTACTTTCTTAAGTGACAGCACCACACACAAATTTTAGCTCATGTAGCAAGACATGCTCCCTGATCCGTCAGACTTATTTTTCACTTCTTTTTTGGTGGGAGTAGGAAGAAGTCCCTTTACGATTTATTAGTTACCTTAATATCCTCCTTGTAATACAGTGGCAGCAATACAGAACCAAAGTTGAGTTTCTCTAAGTGGAGAGAAAAATCGGAACTGGGCAGATTTTCATGTCATACAAACCTTTGAATCAAGGCAGCTCAGAGTAACCTGCTTTGGAGCAAAGCTTTTCAGCTCATACCGTGTGAAAAAGTTTAATTTCATTATGTTGATAACAATGGTTATCAACATAACATAGTTGATACCTATGGATTTTGTTTACCTCTTCAGTTTACTCTCAAGGACTCATGAGTGCTCACATATAAGTTTTGTATTTCTGTTTTGACAAATCAAACTGAAGGTCTAAGCCCAGTATTCTAAAACAAATCTGTATGTGAAGACAAGCAACGTGCTAAAATTCAATCACCTTTCATAGGCAAGCTTCCAAGATTACCTTTTTCTTTTCAGATCCTCACTCTAGTCCTCCCCACCCTCTAGGCAGGCCTGAAATCATATAAGACAGCACTGAGCAAGCAAGGTTAAGGCAACAAGATTTAGCATAAAGGATCAAATTACAGTGGCATCTCGGCATGTCCTGGTATCACAGATGATCACCACAGATGTTTTAGTATTTAAAGGGTGGCTATAAAGATGGAGACTTCCTTTTTATAAACTATTTCTGGGGAAATTCCGATCAGATATGATGGGAAAATTTTTCACAATGAGCGCAACCAGTCAGTCATTGGAATTAACTCCTCAGGGAAGTGCTAGGCCATCTTGCCTAGATGATGCTTCTTGCTAAGAAAGGTTGGAGGAGATGGTCCTTAAGGTCCCCTTCCAACCTGGTATTTTATGAATCTGTGTCAACAGCACTCTGAACACAGACAACAGGGTAACCTCAACCACGGTGCGCAAAGCAGCCACATGCTGAACGTCAGCATCCACAAAAGGGTTCGTCCAAAAGTAAGCAAGCTCAAAGCTACACTCTGCACTGCAACAGGTTTCTCCACATGGAGACATCAGAGACGTGACAAGACCAGGACAACAAAGCAGGGAGACGACAGCATAGAATGTCATTAGCGGGCCTGTCCAGCTCCAAAAGAATCTCAAGACACTAACATGCAGAGCCAAGAGTTACACAGGCCTTCTGACATCCAGCAAATGTCTGGACTGCAAGTGTTCCTAATTCAGGAAGTGTTCTCACATTTAAGAAAGTCGCTTTTGACACACAGCTGCTGCCCAGATTTTACAGTTCAGGCAGTTCCCAAACATCACAGTATTCTTAAAACAAAGAAGAAAACAATGGCCATTATAGGGTCAAATTCTCTTCTCATAATTCGTACCACCACACAGCTGACTATTTAGTGTCTCAAAGATGAATACACTCACTCCAGCAGGAAACCATCACACATCTCACAACACTGGTGCAACCCTACTTAAGACCAGAAACCAGTGGATCCCCACAGTTTTGTCATAGCTTGTTAGCCAGCACAAGACATACTCTCGCACAGCACACAGGCTATACAGTGATCTCATGGTAATAAAGCAATGGACTGCAATACAAGGAGTGATTGTTTTTACAAGAACTTGCATGTAAGTGGAGAAAATCAATCTAGTTTCTGTTTCTATCTGATCCCATAAATAGCTGCTAGTATTGTTCAGACTTTTACACACTCCTGGACCTGACTACAATTTTTATCTGGTAGTGGCTGTAAGCACACTACATTCAGCTTATTTTTTAATAATTACTCTTCATTATGTTAAAATCTGATCCTACGGTTAGCAACAACATTCCAAAACCTTATATACAGAAGCTTATTTGAATACTGGGTTATTTCAATTGCAACAAGTAGGAAATTAACTTCTCTAAAAACCACACACAACAGAACAAACAGATGGCTCAGGAGAACGGAGAAGAGGAGGAGAAAGAGTAGGGATGGCAGTCAATAATATCATTATTTCCTCCCCGTTCTCCCCCCAAGAAAACAAACAGAAGAGTAGATTACCATAACATCACAGTATTTTAAAATTACATAATTCTGGTTATTTTCACATCCAGCAACAGGTAAAACCTAGCTTACAGAAACCAACAGAAGAAAGCAAGAAAGTTCTTCAATAGGAGACCAAATTCAGGAGTGAGGGAATTGCTTTGTTTTGGTTTTCTAAACAAAGTCCTTGGTGAGAAAATTGCTGTGGTGTTAGTACAGCAGTACTTCAAGTGAGTAACTTTTCCTAAAAATACAGCTGCAATGCCTCTGGCAGACACAATTACAGCCAAGTTTTCTAATCAGTGTTGAAGTTCCACTGGTGTTTTTATGATGCTCTTTCCCATGATTTTAAAGACTGCTTCCTCTTCCTGTACAATGTAGAAGAGGGCAGATTTAGGCAAATGCAGGAATTGCAAAGAGTCATACAGATGACAGCAGAGCTTGCACTTCCATACGACCAGATGCATAAGAATAGTCTTATCCACATCACTCGCTGTCTCCCTCTCCAGCAGTAAAAGACCTGAACTGTTCCATTTCAGAGCTTGTCATAGAGCCACCAGGACATCTTGCTATCTTGTCTGTAATCAGCTTGACAGATGAGTGGCCTTATTACAGCCACAGAGGAGCTGTGTTCAGAGAAACAGTCCTTCCACAAGAGGAACACATCAGCCACAGTTGTGTACCCATACCCACACTGCCTCCGCATCTGCACACCCAGGAGGAACCTGGGTTAAACACAGGGGAAGCCAAGGGAGGACACCTACAATTGTGTAGCAGCATGTGGGACAGTGTATCTGTCATATCCAACTGCTTCAAAGCTTAGGATGGCCTCTTTATACTGCAAGTGGCAGAAGTAGTAGTCCAAGCAAATTTTAAGCCCATTAAGTCTGCTGGCAAGGCTTAGCTACCAGAGATAAGATTCCTACTACAATGTGAGCATCTGCAAGCAAGCCCAGGACTGGAACAATTACATTTCATAAGCTCTGTTGAAAACTCTTTAATTTAAAACAGCAAAAAGTGGCTGTCAGTTAAAACAAAAAAAAAAAAGGCAGCTATATCCTAAAACCATGCTCTCAGTTTTACCAAATACACAGTATTTACATGTAAATTAACTCCTGCATGAACAGGGGGATAGAAATGGGAAAACTTTTTATACAAACCCAGGCTAAACACTGAAGATATATTCAAAGCAAGACTGGAGACTGGTCTTTTTACCACCTCCCTTCCTAACCAGGTTAGGTTCACCTTCCTGCCTTCTTATTTTTCAAAGGAAATTGGAAAGCAAAAAACCCAAACAAACCAACAGCAAATACGTTTCCAGTTCAACAACTACAGAAATTAATTTTGCTACTCACACAAGGTAAGTTTTCTTATCCTCAAGGATGGCCACATTTTTGCACCCATTCTACTTAATGATGATGCGTTTTTCTTAACTTTCACAGTGGTTGTTTGCATTTAGTAATTTTCTGAGGAGGCAAGAAGCTTAAATGAGTGTCTTTGCTCATTATTTATGTTCTCCATTTGCATAACTCCTTCACAACTGCTCCATTAAACACCTCTTCCCCTCCAAGGCCAATTTTAAAAAGCCTCCTGCTTTATGAGACTGACAAGTATGACTCACAGTATTCCCCACGTTCATTCTCCCAGGCATCGTGGGATGTTATTCAGCCAGTAAGTACCTGTTCCAGTTCATACTCCCCCACTCACACTGCTGCTGCAGTAACCCCTTAGAGCAATCTGGGAAAAAAAACTAAAAGTACCTCTCCAGCTCTCTGCTGTAAGTAGGAAACAAACAGTAGAAGTATTTGCTTTTAATGTTGTCCTTCTCAGCACCAGAGGTAGCAAGAGAGTGGCTGAACACATTGAAGGAGGGTTACACACTCTCTCCCCTAGTCCTCCTGTGCTTTCGCTCCTATCAGAAACCTGGGAGTTTCTCAAGATCCCCAAATTGCTTTCCAATCACCCTTCAAACCATTTCCATTTTCTGTCAGGAAGACAGAAAGTTATTCAACATAGATAATGCTTTATCTACTTTTAAGCCACTTCCATGCCCGAGGAACACACTCAAATCCCCCACACATCCCACATTCAGGACCAAAACCAGCAACATTTCTTCTCAGCAGAGAAGCAGAAAACCAACAGGTACCGTTGGCTTCTATCCCCAGTAAACAAGCTTCTCTCATAATTACAAAAATACCTCCCTCAGTCTCCGAACAGTCAATATTCATTCACTGCAGAGTACTGACAGGAGCCGATTTTACAGTTCTTGTTCCTGGACAGTAGGTTTTTAAAGAGGGAATGTATGCCAATAAGTTTTCCACTGGCTGTTATCCTTCTCCAATGGTTAAAGGACAGACTGCTAAAGAGGAATGAAATGCATATCTAGAAATGACACACCCACTACTGAAATGATACAAGACTTCTTCCACAGTGAGTAGTGTTGTATGAGCTCAAGCTTCAATTACATCTATGGCAACAACAATTTCTCTAACATTCAAAGCTAAAGACACCTTAGAAATTAGATTCAAGACCTGTAGCCAATTAAGACAAATCTCAGGACTACTGGAGCAACCAGATCATTTCAGTGCTGGGAGAACATATGGTATGCTGCAGCAGGAAACACACCCACGGTATTTGAAGAGAGCCCTTGTAGAGCCAAGCACTTCCAAACCAGATGCACATTTTATCTAAGGCAGCTAAAGCCAGGAGTTTGAATCATAGCAACAATAGCTCCTCCCAGAGATTTAGAAATCCTGCAAGTCAGCCAGTAAATCAAAAGCTGAACAATCCCCAGCCAGGTCTCCAAAGATCTTGCCAACGTTAAGTGTGCTGATCCATCATATCTCTACTTGTTAGTCTGATACACTTTGGATCTTGACTAAAAAACATCATCCAGGCCACCTGCCATGAGGCTTCTCAGTAGGAACCCTGGAGGCTACAATCATATTTTATAAAAACCATCCAGGATCAGGTCCAGCTCTACTTCATTAATGCATACCTGTGTCTTAACAGGTATGTTAAGAGAACACCATTTCTCCTGACACGTTCACTTTCCCTCACTGTTAAAAGAACCAAAGACCTTCAAGTAAAGAAGTTTTATTAAGCCCTTTCCACTCCTTGGTCTCAGAGCAACAAAAGGACCAGCTTCCTGAACAAAACAAATTTCTTATAAAGGAAAGGCCTGGCTGCATATATCAGAGGCCTCCTAAGAGTTTTACTATTAGGGAGAATCATGTCAATCCCATTCCACATCACGTCCTCCCAGCTGCCATCCATTTCCTCTGAATCCTGCTCATCCTGGCTTTCTCAGGTAATTACAGACCACTATAGAGCCAAGGCTTTAGTCTCAGCTCTGTGCCAATAAAGATAATCTAAAAAAAAAAAAAAAGGCATATAAATGTCTCCAGTAGCAGCAGGTTTCAAATAATTCAAACCCATGCTAGTAGAAGCTGTTTGTCTGAAAGGCATCACGAAAACCAGCTGCATAATTTAAGCTGCAAGACAATAAAATATGCAGCTAAATAATAAAAAGATTTAATTAAAAGAAATAGGCAGAGGACAAAAGGTTTCCAGGAGAGAACTGAGACTGAAAGTAAACAATGTACAGAGAAAGCAGGTGAGAGTTTCAGAGGCAGGTGTGATGAGAGCACTTGCGTCAATGGCAGCAGAACTGAAAGTCCACGATATTTGGCAGTAGAAGAGTAAATGAGACAACAGGTCTAACAAGCAATCTCAGCAAGCAGAGAGAAGACTTGAGCTGTGAGAGGGAAATCAGCAAATTCACATTAAGATCACAGGCTAGGAGAAGCTCATGGGAAGAAAGAAATGTCACTAGCAACATTTAGTGACGTAAGAGCGACTAACATTACTAGATACATGAATGTGAGAAGACCAGCCACGGCATGGCATTCTGCAGCTACTCAGATGTTCATGCATTAATCTGATGCACCTGCCTGGACACCTTGTTCTTCTCTTGTCTTTGTTCTATGCAGACGTTTTCTTATCACAGGCTCCAGAAAACACACAATCATTGCATAGGGACCACAACTCAAGTATTAACTTGTAGCACACCTGCTACAATAATGTCAAATAAGATGCTCAGCTGACAATGACTGCCGCAGGACAAATGCTAGTTGGTGGATTCGCTGATCGCAAAGTACAACAAGGAGATCAGAGAAGTAAAGATACGCATCTGGTGAAAGATTAGCTGGGGGGGAAAAAGCCAACAAAAAACTCCACTCTTGCTTCATAAAGTACAGCTTAGAAAAAGTATAATCATGTGAAACAGTCCTGTGAAAGTAGCCAGCAGAGTCTACACTTCAATTCTTTTCCAAGGATTGTTATGCTTCAACCAGTAAACAAACAATGTTTTTTCTCGAACTATTTATAGCCTTAAGACCACCCAGTAAAAACATTACACTCAACTCTAAGGATGTCAAACCAACATTTGTTTTAGCAAGACTCCTCTGCACAAGTTCTGAGAGGCCTTACTGCTTTCTTAACGGAAGTAGGAACAGTACCACATTTTACTCCTATTTGTCTTGGACGTTACAATAAAATTAGGATAGAGATGCAGAATCTCTTCCCCATGAGTTCTTTAACTGTACATCACTGCAGTATCCGAGCTTCCTCACGCATGGAGCAGAGTGCTTGCACTTTAACTTTTGCCATATAAAGAATACACAGAATTTATTACTTTGGGCTCTTCAAAGAGGGGAGGAAGAAGAAAGAGGGAGAGATGACACTATCACAAATATATTTGCTATCTAAACATAAGAAACATTAGAAACATAAGAAAGATGTATTTCATCACACAAGAGACAACCTTTACTGTTCTTTTAGAATATTCTGTGATGTCAGAAGGTACAGTATGGCACACATCACCTGTGGAGGTTATGAAGAGACTTCATCATAGGAGAGGCCCAATACAAGAGAAATTTTGATTTTCAGATACTTTTTCAGTTTGCCAAAACCAGCACCTACTAAACATGTTTGATCTGGACTCTTCAACAAGAATATTATTAAAGCCTCCTGGTAAGCAGTCAGTCTTTTTCAGAGTTAAACTAACTTGTTTTGTCAGTTTAGCCAGCAGGTTACCTACCAATTTCATCTCACCTCAATACAGACTGATGATTTTTCCAAGTTATACCCGAAAATACTACACTCACATTTCACTCCAAGCTGAAATTCTCACGCAGGGTTCTCCATCCCTCCTTTTCTTCTAAAATATCAGCATCATAGTAACAAATATATGCTCTGCAAAGCATGCACGGCTCCTGTTAACAGCATTAAGGGCTTGCATAAGTAATGAGCGGTGCTATTTGCATAGTCTCAAGCAAAGGTGGCATCTACACTCCTATTAATCAGCCCAAGGAAAAGAACACATTCCCTCTAATATCAAGAGGAGGAGTTTAGAGTTCTGCTTTCATCTGCTATACAATAAATTGATTCCTCAAAGAGCCCACCTGTTAGAAATGCTCTATCTTGTATTTCAATACCTAGCACTAAGCCTATGAAACACTTGACTGAGCACCTCCAGTGCTGTCAGAAGGACACACTGACAGGCTAAAGGCACAGGAGGAAAGGCACCTGCAGATACCATCTTGCTCTGTTCAGGAGCACATCGTGACCTATTCTCCACAGCACCCTGGTCTTGGCCCTCGAGGGCTCTGTGCAAAGCTGCCAAGGGCTATTTCTGCAATCCCCAGGAGACATGAAGCCTTTGCAGCAGCTGCCTCACCAGCAAGGTCAGGAAAAGGGAGGAACCACATCGAGGCACAGTATCTACTATTACCAATTCAGCAGTTACTTCCCTTTACTTAGGGGTGGAGGGAAGGGAAGATCCCTGTGACCAAGCCCACCCTCTTCTGTCACCAGTGCTCAGATTCAAGATGGGGTGGAAGGAATAGTATCAGAGGAAGACCGCTCCAGGTAACACAAATATTAAAGAGAGCAAGAACGCTCGGGTAATTATGAACAAGCCTGGACACTGAGTAACTGACGGCCCACAAGTAATTTCCTACCATGCAACAACAAATAAAAACCACGCTATGCCTCTTTAGGCTTCAAGTCACTAAATAAGAACTGAACACAGGCGCCAAAGAAAGCAAGACACCCTCTAACCCCTCAAGGATGCCTTGCTATACCAGAACTGACACTTTGTCCATACAGTTGCCACCCCACTGTTCTGTAGATAAGCAAGATTTCAGTCATCAGAAATGTCAAACACAGACTGCTTTCACTAATAGAAATAGAGTGGCATCTTCTAGCACCTCTGCCAAGACCCACCAACACACAGACAAACAGTACTGTGAGCATTATATAACTCCAGAAGTTCGCAAAGCCAAAAATTAGAACCTCAAGGTTCTTATGAGAGGAGATACATAAAATTCTTAAAAAGCAATTGCTACTAATGAGTTCAATGATGGTTTCAGGTGCATATTTTCCCAAGGGATTCATTGCACTGCCTCTGTGGATATGCACTTCTTGCTGTGTTGTAGCGTGACAGAGGCGATTTGGAGAGAGGTGGGGTGACCTAGGGAATCCTTGTAAATAGCACTGAAGTCCACACAATCAGGTTCTGTTCCCAAATCTGACAGCATGTCCCTATATGACCTTCCGAGTCAGTTATAAATTCCATTACTCCATTTATGCTTCTATAAGACAAAGACAGTTCAAAATGCTAAGCAAAGACATTGGGAATTTGCATCAGTTCTTTTGTTTCGGAGTTAGGATTTGGGGTTTTTTTCCTGTTAAACTTAGATCAGATGGTTACTGGAACTTTGCCCTCAGAGGTACAACACTTCCTACTTGTGCTCAGCCTGTTCCTGTACTCTTACCTTCATTACAATGGGATCCGCTTTATGAGACCTTCTCAAGGCCAATCTGTTTTCCCTTTCCCATAACAAGCTATTTAGTGCAACAACTCCCAGAGAATTAGAGGGAAGTAAGTATTAGACTATTGCCTCTCTTATTCATGCTTCTTTCTTCCAACAATTCCACAGGGTTGGGCACAGCAAGCGCAGCACAGGGAACAAAGATCACACTTAGCATACACTGACCACAGACAACCTGCAAGCTTCTTCCTTCCAACATATGCACAAATAGAAGGGAGTGGACAGAGCTTCTCTTGTGGAAAAAAGACTACGCACCTGTAAAAGCTTATCTCAATCCAATTTACTCCACCTGATTAAGGTAACAGTGCTGACATAACAACCTGCTGTAATACTACTGAAAAATGGAGTAGAAATAGTAGCCAACATCTTGCTGGCTTCTTAAACCAAATGTAACAAAAATAATGGAAACATTTCAAATTTGGAAAAGCTCATCTCATGTCATCTACCTCTTCTGGACACAAACCAGACATACAACACTCTAGGATCCATTTCCTGTATATGCAGGGTAATCACTTGCTGATTCAGTGAAGTTGCACTATTGCCTTATAGCTCCCTTTGAGCTAAACATAAAGTTGTATTTTCCAAAATACAGACAACATACTTGCATAGGCACAGAAAACCTACGTAAGGCAGAGTAAAGCTACAAGCCTAACCCACCAACCAGTACCTGTATTATCATTTTTAGAAAAAAACTACACATAGAACAGCCAGTGCCTTTTATACTGATGGCAAAAATTTGCTTAAACTACCTTTAAAAAGAATAGTATTTCAAAGTATAGCCTAACATCTTTTCTTAAAGAATATTATTTAAACCTACAAAGCATAGTGGATGATATGCTCATATTTTATCCTCATTGCTCTGAAGTTTGAACTATATTGGGTGTTACAGAAAGTGAACTAGCTTAATTTGCCTTTTTTGTAAAATGTTCCAAATTTAGCAATGAAACCAGGGGAAGGAAAAAAAAAATCACTGTATTTACTCTCAATACAAACTAATTAACCTATGAAAATAAAAGCATGCAAGTTCTCACAGCACATAAAGGATTTGTATAAGTGACAATTTAAGAAGTTTATCCTTTCAGAGGAGGTCATTTCCTGAATTAGACATTCTGAGTGAATTTCTTTGTACTGAACTAATCTAAGCCACTTTCCATGTACCAGGCAATGAAATCAAGTGTCAGACCAGTTACCAACATGAGAAGAAAAGCCACAGAAAAATAAAAGTTATTTCTTGTCCAACACATGGTACCTACTGTATAGGAAGTGTAGGACATTCAATTTTTCAAACAAAGAATTCCTCCAGGCATCTTGAAAGATAACATAAGTTATTCATGAAACTTCTTGCATGCAACACTTCTGCTCAACCCCCTACATTTATTTTTCTACTGACTGGAAAGATACTTCAAATTTTTTGCAATAGCAGTCAAACAAATCTGTCCCTGGACTTGTCCATTTTACCCAGAATAGCTTGTTAATTCACCGTTCAGTTTCCACATATCAGTCAGAAGCTACAGAAGGAAATAACATGGCAACAAAAAACCCACACATTTAGGCAACACAGCACTTACTTCCTTAAAAGGTCTTTCACTTATTTATTTTTATAAAGCTGCTAAATGTACCCACTTGAGACCATCAAGCTCAGAATTTACACAAGTAGTGTAAGATATTCACTTAAAGGTTCTCACAATCATATTAAAATTATACTTGATTTTAAAAACAAAAAAATTGCAAATGGATCTTCAAGTGGTCTAGATGCAGAGACTGATGAAAACTATGTATCTGTGTATGCACAAACAAGGATAAAGAAACATCTGATTTAGACAGTAGGAGAGAGTTGTAAGAAGCACTTTTTGCACAGAGAGGCCTCTCTGGGCTACACCAGTCAACTGTAGTTATTCAAAAGGAAGTCATCAGTGCCATAACACTGCAGATGCTGGTTTCCTGTGTCATTCTAATGCTTCACAAGCTAGTTATTGTAAATAAGTTGGTTAAAACATGAAAATAATTCAATACAGCTGGAAAATTGACTGGAGAATCTCTAAGGAAGTTAATATTTTTCAGCTGATCATAACTAGAACTGTAAGTGCTTTAACTTCTTGTTATTTCTGTATTAATTCTGATCGAGTTCATTCAGTTTAGGATACTGATGAAACTCCTCACTCATACCTTCAACTGTTACAGATTTTCAGATAACCTTTCAGTTACAAGCATACCAAAAGGGACTAGTCCAAGAACATATCTTCAGGCAAAAGGATGCGGGGAAGGCATTAGCTACGGGAACTTACATTTTGAAAATATTAAAAAAAAATTATTATATCTATATTTAAGAAAAATTACTTCAGGAGACAAAATGCTTCCAGTTAAAGATTCAAGGTTCAAAACATCCTCTTAAAACTGTTCAGAGTTTAAATCTCCAACCTAAAAGAAAACAGGAATCTAATTTTCTATCAGATTGTTACTGAAGCTTCCAACCAGAAACATCATAGATTTTAAATCTTGTCATAGATTAGATACTTAATGCCTTTTTCCTTCTATTCAAAGCCAAAATCACCACCAAAAACACCACAACTTACTTCAGTTACTACTTCTACATTTGGTTTCCTTTCCTTTTTTTTTTCCTCTCTCTCTCTCCTCCATCCCCCCCGAGAATGCCACCATCCTGTAGTGTACTTTTAGCACTGCAGGTTTTCCTTAGAAACTTATTTGCTCTGTTTCTCCCGAATTGTTTTCCCTTACTAACAGATAAACCTTCTAGATAACCAAAATACACATGATTTGAATGGCAAGCTGTATTACTGGCTGGCATTCCAATATAATCACAATGTGCCTTAGCAAGAAACTGCTTCCTGCTTTTCTAACAACTGCAGTTATCAGCTTGAGAGTCCCAAATGCTGTCATCTTTCCTAAATGCTTCAGTAAAAGGATGCTTACTGTCCCTAAAGCTACATTCACCATTCGGGAGCCAAGTTCCAACAAGGTGAGTTTTTCTCCCATTCCTCCTCCTTTTTTTGTGTTTTTTTTTGTTTGTTTGTTTTTTTGAGGAATCCCTAAAGACACTGAAGGAAAACTTTCTTCAAAAAATCAGCATGACTGGAATTTTACCAGAATTATTCTCAGATTGAGTAAAAGAGAAAAAATTCCTATGTTTTTAAATAAAAAAATACAGCTATAGCTTCAATATAGCAATATTGGGGGTCATAAATTACTTTCCTGCTTAAGTCAGCAAAGAATATAAACCATAAGACTGAGAACATCGTTCTCCCTGGTATTACAATTACTACAAATTGTTAGTGCCAGCACTCAGAATAGTCAGACAAACCTGTTCCACCTCAATGGCACAATGCAGAGTGGGTGACAGCACACAGTAATTTTTCCTACTATGGCGCACATAGTCTTTACCACAGAAAAAAAAAAAAAAGAAAGCTCTCCAAATTCCAAGCTACTCAATTTTAAAGAGGCCAAAGTGATTCAGTTAAATGCTACTGGATAAGTTACGATATGTAGCCACTTGTGAAATATTTTAACATTCACTTCATGGCCAGGTTCTTTGTTCTGGCCTGTCTTTTTTATAAAATGTTCAATTACATTAAACACATGCATTTTATACTATGTGTGTGTTAAGCCTCTTCCTCTCCTTCTCTCCCTTGCCATCCCACAATACACATACCCCCAAATCTCATAACCCAGTGCCCTGGTCATACTGCCTAATCCGGCAGTGGCCCCACCACAGGCACTGGCAGTATAATCTGTTCAGGAGTCCAACTGGACAGCAGATGGCTTTGCATCAAGTGCTGATTAAAAAACCCACCTCCATCAAACATTAAAAAAATATGTAATTTTATCAATATATTTACCATTTTTAACAAGCAAATGTAGAATGCGTGTAAAATACAAGCAAGGCATGCATTTTTCAAAGCCACTGCGCAAGTCTTCATTAGGAATTTTAGAATTCCAGCTTCCTTTCAAGAGGGGTAAACACAGCTGTACACAGATAAAACAAACCACACCAATCCCACATCCAGCTGACCTTGATACTTGAGGTGAAAATGAGCTACCAAACTAAAAAAAAAAAAAAAAAAAGGGAAAAAGAAAAGCCACTCCAAATGACTGCAAGGGAACTTTCTCAAGTGTTGGGGTTTTTGAGTTTGTTTTCTGGAAGAAAGAAAAGTCAAGTTTTATGACTGAAGAAAATGATGTAACTGAAGATTCTCTGTAAGTTTCTGATGCAGGGAAAAAGTCAGGAGCAGGAGACAGGTCAAAACTTGTGCTGCAATTACCATAGCCATGTATTTGTCATATTTCCCATGAGTAAAACCAAATGAACCTCGCCTCTAAGAAGCATTTATATCAGCAGCTTTCTTTGGGTGGAGCAAATGACTCGGAAGCATAAATAGACATTAACTCATACTACCTCATATACCACAAAAAAAACCCTAAAATTTGAAAATATGGCCTGTTAGAACAGTTTTAATCCAAATATCTTTTTATAAAAAAATCACTTCATATTATTAAAACCGTGTTTCCATATTTGCTGCTCCATTTAACAGTAAGATAGTTTACCAGTAATGACGGATAACAGAGAATTTAATAACCTATATTAAATACTCATCACAGGTGATCTAGTATTAGATTCAACAAGTTCACTTTACAAGCTGTCTAGTAAGTCAAGTTGTGTTTATTTGCCTTTCCTCTTCAATTTTTTTTTTTCATTAAAAAAAAACAAAAGTTGCATTTCAGCCTCTCTGGATGGTTCTGTATCCACATCAGTATTACCAAATATGCAGACTTACAGAGTCATGTGATGTAAATCCTGAAAAAATAATGAGTAAATTGTGCTTAAAGTAGCTTCACAAAAATAGACTTAAAGCAAGGCCAAGAACCACTGGCAATTCAGTGGAGGGAAAAAAAAAAAAATCCACACCGACCGGTTGAGAGACTCTACAACCAATAGAGCCTCTTCCAGCACCAGAGCCCCGGTCTGCAATCACTGTTGCAGGGTGTTTGAGTCGGGCAGCCTGCGAGAGGCACAGATTGCCATTTTGAAACACCGCCTCGCTCTCACACGGCAGTGCCAGCGCAGGGGCAGCCTCCTGCCCCCGCACCCCGCTCCCGGCCGCGATGCGGACGAGCAGCACCGCGGCTCCCTCTGCCCCGCCGGGACCCGCACGGCGAGGAGGACCCGGCGCGGCTCCCACCGCGGATCCCCCCGCGGCCGAGCCCCGTGATGTCACCCGTGTGCGGGGCCCCTTCCGCGCCCCCGCGCCGCT
>VZRE01000130.1:75774-95979 GCA_013396775.1 Cephalopterus ornatus | reverse complement strand
CGGCTGCGGGGCGGGAGCCGCGGTGGGGGCAGCCAAGCGCCGCTGCCCCTCAGGCGGCTCTGGCTCCGGCCCCGCCGCCCGCTCCGGAGAGCCGAACCCAGCCGAGCCCTGCCGGCGGCCCCCGGTGCCCTGCTCCGCCGCCCCTCACCTGGATGTAGTTGTTTTCGCAGTAGTCGGCGACTCGAGTGAGGTTCTGGTAGCTCTCGAGCAGAGCCCGCTTGCCAGAAGGGATTTCCTCCTCTAGCAACATCTGCAACTCTGCCATTTTCCACCCCTCCGCATCGCTTCCTCTTGCATTAAAGAGACAGCGGCAGCGCCGGGCTCGCAACCCGCCTGGTATTGTGGGATTCCTCCTCGCCTCGCTTTCGTGAACGATCGCTTTCCCCACCCATCCTTCCCCCTCCGAGGGGNCCACCCCCACGGGGGAGAAAAAAAAAAAAAAAAAAAAAAAAAAAAAAAAAAAAAAAAAAAAAAAAAAAAAAAAAAAAAGGAAAAGGGAAAACCCCGCCCCCGCTGTGCAGAGGCAGTCGGGAGCTGTAGGCAGAGCCGACCGCATGCGCGGCCACCGCCCGCGGAGATGGCAGAGCCGAGCTCGGGATTCACCGGCCAGCCTGGCCCCTGGGGGCGGGAGGGCGGCAGCGGGGTTGACGGACCGTTCCTCTGGGTACCCAGAGACCAGAGGAGTCCCTGGTGTCCCTCTGGGTGCCCAGAGGCGAGCGGAGACCCTGCTGTCCTTCCCCCACCCCCCTCAGAAAAGCCCCAGCCCCACACTGCTGCCCCAAGCACCTCTCTGCAGGAGAGGCCAGAAGAGTCTGGTTATCCGGCCACCTGACAGGCTAGGAATTTGGAAGATCACTGAATCATTTAGGTTGGAAAAGACCTTTGAGATCATCCAGTCCAACCTATGTCCTAAAACCACCATGTCGACTAGACCATGGCACTTGAGTGTGATGTCCAGTCATTCCTTAAACATGTCCAAGGATGGTGACTCCACCACCTCCCTGGGCAGCCCATTCCAGAGATGACAACAATATTGGTAAAAAAAAGATACAGGGATCACAATTCAGGGCAACCAGTCCTTTCCAGTGGGTTATTATTGCCCAAGGGGGTGGGAGAAATAACGAATCCAGCTTGTGTTGATCTTTGTGAAGACCTGCCCAGAATAACTACTGACAATTAGCCATTTCCTGGATCTAGTTTTATAAGAAGAGTGTAAATATTTGACTGGAGTAAATACATTATTCCTGCAACTCATTTACCTCAGTTGTTAATCATTGTTCAGGTCCTCCTCTTGCTGTTGCAAACGTATGGAAGACAAGGGTCTGGTCATTATTTAGCACAATCTTTCTTGCATATGTGTTTTTGTAACCAAAATCCTGAATCTGCCAGAAGAAAAGGCAGTAACAGCAGGTGACTGCTCTGCTGGTTTGTCCAAGCCTGCCTTTGCAATGAGTAATGGCCTGATGTTCATGCCATGTGCTGTGTGTCCACAGTTACTAATGCAACCGGTGTTAGTCCTTGCATTTTAGAAGTTGTCCCAGAGAAATCCACACAGCAGTGAAAAGTCAGCATGTTTAGAATGTTTCAGAAAAAAATACTCTCAAGCACGTTATAGTAAGACCAGAGTATGGTCTCTGGATAGTTGTGTGGTATTTTTCATGTCCTCTGGAGTCTGTCTTCTGTTTGCAGCTCAGAAAACTGTTCTGGTCAGGATGCCTTGGTATACCTGCTGCTGTCTCTAAATCAAGTTGGAAAGAAGAAAACATAGATCTCCCTTCCCCTCTGAGGTCAGCAAAGTCCAGCAACTCAGCCTAGAACTGTGGAGGTAAGGATGAAAAGAAGGGAGCCTGGGAAGGACCAGTGGGCCAGGGAAGGTTTTGCAGCTGGAGTTAGAAAAAACCAGGTCCTGTCTGGGAACAGCTAGACAGGTGCCAAGAAAGGGCTCTCTGGGGAGAGGAAGGAGCTGGTACATTCACAGCACTTTCTGTGGGATAGAAATGCATCTACATTACTATCTTCTGGTTATTTATTTGGCAGCTTAGCAAAATTGTTTCCAAAGTGGCTTCAATAACTCTCTTTAGGACAGCATGTAATTTCCACTAAAACATTTTATTTTGGATTTCAGGTATCCTTTTAATGTAAAATAATGTTCTGAAACTGTATGGCGATATAGACAAGCTTTAAATGTGTCCCAGGGCAACTGTGCTGCCTTGGGCACTGGCTTCTCCTTGTTTTCAGCTAGCATAATACAATGACAAATTTGAATTCTCTATTCAGGCTGGCTGCAAACTGCTTAACACACATTGCCTTGGATGAGTCTGTAATTGCCTACAGATCACAGACTGGCTTCATGGAAGCTGTTAACATCCTCAAATGTAGCACAACTGTTGTTGGTGCTTCTTAATATGTTATGGCTGCCCCTGTACCAAGAAACGGCAGATGTGTGGGGTCTTGCACATCAACTACTTCAATATGAAAAAAATCAGTGGCATGTGTTTTGCCAAATATGTTGTGCTTCACTTTGGTGGACAACCTTGTCTTATAAGCATATAGCAGGACAGCTGCTGAGCAGGGCAGTGGTGGCTCCCAAGAAACACGTCCACGTCAAGCAGTAGAGCAGAGGCTCCAGGAGGGCTTTCAGCCTCATTCCCTCCAGTGAATCTCAACCCAAAAGGCCTTGCATAAACAAAAAAACCCCTACCAACTCTATGTCAAAATGTTCTCACAACTCAAGAAGACCTTGGAAGGGCACATCAAAGATCGCCACCTTGTGACAGCTGCGTTGTGGCTTTTCTGCAGCCTTTGGGGCACAGCTGGACATTATCCCCACACCTGGGGGATACACCTGAGGTAGATACAGAAACACCCCAACTGGCTCCAAGTCAACTCCAGCTGGACTTCTTAACTGAGTGCCATACAACCATGACAGTACTGCTGTGAGGGCCATCCAATATAAGAGGTACTGGAAATTCTGGTGTGGACATGCTCAACTGATTAGATCAGCAGGCCTTATTAACGTCTGTCCCATGCAGTCCCTCCCACTTTCAAAATGACTCTCTGCAGGGTCACTTGAGTGTCTTTGCAGTGTGTTCCTCATGTCTGAGGTTCTTGGAGGGTTCATTGACACAGATACAATAGATCCAAGCTGGCTCCATGAATGCCCATTGAGTGACTCCAGAGCACCTGAAAGCACAGAGAGACATTCGAGTAGCTATGCAAAGTGCTTGGCAAATCTAGCAGAACAACAAATCTAGCACTGAGCTGCAGCCAATAAATCTTGGACTCGAGCTGATATTTGCTGAAGGAAGCAGTGTGCACTTGAACTCCATTTGCTGGGATTTTCTTTAGAAATTGTTTTATTCTGTTGGATTTTTTGTTTTGGTTTAGTTTGTTGTTTTGGTTGGGTTTGGGTTTTTTTGAGCTATCACACTTTCTCATTGCACCAGACAATAAACTGCTGATTAGAAGGAAAAGTTACCTAACTTACTTAAGATACTTTGAGTGTGTAAGAGAGCTGGTAATTAAAATTTTCCTGGCTGGGGTAGCTGGACTGGTAGAAGAAAAAATTTTGTTCATCAAACTCCACGCAAACAATCACCCGAATAAGATACAGTCCAGAGTAAAATATGCTTATATACCTCTCAGTGTCTCAACTTTCCATCTGAGATTTGTTCCTTCTCAGTGGGGCATGATGATCTCCAGGGACAATACTGTCTTTCTGGGACATAACCCATTTTTGACTGGGAGAAAAAAATGAGACTCTATTCTAAATGCACCTGTTTAGAACAGCATCAAAGTAGGAGCATCAAAGCAACTTCTCCTGCAGTGTAATTTGTGTAGCTCTGTAACTGTCTATTCCCCTTTCTAGGCCATAGATTGGCATGTGTCTTTGTTTTTCCCTTGGGAACAAACAGTACTTGCCTCAGTAGTGTTGATTGGAAAATAACCCTTTATTTTTTGTTGGACTGTTTCTCAGCTGGATCAATTCCTGATTCGGTTCTTTAGCTGCACGAGCACTTCTGACAGTGCAATGGAAAGGGAGATGAGAGATTTGAGGGGACAGCTGGAAGCACAGAGGACACAGGGCCCGTTCAGCCACATCAGCTCTGCTGCCAAATGCCAAGTCTCATCTTCTTGTAAGAAAATTTTTGTTGATTATGGTGATGTAGTTATATAAGTATGGCTGTACTGGGGCAATCTTGTGAGACTATTTAATGCTATAACTTTTTTTGTTTTCCTGGAACCAAATTTTGCCTTTTTGGTATTTCCTACATCAAACTAGAAGTAGCTGCCCAAGAGGCTGCATAACTCCATTGGTTTGCTTTCCTGTGCTTTAGATCCAGTCCACAGAGCCTTACTCAAGAACCAGAATAATTACCCATATTGATATTTCAGTTATCATCACAGGGTGTCTCAATGTTGCAGAGATGAATAGGGCTGTTCCTGCTTCTTGGAGATAATTTGTCATGCTTTCTACGCTCCTGCGGTCACCTCCGCATGCCCTTTTTTCCGATTAATATTTTTAAGGTTTTCGGCACAGCTGTTAAAAACCAAAGAGGCTCCCCCCTGCCTTGCCGCAGGAGCAGGGGTGTTTAGGGCAGGACTGCCTCCCTGAGCCTGGTCTGGGGACCCCACTGCACCCCCATGCCAGTTGCTAGGCAGCCAGCGAGCTCCGTGCGGCAGAGCCGGCACAGCCAGGCAGGCATTGCTAGGCAGTCCGAGCTGCTGGGAGCACACACATAATAAGATTCAAAATTGCGGCTTCAGGAATGCACAAGATAAGAGTGGCACAAAAAATAAATAGTTTTACTGTATTTTGACATGACCTTTCTCCTCCAATATATTTTCACTTGGGGGATTTGCCTTCCGTCTCAATCTCATTTTTCACAAAACTCTCTCCTCTTCATCCCTCCTGCATGCTTATCTTTGCTCCTCAGCAGTGCTCTGGTGTCAACAGTCCTCCTTTTCTGTCACCTCCACTAGCTTTTTCTCCATCTGTCATCTCAGTTGTTCTCCTCCCATGTTCTGCTGGATCCCCTGTTCCTTTGGCCTATTTAATTTTGGTCTCCATTTTTTCATCTTTCTCAGCTCAGCCTCTGGCCATCAGGTTGCCTCCTGACTTTTCCTTTCCACTTTCACTGCATTAAAGAATTCCTCCCATATCTTCCATTCCCAGATCCCAATCTGGGTCCATTGTGCTGTTGCCCCTTCCAGCTGCTCACCACAAGGTACGCTTATCTTCTTAATCCCTCAAAATACTGCCAAGGCAGAGAAGGCATCCACTGGGAAGCATGGGATAAGTATGCTAGACCCTGGTGATGCAACTATACCTATTTAGAACCTCAAGCAAGTCTATTTCTTTCTTCCTAGAGCTACACCAGGGAAGATGGCTATTAGTGACAAATGACAAGATTTGCTCCTTACACCAGTAACAAATGAAGCTAAACTATTTTGTTACAAAAACATTTTGAGGAAGGCCTGACTTTAAAGGAACCATTTAAAGCAGAAGGTGGATTTTTGGGAGTAATCCCAAAATAAGGTTTTTTCCTTCTTTTATTTAATGGCTTTGGAAGGGTAATTTAAATACCAAAAGAGTCATTCTATTGCAAGAGGTAGGCATGGAGTAAATTCAGCTTTCTAAATAGACCCATGCAGGTTTGGCCCACTCACTGAAGAGTAGGTTGGGATTTCCTGATTTAATAGCTGTTTGTTGGAGAATGCCAATCCTTTAAAATGGAAGGCTTTCTTTGATGTGTATATATGAAATAAAAATTTCCCTGCGTAAGTATTTTCACCTTGCATAGAGCTCCTGGTCTAAAGCAGACAGAGAAACACCTTGCTGAGGAAAAAGTAATATTTGCATAATTAGCAGTGAAAGGGAATATTGCAGACCCAAAGACAAGTCTTCTCTGTCCCTGATGTGAAATCGGGCACTGGAAGTGTGTGTGGCCCATAGCAGCAGTGTCCTACCCAGTCAGCTCTCTGGAATGAGCATCCCTAGCAGGAAAAAAAACACTGCTTAAAGTCTTGAGAAATGTTTTGAAGTCTGAAAACACCTTTAGCACAATTTCTGTTCTGTTTTGCACAGCTTGATAAAGGCTATGAGAATAGCACAAACAAAAATGTTCCAGAGTGAATGCATATAGAGCCACCCCAAGCTTAGTGGGACTTACTGGCTTGGACATTGTTTGCAGAGCTGTATCTGCTGCCTTGAGAAGCAGAGCCTAAGATGGCTTTGCAAATTCATGCAACACTGTAAACACTGCCTTGAGACTGCTGAGTAGTGCTGAACACAGAATTAATGAACTCTTTCGGACTACATTTACCATACACAGAACTGAAGTGTCTCTGGTGTTCCTTGGAGCATCACCAATATCCAGCTTTTTCTGTTCTTCTTCATTTCCCAGTCTCCTATGATCCCAGATAATGTAGAGTTGATTGTAATAATACTGTCATCCAATTTATACACACCTCAAAATTGATTACTCCATGCTAATGGCTGTACCTAACCAAGCCTATATATACCTAGACTAATTTATTCCTACCTTCAGTACTAAGTTTCTGTATTTGATACAGTGGATGAATAAAAAACAGAAAACAATAAACATATGTGTTTCAGAGCCAATATCTGAGCTATCTCTGTGGATTTTTTACTTTTTTAACAGTTACAATTATTTCTATGTCCATTTTTATTCTTAATAAAAAGAAATTAAAGACTCATCCAAATGTGCTTAGCATAATGCAAAGCTTTAAAAGAATATATTATTGTGAAGATAATTTAATCACACAATTGCAATTTTTCATTGTATTTGAGGAAATCTGAGCATGGATAGGAATTACTTTTATGTACTTTCCATTTAAAAGATTGGTGTTTTTCTAAGCACCACCGTTTTTTTGATGCAGATTAAAAGCATTCGTATTCTGTACTGATTAATTGGTGTGCCTCTTTTGCATTTAAATATATACTTCATTGAATTGCAGCTTTCCATCACAAAGCAGGAAAGAAAAAATAATTAAATGATAACATCATGCTACTACAGAAGGAGTGCTATTTCCCCAATAAAAATAAATATTTGACAGCAATTCTGCAGTGATAGTATTACCCAGCACAATATTTGGATGGCAAAATAAAGCACAACATAATAGTATTTTTTTCAGCAAGTAAAAACACATTACAGTTCTTGGGTCTGTTCCAGCTCCCAGTGAAACAGTAAAGCTTCAACGGGAAGCAATACTGAGCGTGGTTGAACAGTGTTTGAAAAGGACTATCTTCAATAGCACTGAGGGCAAAAGGGATGGGATTGGATGCACAGCAACCCTCAGATGCAGTTGCCTACCAGAAAATCACTTCCACACTAAGATAACATTGACGTCCTCCTTGGTATTGTCCCAGTCAGAGCCCAAACACAGACTGTGCAGATAATGAGGGTAAAAAGTCATTACACACAGACTGAGGCTATTCTCTGTTGGGAACGTTTAAAAATAAATCAGGCCATTTAGTGCAACCCAACGGAATTTAAAGGATAAGCATTGGCGATCCAGAATAAATAGAATTTTTCTTTCCTGTTACTTTTCATTATAGAACAGGAACAATCTCTTGTGCCTACGAGATTGATTACATGTCTCAAACTTAGTTTAGATATTAATCAATCTTAGCAACCACTTCTTGTTTCCTGTAGCATAATGCAGTAGAAATTGTCCTTTAATTACCTCTAATGAAAGTTACCTGCAGTGAAAGCGAATATATGCCAGTGGAAAATAACTTAGTTCAGAGGGCAGCAAATGCAAATACGAACAATCTCTGTTATGTACAGGCACAATTAGTAGTGAATATGTAAATTGCCAATGGCAGCTTCCTGCAATGCTCAAGTATTTGCTGCCACCATTAGCTATGAATGTTTCAATTTATTTGGTCATAACCATAATAATCCCACAGTATCTTTCTGCCAAGTGTGTTCCTAAAGGGTTGGGGACTTTTAAACAGTGTCATGTAATAAATAAATACTTACTCTGTATTAAAAATATGTCTAACGTTCTTTAAAATAATTCTGAATTTGAATTGGGTTAATTATGCTTGCCATCACTTCCCTTTAAATGTCTGACTCTTCATTCTGTATCTGACATGTTTGTACTCTCAAAATTTCTTCAGTGTATAAGGTGGAGCCTATCTAGGTTTTTACATCAACTGCAAGATGTCTCATAACTAGGTATCTTTTCTTATACGCTAAGAAAAGACTAATTTAATACTGTTCTGAGTGAAAAGGAGATCAAGATGTTGTTTTACATGAAAGATGTATAATAGACCACTCACTGTACTGTATGTGAAGTTTGTGGTTGTCTCCCCTTGTAATGCCTTGTTCTCAGTTGCTTATACCTTTGTCAGTTCTCATTCAGCCCTAGTAGCACATAGTTCTATTTCAGACTTTATTTTTCCCCTTCAAAGAATTTGTGAGACAGAAACAAGAAGAAATGCTTTCTATAGCATCATTACAAATATTTCAGCCCAAAGGTTGCACCCCCAGCAGCTCTGTAATTTGAATAAGGACTTTCAAATTCAGCAGAAGGTAGTTTCAGGGCCATACCTCCTGTTATTCCCGAAAAACCTGGTAACGTTTGGTTAATTCCAAAATTTCTAAAAGCAATATATTTGCATACTCTCAGTAGAGCTTATAAGAGTTAAGATATATCCACTGAGGAACTGGGTGGGCTATGCTGATGATGTTTCACAGTGCCCTGCAAGGGCCAAGGTATTTTCTCTGCTTTTTTGTTGTTGTTGTTGTTCATACAATGTCACTGTGGTGGATAATAGCATAAGGGGACTGTATCCTCTGGCACCTGGAATGTAACAGTAGGATGAATTCTAGGACAAGAGATGCTGGAAAAGTTTGCAGGGGCCAGAAAGAAGGGGCATGTGCAGGTGTGAAAGAGGAAGAGTAGAAGAAAAGGTCAAGAGGAACTATGACAAGATGCAGATTGTTTAGGTATGTGGTGTAACTGCATGGGTTGATCATGGCAGAGAACAGGTGGGCTGAGGAGAGCGCTAGAAAACTACAGACACTTCCCACACGTGATATAGACTTGGACTTATTTTCTCTTGTTTTCTCACAATAGCCAAAAAATTCACAGGAATCTGTGGACTACAGTCTGCAATCATTACCAATTACTCCTGCTATGTAAAGGTCATTTGCCGAGGATCTGAAAAATGAAATCTTGATGTTGATACTTATGTTGACCACACACCGAACTCTTAGAAAAAGTTTAAACTAGTTAACTCCCTAGGGTGAGATCTTATGATCTCACAGACAATGTGATACTTGTCTGGGTATCATCATACAGGCTAATAATGGAGGCAGGTCCTTTTTATCCAAGAATTTTGTTGAAACAGGCTCTCTTTTGAAAACTCTTTGGTTTCCAGTGAAAGAAAAAAGGTTTTGTAAAAAAAAATTGGGATTAATATCTTTTCTCAAGTGGCTAATACACTCAATTTTTAATTATTTGTATTGTGTGGCCTGAAAGGTTCCTTCTCTCATTTCAGATTAAAAAATTCAGTATTCAAATGCTTTCTTGTTCTACATTAGGAAAAGAGCAGCAAATCTGACATACAGTACCTCATTTGAAGATACTATATCTTCATAACTGAAAAAGCCTCATTTCAGTAACCTTTTTAACTGTTAGTTACAATAGCCTCCTGCTGTAGTCTATTAGAACAATAAAATTGCTATAAAGTGATTTTTTCATTACAGTTCTGTGATGGCTATAAACTACATCAACCTGTAACTTAAGCCTATAGCTTAACTTATTCTGTTGCTGTGGTTCACCTGAAAGCTGGGTGGTGTTGGCTAAAGTAGCAGCGATTCAGTCACAGCCTTGCCACCTTCCAGCAAGGTCACTGCTGGCCATTACACACCAGCATGAGTCTGGAGGCTGGTAGCTGCCAAGCATTCCCTTGGTGCATGGCAGACATCTGCATTTTCTGGATCAGAGTATCACTTATTTGACCCCTTAAGCAATACGAGTAAGAGTTAGCAAATGACTATGTGAATATTGTGCATTATCAGTACCTAACTAGGATATTAGTAGGAGGGGCTAGCAGATCACCCAGTCCATCTCTTGAATATGGCAAAATTATCGTCTGTACTTCATAGTCCAGCTTTTTATGCCCTCTAATTTTAAATGTCCCTACTGAAAACGGCCTGGAGCTTCAAATACATCAGCTGTCAGTCTGTTCCACAGTCCGCTATGGTACTGCACATCTTGTCCAATGCTAAGGGTGACACTACCATATAACTTTTCAGAGATTTGCATAGAAATGTATTTTTCAAAGGTTTAGTGAAGCCACAGGGCAATATATTTATTTATAAGTGCCCAGGAATAAGGGTCACAGCAACGATCTAACAATTCGTGTATAATCCATTGCTAGCGCTTATTCACAAAACAGATAGTATAACTTATGCTGTCTAATGCATAACCATTTTTGTATTAAAATTTTTAATCAAATAAGAGAAAGTATCCAGAGAAAGTCAATGAAGCTGGTGAAAGGACTAGAGAACAAGTCTCATAAAGAGCAGCTGAGGGAGATGGGATTTTTTAGCCTGCAGAAAAGGAGGTTGAGGAGAGACCTTATTGCTCTCTACAGCTACCAAAGGAGGTTGTAAGCAAGGTGGGTGTTGGTCTCTTCTCCCAAGTAAGAAGTGACAGGGTGAGAGAAAATGGCCTCAGGTTGCACCAGGGGAGGTGCAGATTGGTTATTAGAAAAAAATGGCTTCATTGAAAGGGTGGTTGAGCTTTGAAACAGGCTGCCCAGGGAAGATCAGAGGGACAGCAATCAGCAGCTGTGGATGTGCAGGAGATGGTCACCTCTCAGCCATCTTGGAAGTAGCTGGTAGGGCATGTGTTAATACAGCCTGAATGTGTGGAAAGAGGTTTTAAAAAGCATTTACTTTATTAAAGTGTAATTTAACTCTATCAGTTGAAAGGGGGTAAAAGTTGAAAATTAGTAATTTGTGTCTATTTTGGTTTTAATTCCCAGCCTTTGATGGAAGGGGGAATTCAGTTATCATACAGGGTGAGTTGACATCCTTTTTCTGGCACCCTTCTGCTCTTTTGAATAGTGCCTGATCTGTGAGCTAGTCTGATAAATGAAGATATTTTGTGCACACATGGCATGCATATTAAAGAGCTTCAGTATGCTGACAAACTGCTCTGAGTATGGTGGGCCTCACTAGAAAGCACATAATTCAAGGCACATGAGGAGATGCAGACCTGAGGAAGTAAAGAAAGTCCATTTGGAATGACTGAACAGGCACCACAGAGCTGCGTTCTAGGATGGGCATGAGCCTTCATTTGCTTTTAATACGGCTATTTTAAATGTGTTTTCTCAAGTCATTCCCAATCTCTTTTCTATACCTCTTTTCAATAATGTAAAATATCCAGATCCATTGATTTGGGGTCTTAACCTGCTTCTTTCTATCTTCAGATTTCCCATTTCAAGACATATAAGACTTCATATTTTCAATATCTCAGGTCAAAAATGTAATAATTTTATAATTTCTATGCATATTTATTCTGTTATCATTGATTCCCCATACCAGTTATGCCACAGAGATTCTTTAATGAAATATATTACAATGATGCTTTCATGATGCAGATGACAGCATCCAGCAACCATGAAGCTCTTTCACAATGATTTAGGAAATACCCATCTGTGACTCCTACTGTGAATGCAAATCTGGGTCAAGAAATAAGATGAATGGCAGGTGGTAGAGGAAAAAAACACAAGGCCAGAATTCCCGAAAGCCAAGGGCTCCACCTTGTATATGTTCGAAGACTTAGTTTTATTACTGCAAAACCAGGGGGATGCTCAGAATGTTGAACTTGAACATGTGCCTAATCAGAGGTTTAAGTGAGCACAACTGCTATTTTATCTTCAAAAGACATGTAGTTGGCCTGTGGTTACAGTGGTTTGGTCTTTGATTTGTGCATGTCTCTCCTTCCTTCCTCTGTCCCCTATGCAGTTTTTTATTTGTTTGTGCAGAATAAAGGGGGAGCTGTGGTGGGAGTGGAGTCAGGAGGTTTTTGCAGCCAGAGAGCACCCCGCTACCATGTCAGCCACAGTCCAACACATCTAATCCACAGGAGGATCCTACCTGGAGTACTGCATCCAGCTCTGGAGTCCTCACTACAGGAAAGACATGGACCTGTTGGAGCAGGTCCAGAAGAGGCCTTGAAGATGATCAGAGGGATGGAACAACTCTCCTGTGAGGAAGGGCTGAGAGAGCTGGGGTTGTTCAGCCTGGAGAAGAGAAGACTCCGTGAGCCCTTGTTGTGGCCTTTTAGTACTTAAAAGGGGCCTATAGGAAAGATGAGGACAAACGTTTTTGCAGGGCCTGTTGCCATAGGACAAGGGGCGACGGTTTTAAACTAAAAGAGAGTAGATTTAGACTGAATACAAGGAAGATGGTTTTTGCAATGAAAGTGGTGAAACACTGCTACAGGTTGCCCAGAGGGGTGGTAGATGGCCCAATCAGGTTGGACAGGGCTCTGAGCAACTTGACCAAGTCAAAGATGTCTCTGTTCATTGCAGTGGGTTTGGACTAGATGATCTTTAACGGGCCCTTCCAACACAAACTATTCTATGACTTTGTCACAACTTTATACATGACGTATGTACAAATATACATGTATGTAGTTGGTCATTGCATTATTTCCTCTGTTATAAAACAGAAATTCTTTCCTGTCCTTTCTCCAAAGATTTAAACATCTTAAAAACTTTTAGAAACAGGAAGTCAGTAAATAGGGTCTGCAGTACTTTATCATGACATAGACTCTGGATTAGAAAACCCTACTAATCAAAAGGTTTAGTTTTTAAGGCTTTTTGTTTTTTCAGATCTGCCTTGCAAATGAATGAGAAAGCACACAGAAAATTATTAAGTGAAAAACAAACAAGAACCACCTCCTGCACAGGTTAGAAATGGGTCTGAGCTGCTTATAATGCATGAATTGCTAAAGTAACTGACAGACATTTATCAGAAGGGTTCATAGTAAGTCAAAGGCAATCTTAGTAAGTCAAAGCTCCCTTTTAAAAGAAAATCTTTAGAATATCAGAGAGCCGTCCACCCACAGGATTTCAAACAGAGACTACAATACCAGGAGACTGAACAGATCGACAAAAAGAGATCTTTAATCACACTGTTTAAAACCCATATTTTTGATTTACATTAAAAGGAAAAAAACAAGGGAGATCTAGTTATCTGCAGCTTCTAAATTTAGACCTTCTTAAATCAGCATGGACATATTAATCACATCCAAGAGTTTTAAATGAGCCAGCAAAGAGCATTATGGGCTGTTAATATTCATTCCCAGTCAGTTCTCAAACATTGGAGAAGTTCCAGAGCACCAAAAGAAAGCAAAGGTTGGGCCAATATTGAAAGAAGATATATAGGTATTATAGTCTTATCTACTTAATATTGATCCCAAGTATATGACAGAATTACTAATAGGAGATTTCATTAAGAAAGAACTAAAGAAGGATAATTTAATTAATGCAAATCCATAGGAATGTCTGGAGAAATATACATCTTTTCAGAATAACTCAGTATGCTTTTCTGTGAGAATGTAACTGTGTTGTAGAAATGTATTGATACTTCTGTAAAGTATCTAACTTAGTAACATTTTTAGAAACTATAATAAAAATTTTAAAAATAAATAATTATTGTAATAGAAATAATGAAATAAAAAATGGCTGACAGACTCAATATAAAGGCTATATCGATCTTGACTTCTTGTTGGTTAACTTATTTGGAATAGGCTACAAGAAAACAATCAAATCACTGCTGATAAAATTTGCGGAGAGTGCAGTGATTAGTGACAAATAATTAAAAGAACAGACGGACTTGAAAAAACAATCTGATAAGTAAGTTTCAAAAACAGCATAACTGAATGCAACCAAATATTGTTCCCATCACTCCGAACAAAAGTGTTAAGAATACACACTTATAATGTGTGTATAAGAGCTACAAGTAGGGCAAGAGGATCCTGTGCTTTGAGGCCTTCATCCACCTCTACATCCAAAAGAGTCAATGAATTCTGGACATATGAATGAGAACACTAAGTTTGGAGAAAGCAATACCTCAATCCTCTCTTGCCTCTGACATTAATACAGGTATTCCTGAAGCATTGTACCTAGCAGTGGTATTAATGATTCACAAAAGATGTTAAAATATTGGAAAGATATAACAATGAAAGAATGAATTCACTGGAGTGAAAACATCAGTGAATTCAATTCTAAATAAAAGAAATCCAGGAGTTGCTTGATTTATAGTTATAAAAATTTGTAGGATTGTTGGAGAACCCTTCAGGAGGTTAATAGTGAGCTCTGTAAACTAGGAGACGTCGCTACAGAAGGATTAAAAACTGTTAATAAAAGCTATGCAAGCAAATAGAAGAAATAGGGCATACTTTGCTGTTCTGTTTCTTTTGCATGGCAAAATGTAGTACTAACATTTGATTTGAGGATGTGTTCAAGTGATCTATATGACACTGAAGTCTTGGGCTCTTTAATGGTTACATCTTTGGTTAAAGAGTTACAATATCTCCTGAAACTGCTCTCTGCCCTCTGTTAGATAACTCCGTGTGACAGATTCCAGTGTAACTGTCTGTTGTCACAGTGACGTGGCTGCCCAGCTCCCCACTTACTTTAGGGCTGCATTTCTGTCTTTATCTGGAGCACACCTTTAAATACTTCTGCTAGGTGCATTCAAAGACTTCTGTGGATTCAAAGACAATTTTTAATTTTTGCAGCTCAATTTCTTGGGGTTTTTTAGAAACCAATAGTAATTTACTCAGAAATCTATTCAGCAGGTTCTTTGATTATTTGTTTCTACTTTGGAGGGAACAAGAACTGACAGCTATCTTTCCTCATTAACCTTTCCTCCATTTACAGAAGCTCTGATACTAAGCTTTTCATGCTAAATATATGTTATAATAACCAGAAAAGTGCAAAGAAAAGTAAAAAACTACTTAAGATACTTGATTTCCTAACTTTTTATCCATTCTATTTATTCATACAATATTTTTCTACTGAAGAATACTCGGTCTGAGAATTAATTCTCTTTTAAATAGCAAAACCCACGAGATTCTGATCTTGAGATGCTGTATGTTGCTGTAGTTCACCTGTCTTCCTCACCTCAGTGAAGTGGACAGGCCTTATCACCTCAAAATTTAATGACTTTTTTATTTCAGTTGAGCAGAAATGATCTAAGAGTATAAATTTAAACAGTTCCTGAATGTCAAACTTCTTTCTCAATAAAGCTTCTTAGGTAAACTTTGCTGGATAATGTCCTGTATCTGAATATGAGAATGAAAAATCAATGGTTTGTCACTGGAAGAAGTCTAGCTGGCATTGATTTCTATGGAAGTCTGATTTTTTACTATGACTCCTACGGCAGCAGAGCTGGGTGCTTATGGAGACTGCATTGAAGTGGTGGTCCTGTGCTGAGACATCCAATTAAACTCAGTCTTAAATCCTTCTGACAGCTTGTTGGAGGAGTCACTCCAGTAATTCAGTCTCAATCTGTTAGATTAGGTTGTTGAAACCCATTGACCAAAACCATAGTGGTATGTTTTCTGCCTGGGTAAATATCCAAAATGTCAAACACAGGCCTGAAAATGCTTGAGTTTTCAGTTGAGTTTTCAGTTCAGTTATATCCCAGGCTTTGCACACTGTTAAATGTGTGTGATGAATACACTTTCACAAAGTAATTTTTCAGACTTGCTAGAAAGAATAATAAAATTCATTTGTTAGAATTTTTAAAGAACGTGCATAAACTAAGGGTGTTTCATTTTTTTCCCTTCCAGATACTGAAAAAAAAAGTATCTCAAGAGCTGTCTGGCTATAAATATGCCATTGCATAAGCACATTAATATGATACAGTCACAGTATTTTGTTTGCTATTCCCAAGAGGCAAATTACACAAGGATAGGCTTCTAAAACTTTAGCAGCAGGAGCTGTGAACACAAGATGCACAAATGTCAAAAGAGAAATAATATGCCAGATTTTTCAGAGCCAAATTCTTACTCGCATTATGAAAATTTGTAATGCCATTAATATTTTCAAATCAATCAAGTAATTCCAAATTTATATCACTGTAAATGACAGCACAAATTGACCCTCAGATATTGTATATTTTACTGAAGGGAAAGGAATAAGTATTTATTACGAGCTGTCTGCTGCTGTTGTTTATTATAAGACACAGTTTGTCATTGCTGGAAGATGAAACTACATACTTTTCAAAGCTTAGTTCATGGCTCTGTAATGGAACAGGATTTTTAAAATGTTCTTTCTACAATATGCAAAATCTGAAGAATTCTCTTATAACTGTCTGCTGGCTCTACAAGAATAATACCTTGCGGCAGTAAGGAAAACTGAACTTTATTAAAAATTTCATCAAAGAAATGAATAGTAGGCTTGGAGAAAAAAAGAGGGGCTTAAGACACAATATGGCACTGCCTTATACTTTAGACCTACAAAGATATAAACCTGTAAAGGGTTTTGACTTCATAAGTGCTGTATGGTTCAGTGCAAAGTCAAATGCTGCTGAATGTCTTTGGAAGTATGATCATCCTTTGTTCTTCAAAGAGCATTTTATGAAACGGATCTTAGCTTATACATTGTTACTGCATCTCCTTTTTTGAAATATCTGAGAAATGGGGGAAAACAAAAACGCAGGTTGAAATATTGATCACTGAAAGACCCCGAATTGAATAGCTCAAAAGAGATTTGAAATGAGATCTATTACCTTTAATGCCTTTGAGAACAAGGAGGCTAATCCTTAAGCAAAGAAGCTGCCATTAATAATGGTTAAAATAGTTAAAAATAATTCCATTACTTAATCCCTGACTGTGAAATGAATTGGTATTTCTAGTTGAGTTATTAAGTGGTGTATCTGAACCTCACAAGAAAACTTTCATCCCCAAAAGCATTCTTGTTTGTGTCAAACTAGTCTTTTGCCCAAAGGGCTTTTCCTGAAGAACAGGGATTGGCCTACATAAGTAGGCAAATTTCAGCTGATGTTTTTGCCATATTCATGGTAGGCAAATAGTTCTCTTTCTCTGGAGCTGTTGGTTTTGACATGAATATCCTTCATGATTTCATTAAAAAATCCTCTAAGTAAATGTTATCTGATACATTAGCCTTTCTACTGTAAACACTGCTCCTTCTAAAAAGCTCCTCCCTTCTTAGACAGCATCTTTTTATTCTTCATCAGCATGTAGATTTAACTTAGAAATTGTAATGCTAATTTAGTTTAGGTTTTAAATAATTCATTCTTCCTCCCCACTGGATTATATACTTCAAAAAGTAAGCTTTGCTAAAATTACGTGCTCTTGGATCTGGTAGCTAACAGAACTTGCTCATAATGCATATGAGACTACGGTCCGCTTTCTTAAGAACCATTTAAAAATATTCTGTAAAATATATTGCTATATTGCTATGCCTCAGACCCTTGAGGGAGCAATAGGCATAATTGGTTCCAGTTTCAGCTTTTCACTTGCGTAATTTAACTGACTCCTTTGTCCCTCAAGTAAAATGAAGGTGCTCTTCAAGCTGGGCTGGGGAGTAGCTTGGCACTGGAAGCAACTGCTAGAAAACTAAGGCAGACCTGGGATACAATTGAGAACAATGTGAATGGACTGTGGCAACTTATACACAGCACAAAATGAGAATTGTAAGGTAGCTCCATACATCACTTTGATAAACTATCTTTTGCTGTAATAGCACTGAACTCAATAACAATCTCTAATCTATCTGTGAAGGATAGGTCCAAGGTTGCACTCAGGATCATGCTTTTCTGCCTTTTCTTCGGACAGCCACTAAGTATACTCCTTCAGCAACTACACAAACATGCTTCCGTACAAGATTTGTGTCTCAACGCTGCCAGGAATGCCTCATTGCAGCGATTCGCAGGCTCTCCATAAGTAGCTTGTGAAACACAGAGTGAAGGGAAGTGTGAGGACAGCAAACCACTCAGACATATGAAGTCTCACACATTACGCTCACTGTCAAATCTCACTGGTAGCAGAGTTTCATGGTCTCAGCAGAGTTTCACAGTCTCTCTTCTCTCTCATGTCAGCTGATGGGCATCACTGGTCATTCTTTCTATCACAGTTCTCGAGGTTTGGCTTCTTATACCCTGGATCACAAAAATGAATAAAAGCAAGTCATACGATTGCTTTGGAGACCGCTTTTGTGGAACAGTGGAAACACAGCCTGGTTTAACACATAGATTATAATTAGATTTTACAAGCATGTGGTCACTCTCAATAGGTACTCAACAGACAACAGTGAAACGTCATGTAATTTTGTTCCCCAAAGAATGGAGTCCTCCTTGAGATAAAGCTGCAGATCCATTCCTGGCTGTCTGCAAGAGATGAGAGGGTCTTCTTTATTACCTGTACTCAATGTTTGGTTATTGTTAACTCTTCATGGAAGTCACTGCAATGAGAATGCAAAATATATATAAGGACATCTAATAACAATGCTAATTAGTATTACATATGAGCATTAAAATCAACTAGTCATTTGTGATATATTCTCACAATATGTTCACCAGTGTTCAAAATTTGCCTCTCATTTAGTATTTCATCCTTGTCTCAGAGCATGATGGTACTGATTATTTTGGGTTACTTCAAGTGCCTCATTCTGGATGTGCAGATCTTACACTCTCACACATCTTCAGTTCAAAGGGCAGCTTCTGTTTCTGCACATAGCCATTAAATAGGTTGTCATTTGCATCTCTTTTAAAGCCTACTTCCAGTGAAAGTCTGGGAACATGCATTATAAAAATGCAGACTGCATTTCTCTTAAATCAAGTAAAAAGGCAAACATCATTATAGATTATCTCAGGTAAATAGAGTTTACGCATCAGCTAGCCTAACAAAATGCCCCTTATCTTTGTATTACTTTTTTGAAATTAACTCCTTGCACACTGAAAGAATACAGAGACCCATTTATCTTCAAAAAAACTGCTTCCCTTTGATCTGGGTTTCTGTCATTCCTACCTTCATGGATTAAAAAAGATGTTAGATCTTAGTATGAAGCTCACAAGACCTTTAGAAATCTAGCACTCAAATCAAAGAATGCAGATAAACAATTCAGTAACATTCATGAGTTGAGTTGTGCTCATAACATGGGTTCATCATTTGCCCAGTGTGGGGAATCCTATCTGAACACCTCTGGAAGTGTCAGCTTCTCTCTGGCAAAGCTCTCCCCAGGCCAGCTGGCTGCTGACCTTGTGGAATGTACTAGCTCAGCAGAGCCAGGGCTGATCTGCTCTAATTCCCTTTCTCTGGAGCTTTTCTTTCCCACCAGAGGGCATGCACTGTGAGTGCACAACTGCCTGCAGAGGAATTTAAAATATATATTGTATACTAGATAAATGAACTGACTTGAATGCCAAGATTTTGTACTCGATTCCATTCAATGGGGCTATTAATTCATCCTGTTCTCACTGGGTAAATTATTCCACTTGCTACAAAAGCAGTTGGTTTAGCAGACTTTTGTTTGACTTTCACAGAGTGCTGGATGGGCAGCACTTTTGAATAAGGCCATTCATTTATTTAGCTGCCGAGCTAGCTGGTGGTACTGTGCTGGTATTCACCCCTATCTCTGGATACCATGGAAATAGTTGTTCCCTGGGTTCTAGGCATTTAAACTCTCATGCCTAAAATTTTAATTTTAATAGGAGTCATTAAAAGTATTTTAAAAAAAAGCAGTAATTTAGGTGAATTGTATGAATAGGTGTGGGTATGAGGATGGCTGTGAGGAGGGGAGGCAGCAGCACAGCAAACTGCCAAAGGTGGTGGGCGTTGGATCTCCGGAGGATAACTGAGGTCCGTAAAACGCCTGCGATATGGCATGGATTGAAATTCTCATGTGTTGTAGATATACAAGCAGGAGAGAGAACGCGTAGGAAGAGGAAGAAGAAGTAGAGACAAAGAAACTACGTTTCCCGGCGTGCCCCCGCGGCCCCGGGGCGGTGCGGGAGGAGGGCAAGGCAGGGAGCCGCTGTGGGAGACATAACATGGGCGCCTGAGGCCGGGGCGGAGGTAGGGCGGGCTGAGCGCGGGGTCGGGCGCGGGTGAGGGGCGAGGCCGGTCCGAGGGGCTGGGCGGGCTGTGCCCGGCCCCGCCGGAGGGGAGGGGGCGGGG
>VZRE01000130.1:30615-75452 GCA_013396775.1 Cephalopterus ornatus | reverse complement strand
GCCTCTCCCGGGGAAACGCCGGCTCAGGGGCTTCCGAGCTCCTCAGCTGGGTGCATGGAAGACGGTGTCTGTCAGCTCTCCGCGATTTCGGCCCTCCTGAAATCCTGAAGCTGTTACTGTGAGTTCCCTCTACTGAAAGAGTTAACAGAACGGAAAAGCAAAAAAAAAAAGCCCCAGAAAAACCAAACAAAACCCCCAAACCCTGAACATATATTTTTTTATAAGAATAATGATAATAATTTTTTTAAAAAGTTGGTTTTTGCATACATTGTTATGGTAAGTAAAACTGGATTTTTTTTTTAGATACTAAGATAAAGGCCACTGTAAACTTCTCCTAATGATTAGAATCGAACCTCAAAGTATTTGATTTGATGGATTGGTTAAGAATTTTCCCTGCCAGCTGTTAGAGTTTTATATTTACATTTTCTACCTCTAAAAAAGTGTGTTCACAGAGGAAGAAAACAAAATCAGGAGTTATGGTGAAACTGTTACTGAAAGTGCTGTCAAATACCCAAAGTAAACAAAAACACTGCAGAAGGGTATGTTTTGCGTTCATTGTGTTTGTCTTGTTTTTTTTTTTGTTTTTTTTTTTTGTTTTTTTTTTTTGTTTTTTTTTTTTGTTTTTTTTTTTTGTTTTTTTTTTTTGTTTTTTTTTTTTGTTTTTTTTTTTTGTTTTTTTTTTTTGTTTTTTTTTTTTTGTTTGTTTTTTTGTTTGTTTGTTTTTTACTATTTTTTATTTTAAGTTCTGGAGTTTCTCAATAAGTTTGTAACAGCAAACTGTCCTCACACTGCTTTATGTTCCTTATTACCTCTTTTTTATTCTAATTATGGAGTCTGACCTTAGGAATGGTAAAGGTTATAGTCCCTTAAACTCAATCTGAAACTCCCTGTTTGTGAAGTAAACATTTCCAGTGCTGCTGGTTCATGGTAGATGAGGTGAAGATGTTCTGTGTTGACTTAAGTTGTACTGCTGTGAATCATGCTGTAACAAAGTGCAGGCTGTTTCCTCACAGAAATACTAAGCTTGTAAAATACTTGTTAATATTCTTGATGGCGATTTAATTGTGTTTTAAAATGCTTTCACTAGGTTCATTCCAGCCAACGAACGAAATGATGCTCAAGTTCTATAGCTTTTATAAGCAAGCAACCCAAGGACCCTGTAACATTCCACGACCTGGATTCTGGGATCCCATTGGTAGATATAAATGGTAACTTTTCAGAAGTTGTTGTTTTGGGGTTTTTTTAATGCATGGAGTGGAGATGTTTAGATGAATGGCACTTGGAGGAAGACTTTAGTGAGTTTCTTTCTTAAAAGAAAGAATGTTTACAACCTTTGCTTGAATTAGTTTTCTGTTGTATTCCAACTTTCTAGCTCAGATAATTTATAACTTCTCAGAGTTGCGGGTGGAAACATTCCCTTGGGTTCTGCAGGTGAGCAGGTTTTTCTTGGGCAACCAGCATCATGGTACCTCAGCAGTGTTTATCTCATGTTGTAAAATGAAATTGTAGGTGCTCTGCAGAATGAGTGACATGGATGAGTGTCTGGAGTTATTCCTTCTAGAGTTTTCATGTATGGTGTGAGCCTGGAGTAAATAAGTGCTCATTGGTAGCCACTGATACAGCTTCAAGCTCTTGGGGAGAGATTGCGTTTATGTCTTTCTGGTTTGTCCGCTCAGTGGCAGGGTTTCACACTATCTGTATTTTCCTTGCCCTGGGAAGACCTCTGATTCACCAAATTGCTAAGTTCTCTTTGAAAAGCCAGTGTGAATGTTTCGTTTATTATATTTTAATGATGATTTGCCCTGAAGAACAAGTATTATTGCTGTCTTTGTGTCATGGTGGACTTGAGATCTGTGAAATGTTTCCTCTGACTTTTTTTTTTTTTTTATTCCTTCCTTCCTCCTTGGGCTCCCCAGGTTAGGGTGCAGGGATATCTTTGCAGAGGAGTAGGGCAGTAAGCTTCCAACCCACCTGGCTGCTTGTAGCTGGAATGTAAGCCACCAACCTCGGTGTTTTTCTGTAAGTGGGACAAATACTCTGGGATGTCAAATCACATGCAAGACTGAGGAAGTGTTTTATTGCAGTCTATGTTCTGACAGATTCCTTGTGCAATACTGATGAATTTGGTTGCACTTTTCTGTCTTGCAGAGTTGGAGAGGGGAAGATTTTATTTAGGTCCTAAGTAGCTGCTGTGGTAACTGAGGGTGATAGTTACACTATTTGCCTCCTAGGCTGATGTGTGTTTCCCTAATTGCTAAGCTCAGAAAGGAAAGATTTTTCCTGTAGCCTGTTCTAACTTGGTAACAGCTGTTTATAAATGCTGGCTGAAGTGTCTGTGCCTGTTATTTTTATGCAGCAGAGAGTCTTAGACTCAGTCAAAAGGGAAATGTGTGTGTCTCATATCTGGGCTTGATAACTTTCTGTGTACAAGATCATAGCTAGTCAGGGGAGAACTCTTTGGTCCCCAGTCTGTTCAGTTTGTTTGTTTATTGGTGTACCACTGTGTGGCTATCCTAGCAACTTATATATTTGTACTTTAAACAAAATTGTGAATTGTTCTTGCATTTTATTTGTATGAGAGAAACTTTGGGCATTACATAACTGACCTACTTAAGGCCAGGTTGAAAAAAATCCAGTACGCCCTGAAGATACTGAAGGTGTGTGTGACTTTCTTTCCTAGGGATGCTTGGAGTGCCTTGGGAAACATGTCCAAAGAAGAAGCCATGATAGCCTATGTTGAAGAAATGAAAAAGGTAATTTTACTGATGCGTAGAAGGGATCTTCTAAAGTGTTCCAGAAATAAATTCAGGAATGTGAAGCGTTTCTTGCTGACTGCTGTTGTCAAAGCTTCAACTGAGTTATCCCCTATGTGAACTGTTAATTTCAGTACTGTGCTGTTTGGCCCACAGGGAGAAGAAAATTACATCATTCGTTCTAAAGCTATAAAATTTGTGTTGTTTTCAGAGAAACAGGAGAGCTCTAGCTGATATTAAACTTAAATGACAGAGGTAAAGAAAGTGAATTATTGAAATCATGGTAAAGGCGGCAGTGGGGAAAACAGTGAAACCTAAAGCACAGCAGAAGAAAAGCTGTACTGCAAACTGCCTCAGTCCTTAGAGTTGTGAGATCCTTATCCTGAAAAGGAGACTAAAACAACTCACCAGAAGGTCTTCAGGAACAAAAGTCTCACTCTCATGACTCGAGACATGATTATAATCAAATATATAAACTTAATCATCTTTGATTTTTCAGAAAGAATTCATCAACCTGAATTTTCTGTACTTGTCATAAAAATATTTCTTGTATGTTGTAGTTGCAGTCAAACAGTTGGCATTGAATAATGTGCTTTGTTTTGGAATAGATGTGTAACCTGTAAACAGTCACAGTTACTATATTAAGCAGGAATTGCAGCATTAACTAAACAGAGTTAAAGTCTCATGCCTTATTAACTAACCCTTTTCACTGCAGTTATTCACTGAAGCTTTTCTAGGTGGCTTTTCCAGTTTAAAGATTATTTGCTGTCAATCTGGATAAAAGTGTAATTGTAATCTATTAATACAATGAGGTGAGCATCAAGGGAAGAAAATCTAAGTTCTGCTCTGAATACAGTTGCCTTTTTACAATGCCACTATGTCTACCTCGAACTCTTAACCTATTTAATGGTTGACACAACAAAAACCTTTACTAGGTAAGGAACTGGAGTGTGATTTACTGGTCTTTTTCCTGTCTGTAATTTTGGTACTTTAGTTCCTGCTGGTATCACTGTATCTGCTTTAAAATGAAAAATAAGCAACTCCAGCAAACGCAGAAGGCCAAATACTGTTTGTTTGATTTAAAATCTTACTAAATTTTAATAATACCTTTTGAATGTGTGCCACTAGGTTTAGTGCTTCGTATCAAAACATGGATTCAAAATTTGTTAATACTTCAGTAGACTACCTCGTGGGTTTTTTTCAGCGCAGTAACTGCTTTGGTCAGGACTCTAAAACTAAGTGAAACTGCAGTGTTTGTTCTAAAAAAACTTCTGGTGGAGCCTCCTGTGAGGGAGGTTTGCTTACTTGACCCTAATGAAGCACAAATATTCTGCGTCTGTACAGTATACATGTAGGGATTGGAGAGCAAATGACTTCTTGCCTTCCTCAGCTTTGAAACTGGGGAATCTGTTTACCCTGCTTTGGTGCTCTCACATTTGAAATACTAGGTTCAGCTTTTCCAACCCAATTGATTCTACTTGAAATGTCAGTGGAAGTGCATTTCAAATGGATCCACTGGGTTGTTCTATCAGCACGTACTGCACTCATCCTTGTGGTCTTACTGTGGGCAGTCTGCTGTTGCAGCATAGGTATCCGTGTCTAAGGGGGCAAAATACCCCTTGTACACTGGTATGACAAGGACTGTGTTTAAGGGTGTGTAAGATTGCCATATTCCCCCAGCCCCTGGGGCATGTCCCTAGCATTAGGGCATTGTGTTTGGGCTATACATAGGTCAGGTGACCCTGTCACAAGAGGCTTTTATTCTAGACTTGCTTGTTTGTTCTTTTTTTCCCCCCGGCTTAATGTGGTAGCCTTGAAAATTACAGATGTTGAGGAATATGTCTGGATGAGGTTTTGCAGTGCTGATGAGAGATGACCAAATGTCTTACTTCTGGCTAAAGTAAGCAAAATGTACCTGAGCTCAGATTCAAGGTTAATTTATGTTTCAAGTAGCATTTCTGAAATTTTGTTGCAATACTGTTGAAACTAACTTATTTACACTTCAGATATATTGTTTTGTTATATATTAGAAATAAGTGATATCCTAGCATGAAGAATTATTAACTATATGGTGCTTCTAATTTAAAACATGAGTCTTCATATATGTGTTGTCTGATATAGAAAGAAAACAGTAAGCAAGAAAACATAAATAAAATACATAAAAACTTATTTTGCACTTCCAATTTTTGAGATTGCTTATTATGCCTAGTAGCTATATAAGCAAGCATTTGATTTTGTTTGTGGAAGTACTTGCTCTTTTCATACTCACATAAAAGCTATCAGTTAGAAGAGGTTCTAAGAACTGCTCCAAGTAGCACAGAGGATATTGAGGTCTGTTTAGAGTAGATGGAGAGCAGTTATGTGCAGATGTTGTAGAAATGCATGTGTGAAAGAGTTTACAGATCTGACTCCAGAAGTAAATACATAACAAACACAAGTCTTCTTTTATTCTAGAATAGGCTTCTGGTTTCTCTCAGTGTAATTGAAGTAAAAAAAAGAAGTAATCACAAAACTGTTCAATCTCTGCTTCATATCCAGCTCTGTATCAGAGTATTTTTCTCTAACAAACACGGAATGAATTACATACACTGAATAGATCAGAGAAGTGGCAATGAAACAGCAGTTTGATAGGACTGTTGTCTCTTGGTATCCTTGATTGGTTTGCAAGTGATGACTTGTTACATGCTCACCTGCCTGGTGCCTCTGCTTTGTGAAATAATGCCATAGCTTTTGCTCCTATTGCTTAGTGGTGTGCTTGGTGCTTTTGAGCAGCACGTTCTGTGGCAACTCGTACCTTCATCTGTTGCTTTCTTGGTGCTCTTCTGGAGGAGCAGGAGCCCCGTAGCTGTTAGTTTGCTTCAACCTGAGTTTTTTTCCTATAGCTATTGAAGCTTTTAAAATATAATAACTAAAAAAGTAGAGGGTGAAAGAGGAACAAAGCTATTGACAAAAAGCTTGGTTGAAAGGACTGAACTAGAATGGGACAAAAATATTGTGTGCTTTTAAAATAGTATTCAATTATGGAATCTCTTCTGTTTAATCTATTTAAAATTTTACGTTTCTATCAGATGATCAAAGGTATTAATTTTGTAACTTAAAATGAAGAAATGTTCCAAATTACTTCAAGAGCAGAACTTGGTTTTAGTTTGTTCTTCTTCTAAAGTGTGTCTTTGTCCTGTCTCAGTTTTGCTGTATTGGATCCATTTTTATGTTTGGATTTAGGTGGACCCAGTAGAGTACTTTTGATCTGCTCCTTATATTCCACTGAAGATGTCAGGGTTTGACAATACAAAGAATGCTCTAAGACAAAACAAGTCTTTAAGTTTTATTTTCTCTGTGGAAAGACTTGTCTGTAAAATAATTATATCAGATAACAGCAGCCTGTTGAACTTTGAGATGGTTTAGTTTGAAATTGCTGAAGTAATGGATTCCAAGGTCTACTAATAAATACCGTGCCAAAGCTGTCTTTTAGTGTTGGCAATTGCATTTGCTCTGTCATCTCTTCTTCACCTAAGAAAAGTTAATGCAACTAGAAGATTCTTGTTTAGTAATTTAGTTTTTATGTTGTTTTCCTGTAATTAAAAAAAAAGGTAAAAAAATCAGAATAACGTGTAGTTACTTAGTGAAATGTTGCTGAGCTTTACAATGACCAGCAGTTTCTAGAATCAGTTGAAATCAATGAGTCATTGAAATGCTGTTTCATAAGATGCTTCATATTTTGGATTTGTGCAGATTCTTGAGAGTATGCCAATGACGGACAAAGTTGAAGAATTACTTCAAGTAATAGGCCCATTCTATGAAATAGTAGAAGATAAAAAGAACAGAGGATCTGACCTAACCTCAGGTTCGGACAAATAACTTCCTTTGTACTACTAATAATCATAACTTGGTATTTTTGGGGACTTGTTTTCTGTAAATGATTTTAAAGCTAAATGTTGTGTCTTTCTGTTCATTCTTTTTACCATATGGCAGTTCGAATGGAGAAAGTCTCTAAGTATTTGGAAGGTAGGAATAATAAATTATATGTAAATCCATCGTTTCCATTGTTTTGGTGCTGTAGTAACTTCCTGCTAACACTTGTGACTTCTGGGCTTGCCATCTCATTAGGCTGGGCTTTGTTTTATTTTACTTTTGAGGTGATTGGACCCAGGAAGCTGTGTGTTTAGTCATTGTCTACAGGCTTTTTGATCTGCTGAAGGAAGCCTCTTCCTGAAAAAAGGAGAATATTTAAAAAAAACAACTCTCCCAACCAAATCTAATTTCTGCCTTTCCATTAAGAAAAGAAACAAATAATGTGTACTGCTACATTCTGGTGTTGCTGTGGATTATCAAACTAAATGCAGTTCTGGTAATCCAGTTTTGTCATCTGATTTAAAATTTAAAGACATCCACAGTCAAAACCCATGCTTTTTTAATCATGACTTCTCTAATACATACAAGTTCTCTGAGGCTCAAGTTTGTGAAGGGAATATTTAAATATTTTAAATTCTGACAAGTGGCAAACCTAGTGGTGTCATAACTGCATAAAAATCAGTGTGGTGATTTTTATTCAGCAATACCATTGTGAGAATGTTTTGATCATAACAATTATTACGTTACAGGTAATGTGTTCATAAGGTTGTCATATAAGGCTTACAGTTGTTTAAATCTGGCTTAAAATTACATTTAAAAACTGAATTGCGACAGGGTGAGACTTGAAACAGTTTATAAAAAACAAACCATTGCACAAATAAATTATTTTAATGTGTTTAAGAAGTAGGAGTCAGCTAGTTAAGTTGCCTTTTGCATATAGATTTTTTCCTCCTACCTTGAAAGAACATCATTTTGGTATCAAGTCTCAGAGAAACTGAAATAGTTTTTCATTGTTTTGGGGGAAAGGTAATGGTAGAAGTTTTTAAATGGCCATTTTGAAAGTGGTGTAACATTATTCTCAATTAAAGTTGTGTATACTTCATGTGTGGGATGCAATGTTTACCTGACAGCTGGATTGATGGGCAAGTTGTAAGAGTATCAGTAGATTCAGGTCAGTGATCTGTGTAATAAGGATTTACTTAGGCTTGGTGTCTATGGCACAGTGCCAGAAGTCACATCTCAAAAAAAGTGGCTTGTCTAGGCACATAGAGAATCATGGCAGTTAAACTGTACCCATTTCCATAACAACTCTAGCATGCTTGTCTTTTAAAGAAGGAGCTTAAATGTAAGGCAGTGTAAGTTAAACAGAATAGCAAATTTCAGCTCTGCCTTGTTCTATCATTGTTGCAATAAGTCTGGTGATATGTTGTCATTCATACCGTTTAAAGCTGCAACATCTGATGATGCCACAATAAATTGAGAGAATTTTCACAGAGTCCTTTCTATGTTATAACTGTACTATTGCATTTCTTTTGTGCTCCTGCCACTTCCCTGATTAAAAGTGAAGCTGGAAATAATTGTTATTTTTTACAGGACAGATATAAAAATATTGCACAGAAGTATGGAAGCATGAGTACCTTCAGTCTTCCAGATAGACCATAAAGATGGTACCAATGTGCCCAAGTCTTTGTTTGAGATGGTGTAGACACTGGTGACAATACTGATAAAAATTGACACATGGTTGTGTTTTGATCGTGTGAGTTCCTCTGGTCCTGTTTCTTTCCCTATTCTCAAGCCCCTACTCTCTATAACTTCTGTTGTGGAAGGTGTTTTTTTACAGGCAGGCAATTGATATGTTCTGGAAACTGGGACCCTTCTCTTGACTATCTGGCTTCATATTGCACCCACATCATCTGGTCCATTCTGTTTTGAGTTCGCTTTCCATTCTTCCATCAAAATTTAATCTGAATGCAGATAATGATCTAATTGTTTAAGAATTGCATGCCACTACCTCAAAATCAACAGTTTCTTAAATCAGTGAAAGAGATCGTCTTGAAGTTCAGTATATATCTGCAATGGATGATGTATCAGCTCTAGCAGATTGGCCTCAACAGAAAAGTGTAGCCTTATAAAGTTGAATTTCTACTCCTTGTGGTTTCATTGAAAATGTTAAATAGAAACCATTGAAATGCTGTCTTCTTGAATCAATAGAGCTCATGCCTCTTTATTAGAGATCACTAAAGCTTGATGTGCCGGCATTAAAGTGACTTGTAACATCTACCAGAAAACAAGGACAGATTTACCAGATCCAGACTTGAATGAGTTGGTAAAGAAGGGAAAATAGAGAATTCCCTCCAATAAGCTGAACAAATCTGAGGGTTATTTCAAGAGCATGTAACCTGGGTGGTGCTTGGAAATGTCATCCTGCAGCTGTGTGAGAAGCTTGAGTTCTCTGTAAAGCTGTGTCAGTAGTCTCTTTCTGACAGGTATGAAGTACTTCTATGCAGAGAAAGTTATTGGTAAATTATTTTCAGATACATGAAATACTGGACATCAAAGAAATGGGCGCCTAGCTGTCACAGCACTGCAGAAAAGAAGAGGTAACTCTTGCAGTATTACAGAGGGACATTTTGATTGCAGCTGCTGGAAGAATAGAGGAACTGTCATGTAAGGTGGACGGGTGCTTTAGAAGAGCAACCTTACAACTTTTTGCACTTGTAACAAGTGCACAAGAAATCTGATGTCCAAGCCAATGCTAAAAAGGCAAACAAGCTTCAAAATACCATTGCTCAGTAAATTTGAAATCTTCAGAATGGGCATTTTAAGCTTTCTTATTTTGCTATACCTGAAGAAGCCAAAGGGTGGGCTAGAATTGTTACTCTGCTGGCTTGATAGTGGGTGAAAATATCAAGAGTTTCAGAGCCAGCTCATTCTTCATAATGTTTCCCTGAGAATGTTTGTGGATGTTTTCTTTTTTCTGGATGTGAGTAAATCCAAAGTGGGGCAAGAAAATCCGTACCTGGCAGGCCCACATTGAGTTAAGGTGTACGAACAACTAAACAAAATATCTGGAAATCGTTCACAAGGTCTTCAGTAGGATTTTTCTGTGTACTCTTTCTGCTTTGTGACAAGGCGTTTAATCTGTTTTAAAGTCCTACTTAATAAAGATGACCCTTTGCCTGTATGCTGAGCAGTAGCAGTGTTGGTAAGCCTTTGTGAAGACTAAATGTTCCCTCGAGTAATGACAAGTTACGCACTGCAGAGGCTGTGGAAAGTTTCAGTGTTATAATAATCCTAAATTTTGTCATCCTAATGAGTGTTTTTCTTCTGAAAGCTTTGCTTCCAGCTGTGTTGCATTTGCACCAGATGAAGGCCTGTTGAAGCAGGGTGACTTGTATTGCTGCTTATGCTGGTTTGGGGCAGTGCTGACTGCAGTATAGACTGCTCATGGGGGGAGCCCACTCCAGGCACTGCTTCAGGAGCGGCTTGTGGGAATGGCTGAAGCTGACCGGGCTCACATGCTGTTACGGCTCTTTAACAATTTGCTTGGTGTCTTTCTGCATTGGATATGGGATATAGGCTTAAAAGACAATACTCGCTGAGGTCTGTGTGCTTTCAGAACAAGCAAATACATGTAAACATTTGTATTTCAAAGGCAGTAGTTAGAACAGGACATAGTTCAGCTTTAAAAGCTTAATTATTACTTTCCAGGTAGAAATACTTTTCTTACTCTTAAAATGCAATATATTTTCCAACCGTGTTTCTTTAGATTGCATATGACTAGTTTATCTTTTCAAATAGTTTTGTTTTCTCAAAGACCACCTCAGGTTATTTTCAGCATCTTTACTTTCTAATGGAGCATTTGGTGGCATGATCTTCCTGCTTGTGTGTGAGCCTTTACCATGAAACAGCCTCCTTTTGCTTCATAAATTCACTTTTTTGTGTTTGGTTGTCTTCAAAGATACTTGCTAAACAGATTTCCTTCCCTCTCCTTCTGCCTTTCCTCACTAGGATTTTTAAGGAACTCAGTGGCTGTGAATCTTAGTCCTTTTTAAAAAGGCAAAAAAGAGCTCAAATCTAATTTGCTGTGACACTGCTGTGACACTGCTGTGCTTTAGTGAGTTATGTTAGTGGCTGCACCACAGTGAGGAGGTGTATTAAGGCAGGGTAAGTGTGGGGCAGGGGGGCTGATGTGTATGTGAGGTTTTTAAAATTGCATCCTTTCAACTTTTTCTCCTCTTGTAGTTTCCAATGATAAGCTAACAGGCATAATCAAGGTTACAGATTATATTCAGGAAGGCTAGAGTGAAAGTTAGTATACTGATATTTTTATGAATATCTCTAATAGTGTAACCTTCAAAAGCATCTAGAACATTCTCTTCAGTGTTTACTGCAGGATGGGATTATTATATAAGATTTAGGGGCTGGGCCAGCAAGTGCCAGTCAGTGGAGGGTATCAATGAGATGTGGATCAGTGTCTCAACAAGCTGTGGCTTGTCCTGTTGCAATATATGTCTGATTCAGGCTTTACACGCCAAATCTGAGCCTACTTTCTGACTCAACTTCAAGCTGATGGCTTTATGTCAGTGCTGTCTAACTGTGCTGGAAATTAGGGCAGACCATCAGTATAGCTCTAAGCCTGAGGATATCAACAGTTCCTCTCTCATGCAGTGATCTGTCGCCACAGGGTGAGCAGCAGAGTATCCGAATGTGAAAATGTAACATTAAAAATTGTTTCTTTCAAAGTGGAGGGAGCTATGAGAAGATTCCTTTCATGAAAAGAAAAACCTGTCTGTATTGCGTTTCATGCTGGGTTGAGTCAGCAGTAACAATTTTGGTGCGTAATTGGTTGTTGAACTTGGATTTTTTCCTTCCAGCCAAACAAGATTTCCCTGCAAAAGGGAAAATAAGTGTCAAAAGCTCTTCAGGTTTTGGGAATCTAGAAGATGTGTACCCACTTGCTGTAAAATGCTGGTGTCTATTTTAGCTGTCTCGTAGTTAAGCTCTTGTGATGAGAGAACGGAAATGCAGATTTCTCATAGCTCTATTCCACAAAGACAAGCTACAAAGAAGCAGTAGCTAGAGGTATGGGAGGCAGGGCAAGAACAGATGTAAGTAGTTGTATCTTGATTGCTGTCAGAAAAGTTCCCAGTGGAAACAGGCTGGTGTTTCATGTATAACTTTGTTTAGCAAAAATAATTAATCATAGCCTCTAAGATGTATGGAAAAGACATTTTTGTTATCTCTGAGGCTGGGTTTGATATGGGCTTTGTAAAAGGCTCTTCAGCTGGTAGGCTTGGAGCAGATGGCAGGAGAATATAATCTTAATATTACTTCCTTTTTGTTTGGTTTTTTCTTTGTATACAGCAAAACAATTTTTGATTCAGGCTACAATATGTACCTCAGCAATGTGGCTTTGTGTTGTTTTCAAGCATAATGCAGTTTTCTTTATGGGGCTCCGAGTTCACTGTGCTCATGTTTTTTATTTTCTGGAACAAAACTGAAGAATGTAATAATGCTCCTCTCTCTAATTGCCATGCACAGGGAAAGTTCCATATGATGACTGTATCTCTTCCACACAGAAGAGAGCTTAGCAAGTTCTGCTTGTTCTCCCAAAGGGAAGTAGTACCAGACTTGGGGACATCCTGAATCCGGGAATGATCTTACTATTCTTGCAAGTTACAATAAATATCTAAGAAGCAGCTGTTCTTCATGTCCATTCTCACATGCTGACTAAGCTGTTGACACTAAGCTGCTAAAGCCTGATCTATTGGTCTTGCTGCACATGCAGCATGTAACCGAACTGCGTGTGCTTGGTGGCCCTGTACTCTGGACATCGGTGACCTTCATGGAACTACTGCCAGAGCTGGGAATGCCTGTGGAACAGCTGCTCTTCTCCCTGGGCTTCTCTGTCAGGAAATCCCAGGCAGGTTGTCTCTGCTGGCAGAAGGCTCAGGAGCATCAGGGAGGAAGGAAATGTATCCAAGTCAGCCCCCAAACTTGGTAAACTTATTTATATGGAACCTATTCTGAAAATTCAAGGGAAAAGATACTGGTGATATGGATGGAGATGAGAAATTCCTTAGATACTGAAAAGTATCAAGGTCTAGGATGACTAGTCAGTAATCCTAAATACTGTAATTGCAAGTTCACATAAATGTCTGAGATGTTGCTATTGTCTGTGTTTGTTCTTACCCACAAACTGGTTATTTTATGTTTATTAATGGTAAATAAAGGCATGAGTATTGTTGATTAAATTGCATTATTAAATACACTGGCATCTCTGAGAGTAACAGCTTAAAAAGCACGTAAGCAGAGAGAGGAATGCTGACAAAACAAGGCTGTAGTCTTTTGGAGTATATAAAAAAAATAAAAAGGAGGATAGGCTTCTTTTTCTTAGGAAGAGCTGGCTGCCATGGTCTGTGTGCTTAGGCAGTACATTTTTTCAGAGAACTTGCACTTAATGCACTTAAAAGAGATAAAACTGTAGCAGTTAAAGTAAGGAATTTAATATTTTTCTGTCTGTGTTTCTGACAGACCCTTCTAAAATCTCTTTTTACTTGTGTTGGCAGCTTGTTTGAGTACTGTAGAACAGATGTTACAGAGCAGGCTGGGCCCCTGGAAATTTTCTTTGTAGTGTCCTATATTAAAAAGAATGGAAGGAAATGAGAGTATAGAAACCCTTGTTCTAACTGAAGAGCTTATTGCTCCCAGATGCTTGCGTGTGCCCCTCCTCTCTCACTGAAATCACCCCTTTCACTACTTTGATCCATCAGTTTCAAACAGGAGGTGGAGATTTGTGTAACCAAGTGTATTGGAAATGGCAGAACATGGTTGCACAAACTTGGAATTGAATCAGGGAACCCCCTTGGGTTGGCAACAAGCATGAAACATCAGGTGGTGATGGCAGGAAAAGAATTACAGTTACCTGACTAACCGAACAGTTTTGTACAGCACGTAGGCCTCTTTGAGACTTAAAAATTTTGGCAAAGCTGGAGTCTACTTAAACTCAGGTGTGCAGGGAGATCCCTGTATAAGGTAAGGTGATATAAGTGTAGGTCATGGAAAAAGTCTTAGTGGCTAAGACGCTGCTGCTATTGAGCAGATAGTAAAGTTGTGATATTTTACAAAAGCACATAATTTTTATTAAACACTGAAGACATACACAGCTAGTTAAACGTTTTATCATGTCTCTCATCTGCTGTTGTAGACTGGCTCCTGGTCACTGGTGTTTTCAGTGTCTGAGAGGCGGTAGAGCTTGTATGAAGATGATACTGTGGTGTTCTGGGCTAGCCATCACTACAGCTCCAGCAGTGCACGTTAATTTTGTATAAGAATTATATGCCTGTTCAGAAAACAAAAATACAAGGCATTTAAGAAAAACCTGCTAGGCTAGGTTTTCTCCATAAACTTACCTTCAAGCTGGGGCTGATCCACAGATCCTGAACTCCCACTTGGGTAACAAAAATTGCCTTGGAATATGTGGAGAATTAGAAATCACATAGTTATTTCTGAGAAACTTGGCCTCATTATACAGATTATTCAGAAGAACTGTGGTGCTCCCTTTAAAGAAATATATTTAGAATGATTCCTAGGAAATCTCTTAATAGAGCTGACACAGGAAAATAAACATCCAGTGAAAGCTCGTAGAGAAGCCACGTCTGTTCTTCATACCCTTTCCATCTTGCCATTTTATTTTGTTCAGTCCTTCTTGCTTCTGTTTTCATGTTGTTACTGTTATACAGCTCTTAGTATATAGGATTAAAAAACCTCAAACCCCACACTCCAGGCTTTTACAGAAGAGAACTCTTTCTATGGCTACAGGGCGATACAGCTTTGATTTAGAAAACTGTCACAAATCTCACAGTTTGATGTAGGCAGTGAGACGAAAGTAATAAACCAAGAGGAATTCTATAGTATCTAAACTAGGGCAACAGAAAAAGCTGCTAACATTTTGCCTGCAGTTGAAGTAAGTTAACTCATAAAGGAATAAAGGGGTGGGGGCTGGCTGAGTGGGATTAGCACAAACCAAGTAAGGTATTAAAAGCTTGCTTAACTTGTGTCATTCACAGTAAGAAGATACATTCCCCAGGGAACAGCCGTTAACCTGCCAACAGGGCCAGCAGAAGTCACTACTAGTTGGCTCTGTTTAGTCTTTAGCTCTGTCACCCCTGGGATTAGTCATCATCTCTGGTTTCTTAGCAGATGTTCAGAGCAACAAAGAGGATGGCAGCAAACTGTAGCAAAAGCAATTGGGGATGGACCTGATGAGGATAGGAGTGCAAGGGTTCTGAGGAAAAGCATACCATTAAGTGTGGCATTGCCAGTGGCCAAAACTCTGTACAATGACGTGTTCTTCAGAGCCTGCATCAAAGTGGTGCCTCTTTATGGTCTTTAGGAACACTGTTGCTAAGAACGTCTCTGGGGAAGAAATATGATCCTGATGGATTTCAGTTATTCAGGTGTCCCAGGGCGATACCATAAATCTGTTGATACGTTCTCTCAGTTCCTCCTCTTTATTTAAATGTATGTGATGTATCAGAAGTTTCCCCAAATTAATAATATCCTTACTGAAAGTAAGTGAAGAAAGAACATGCTTGAATGTTCAAAGACATTCCCTTCAAAAAGAAAAGAAGTAAATCTTAGAAAAAGGCTTATGGTATATCTGTGGTTTATTATAGTATCTTTGGTAGGGTGAAGAGCTTTGCAGTTTTAATTTGCCCTCACAGCCCAGCATTCCTCCTAGTCTTGTCTTTCCTGTTTACTCCCAAGGCTGGGTAGGACACATAGATTATTGTGTCTCCACCCCCTTGTTGTTCAAAGGGAAGGGTGATTTGTGCCTTCCCATGCCAAGGGAGTTGTGTCTGTGCCTAATGCTCGTGCTGTGAGGACAGAATTGCTGCCTTATCCTTCTCATGTTGCTGCTTCTCACAAAAACATCTCAAGAACCGGGATTCACAATTAATGAAATCTGCTTGTGAGAAATAGACTGGGAATATGTTGGGATTTCAATTTTGTGAAACAAATTTCATTGCAAATAAGTAAGTGTTGTTCAGTGAGGAGAAAATGAGCAGGTGACTGCTTATGTTTTCGTAGTTGACAGGATGGACAGTTGCTTTCCGATTCTCTTTTTATAATAAAGAAGTGGGGTTTTTTAATCTTCAGATAAGAGTTGGATTACATCAGTCCACAACAGTGATGCAGGGTGTCCACAGAAACCTTACCTTGCAACAAAACTGAGGTGAACATAATATTTAATATATTCATTATTACTGTGCAGTAAGTTATTTTGCATTTTTACTTTTTTGAAGTGCTGTGGATAAGCTTGGAAATCAGAGGAATGTGGGAAGGCTCTTCACTGGGAGGTTAAAGCAGAGAAACCCCTTAGCTCTAAATTATCATGCAGCAAAGAAAGTAGCAAAGCTGGTTTGGCAACTTCAGTATAATTGGATATCATTTTGTTGTTTCATGTTAAGCCTAAATGTAAGAATTAATCTCTCAAGGTTCTGACAAGGGAATGTAGAAATGATGCAAATAGAATGCTGTGGTGACAATTAAAATAGTCAGATTTCAGCCTTGGAGTCAACATGTAAATTGTGCAAGTGTCTTACAGAAACTGCCCCCCTTTGTATCTTAATCACTCTGTCCTAACGTAGGAGGCTTAAATGATCATCAGGATGTGTTTGACCCTATCTGTTTTACCAGAGGTGGTAGAATTGTCCTTTATATACTCTATATTTTTAAAGAATTGTTACCTTGCAATTCTTCATACAGTCAGAGTAAATTGTTTGTGATCCTTGGAGTGATCAAAAATGTGGAAAGCAAGGATTTAGCAGTTAGTTTGTCTATTTCAATATTTATTTTTTTAAATATTTATGAAAAAAATGCTCAGTGTATATATTAATTTCATCAACTTTTGCACTGAAATCAGAGAATGTATTTCCATATGCCCTTTGCTAGATAAAGATCTGTGTAAACCTGAGTCTTCTTACCCTTTTTTGTGACTGTCTAGATTACAGCAAGATATGAATGAAATACCATCTTTACCTTACTCAGAATTGTGCTCACATAATTGAATAGAATATTTCAAAATTTGCCTTTGAAGTGAGAGCAGTTTTGAAGCATTTCAGCCCAAAAGGGAGCTTCTATTAAAACACTGACTTCTGGTTTTAAAATAATGTGGCCACATCAGTCCCAGCTAAAACATTATTGTAGCTGTACCCTAAATACGGTAATACTCCTGTTCTGAGACTGGGTAGTGAAAGTGGCCTCCTGTCTGTTCCCAGGGGGCTTTCTCAAGAGTCACTGAGAATCTCTGCACCAGCAGCCAGGCACTCACTGATGGGCCACAAAAGAGAAACTCTAAATCAGTTAAAAAAGAGTTTACACAAATGAGCTGCCATTACTCGGTATATCTTCTAATATGCAAATAGTTTTGTAGAACTGTGGCCGATAGTTTGAGGGGGGAGTGGTTACATGGTTGTTTCTTTTAAAATACATCTTTTTTTCTTCTTTGATTTTTTTCTTAGACCTCAGTCATGTCATGAATTCCACTCCAAATATAAAGGCTGTAAATGGAAAAGCTGAAAGTAGTGACAGTGGAGCGGAATCAGAAGAAGAGGGGCTTCGTGAAGAGGAAGAAAAAGAACTGCAAATAAATGGAAAGGGTATGTTTTCAGGACCATTGTCTCTGCCAAAGATCCTTAACCACCTAAACGGCAAAAAATCCCAAAGTATCATGAATGTTTTACTTTTTCAAGAGAATTAGATGCAGATACACATGGATGCCTGTGTTAACAATGTCTCTCAGCCTAGGTTATAAGAATTAAAACTAGTACAGATTTGTGAGCTGTGCTGTACAGTTTTTCACTTGCGTAGCAAGTTTTGTTGGTTAGATAAACATCTATACCCTTTATTGTTTTGGGTTTTCTTGCCAGTGCTTTTTATAAGAGCTGTGAATGGCTACATGGCTTGTAAGTGTAGCATTGAAAATTACTTTTTTTTTCTTCGGAGAAAATAAAACAGAACTTTCAGTGAGAGCATTTAGAGGGTCCATAAAGAGTTCAGTGCTGGAAATACCAGCATCTAGTGAAAACCAAATGAAATTATATAGTTAGAATTCTATATGGATTTTTTTCTCCAAGGACATTAGGATTATTATTTAGTTTAGCAGAGAGACCTGCTTTGGATTTGCTTACTTACGTTTTAAGTATTATCTGCTCTTTATGCAAATTAAATTTTTTATTTACGCTTCTTACAAGAACAGAACAATGCACACAAATGTGAACCCAGGAGCATTTACACGATTTGTTCTGCAGATACATTATACACACAGTCCATTAGAAAGTGAGCTACTTGAAGAAATGTATTTTGAGCTATTAGGTGCATAGCTTTCTATTTGCAAAGTTCTCTTGTTCTTTTACAGACTATAAGAATGTGAAACCCGTATCAGCAGCTGCTAAGGATTTGGAAGGTATTGTTAGGAATGGCTGTTACAAGGACAGCTTTATCACAGATATGCAGAATGGCATCCAGACCAAATCTGCCCTGAATGGCTTGAACTCAGAGGAAGAAACAAATAAAGAGGAGCCAAGCCTAGAAATAGCTAATAACAGTGCTCACCAAGGTATTGTCCCTACAAGACCATGTTTTTGTTTGCACATGTTTTTAATGGAAAATACTTTTTTCTTGAAAGCTCAATCCTGGGATTCAGAGACTAGCAGCGGTGTCTCAGTTGCAGAAACCTGAAGACAGAAAACTCAAAAAAAAAATTAATTCCAGTTTAAAATAAGTCTTTCTCTTAGGGTTTCCTGCAGAAAGAGAGATGAATTCAGAAGCAGAGAGGCCCAAACCCACAGAAATAGAATTGTTTTCTTGTAATATCATTATGCTACCTAAGTGAATACTGTTGGCCTTTGAAAGTGAAACTGTAGTAAAATAAAAATCACCAATATCATATCTATCATTCTCAGAGGCTGAACATATTATAAATGCCAGTTTGTTGAAACTGAGGTCTAAATATATTATTTTAAAACTAACATAACTTCAGGCAAAACTGCTTTATACTGAGCTAAGGAAGGAGAGTGGAGTGAACAGGGTAAAATTAAAATTTATAATACAGGAATGTCAGTATGAGGTGTAGTTTTCCCACTAGTAAATGGAAAAATGAATATAATTCCTGTATTAATATGACCTCTTTATTCAGAATTTAAGATGACAATCATAGATAAAAGGGCCGTGAATTGAGGCTCACATTTTAACTCATTGCTTTAACTCTTTGCCAGGCTCACCCAGCTCACATTTACAAAGCATGTGTGCTATCCTCTTTGCCTGCAGGTGCAAGTGAAGAGAATACTGAAGAGATCTCAGCAACTCAACACTTAACCAGTGATTCAGACAGTGAAGTTTATTGTGACTCTATGGAGCAACTTGGACTAGAAGAGGTATGGGATTTACTAGTCCCTAGGTGTATTTTGGACTGCTATGCTTATTTTTAAATAGGGTCCTCTTGGTCAGGTGAACATGGACATGCAGAGGTAAATGCTGTCTTTCTGTTTGAAATATCAGATTATGTTCTTTTTATTGTCAGTCTTTTACAACTTGGTTACTGCTGATCTAAAAGCCTTGAAATTTTTGCCCTCAGAATTTATTTGAGGGGAAGGCGCGAAAAACAACAGTACAAAGAAACAATTGTCAAAAAAACCAAAACAAACCAGTACAAAGAAACGAAAATCTGTGCCCACAAATTAATTTAGGATCTCATAACATATGTAGGGAGCAGAGTTCAGCTATTTCTAGGAAACAGGAAGTGTCTTTGTAACAATGAACTTTTTGCTTGCTCTTTTTCTGGCCTGGTGAATCCTGTATTTGTTTCTTAGAATAAATAAAGAGTAAGCCTTAGCAGGTGGCCTGTAGGCCAGTTGCCTAAAAGTGGCCTAGGTCTAAAGAAGTGGGAGATGACAAGGATTTCTGTGTTCCCTTGTATTCTCTTCAGAGACGTAATATATGTCTCTGACTTTCATCTAAAAGGTGGGCACCAACTGTGCTGCCATAGTTTCGACTGAATTTGTGCTCCTGCTCATTGTATAAACTGCAGTCTTAGCTGACTTACTGGCTTGGACCTCTTTCAGAGGCCCAGTTGAAGTGTGGACTTCATAAATTCTACTTAAACACCTTGTTTCCTGATTCTGGAGAGGAATGATGCATAGAATCAGAAAGACCAGTAGGCACTCTAATATTTCATCTTTCTATTGTCTAGCTCTTTCCTGAGTAAGCAGAAAATTCTTTTTAGCAAATTTTACCTGGTAGTGAAGCATGTTGGGAAAGGTAATTTGATAGAAATGCTGCAAGCTGTCTTATCTAGGTGATTTCCCAATCATCTTGTTTATTGTTCAAGCTTGTTTGAGATTTATTAATTGAAGTGGGTGGATAATTTGTCCGAGTTTCCCAACCTGCATGAGAAAAGTTCTAGTTTTGCACAAAATAACAGATGTTCATGTATATGTAAATAAATATACAAGTAGAATTATAGATCAGTCAATTCAAAGTAGAAGAGGTTCACTTAAATAATTAAATACGGCTTTTATTTGGAACAGATGTAGCAAACACTCTGCCCTTCAGTTCTGGTGATCCAGGTTTTTGAACTGCTATTTGACAAATTTGGGCAGCAGTTTCCATTTCTTTGTCCCTCTTTTTGGTTATTTTGGCTTTTCCGTGAAGTTATTTTTCAGGTGAGGTCCCCAGTCTGCTTCAGCATTTGCTTGTGCAGGTGCTTGTCCTGGCCCTGAACAAAGGGTTGTTTGAGCCACCGTTAAGGCCGTGCTGTTGCAGAACGTGTCACTGTGGCCTGAACAGCTCTTATGTCATCCTTTTTTAGTGTCTTCCTGTGGTACCACTGATTTTGAGTGAGAAGTCAACAGAACACTCTGCCTTTCTTTTGTTTGGTGGGAGGTGCGGGTGCGGCCAAGCTGTTCTGAACAGGTTCATAATAAGCAAGGGGATCTCTTGGCCGTGAGCACAAACACTGCCTGCTCAGGGTTGCTCATGGCACATGGCTTTTCACTGTGTGGCTCCCGAATTCGAGTTGAGAACGTTTCACTGTCTAGGATTTTCAGATCTTAATGTCCTGATTTATTGATTATTAAATATTTCTGTATGTCAGAAATATCTAAAGAAATTTCAGTGGTATCACTGTTCTGACAGTATTTGCTTCAAAGGCCTTTTCAATCTGAAAATGACATTTAGACAATAGTAAGTACATTCTACTGGAAAACAACTGTTCCCCTTAATAGAAAAGTCTTAATTATGGGCAAAATACTTTCTTAATGTGAAAGTAGAGATGATGTTCTTCCTTTTTAATGGTAAACTGTCACATTTTACGGAATTTAATTACTTGCTAATGTTAATTTGTAGCCCTTGGAGATCATCACGTCAGCTAAAGGATCTTTAAAGCATTCATCCCATTTCTTGGATGTAGATCACAGTCTTCTGTTAGAAAATACAGATTTTCCAAGGCGCGCTTGCATGACTTACGGGAATTCCCAAACTGGAAGTACTGGAGAGGGAATAGCTGAAGAACAAGGTGAAGTCAAATGTGGAGGAGAAGATGGCAAAGCCGGTAATGGGGGCCCTCACAAGGAGAAAAAAGGTGGAGAAAAAGCAGATTTCTACAGTGTCAGAAGAGGGAGAGGTACTGTGCACGCTGTGTTTGTGTTCCCCCTCTCCTCACTGCCATAGGTTACTGGTGCCTGAGAAGCACTTGCCAACACTGTCCAGTAAGAGAGTCATTTATATAGTGCTTCTGTCCGTCACAGTAACAAGAGATAACAAAATGCTAATTACAGTGGGTAACCTTATATTCCAGCTGCTGTTGTGGCACCTGGGTTTTTAGAAATGTAATCATCAAAACCAGCCTGTACCTAAGAAGAGTTTTTTTAGAAGTTACATATTTATTGATAAATACATATGCATTTATACCTCTGTGGTGGCTTATTTGAAACCATGAAATGGTTTGGAAAGGTGTCAGTGATGCATTGTTTTGTATATTATTGGAATGTTAGCCACACCTTTGAGTGATCCTGATACTATCCATTATGATTCTTAAAACTTAATGATTCTTAATCCCATAATAGCCCAGATGTTCAATTTATGTTGGACCTCTGCTCTTTTTAATTTCATAATACTTCTAATACTGTCACCTAGGAGCAGCACCATATTCCAGTGATATGATCTGTAAAGTCAAGGATAAAAGTATTTTTTCTTGTACAAAACAAAAAAAGGCAAAAAGTATTTTATTTATATATAGCATGCCTTTTGTATGGCACCTGATACGTAATCAGATGCAAAAATTCAAAAGAAAATCCAAGTAGAACATTTATGTTTAAAGCTATTATGAAGAACGTACTATAGTTTAACTATCTCCTCTCTTTTGTTGTTTAACTGAAGTGTATTACTTGTGGGCAGAAACATGATATGCTAGTTGTAGTTGCATCTAGTTTAAGGGAGTATTGTAGGTTTCAAATAATTACCTTTCCTCCTCACTATATTCCAGTGATCTTTGTTTTCCAGCTGGACACTGCCAAATTTAGAACAGACCTACACTTGATAATAAGACAGAGATCTTACTTTCTTTTTGCTAGGGCAGAATTTACTGCTGAACTTGTCTGGATGTGAGTTAATAGTTTTTTCCTAAATGTTTTTGCAGTTCTAGGAATTTGAATGATACTGTCACACTGAGGCCGTAGGGAAACTCTCGTGGCATGTCATTGGCCTCCCAGTGCTTGTGAACTGTCTGAATACAACCTGTGATGAGGAGTACCACACTCCTGGCTGGAAACTGAGGGAGGAAACTGAACTGTTAAACATTTTCAATAGAGTTGGTAGCCCATTCTGTGTTTCATGTTTCTTTTTTTTTTCTCCCTCAAAACAGGGCATAGACTTCAGCCTTTAGGAGACGGTTCCCAGGGTGGCCAGATGGGTAGTGGAGGGGACGGTGAGCGCTGGGGATCCGACAGGGGACCCCGGGGAAGCCTCAATGAGCAGATTGCAGTGGTGCTGATGCGGTTGCAAGAAGACATGCAGAATGTCCTCCAGAGGCTGCATATGCTGGAGGCAGTTACAGCATCACAGGTACTGTTCTTTGTAGTTATTCAGTTACTTTTTATGAAATGTCCTTGGACACCTGTGTGCCATTTCAGATGAAAATTTCAGATGGTATTTTCTTAAACTGTGAAGACATTTCAGTTACATTCTGTAGTTTAGTCCAACTTAAAATTTCCCATTGGTACCTACTCTTAGGAACACATAATCTAATGTTTTGAATACAGATTGATTTTCTTTTTTTGCCTGAGCAATATATGAAGAAATTGTAAAGATTGTTCTCCAGCTGTGCTTGGTACCCATACCTAAGGAGAAACAGAAGCTTCTGTTTCACACTTACATAAATTAAGGAAGACCTAGAAAACCAGCTCTTTGTACCACAATAGTGTATGGGAATAGTCTTGGAAAGTTTCTGGTACTTCCATTTCCAGTATTGCCTGGAAGATATGGAACAGAGCATTCTCTTTCCTTTATGGTGTTAGACACGGCTGTAGCTGTAGCTCAGGGCAGAATAAAACAGTGCTTTTGACCTTAGTATAGAGTAGTGTTGAAACATGTATCATGCAGATTAGGCTGGTGGGATTTCTGCTCTGGGTCAGAACTGGGACTGGACCAGATTTGAGGAAGTTGCAATGACAATTTGAACAAGGGGGCCTTCAAAAACTGTAAAGAGGTCCAATAAGTGCACTGATTCATTTTCTGAGACACAAGAGATGTGATAGAAATGCTATAAAGAGCAGTGGAACATCAGAGGTATGTGGTGAAAGGGGGGTTGCATCGGAGTGGTTCTGTGCATTAAACTGTGATATATACAGATTGCAAAGCCTTCACAGGATGAAAAACCTCATATTCTTGTTTTGTGAAGCAGAAAAATTTTAATTGAAGTTTCCTTTTTTTATACTTACCAGCCTTTGTTTGTAATTTAAAGGCACAATCTACAACACTACAGTCAAATTACCAGTCCGCCTCCTCTGTCAAGGTAAAATACTGTTTTTACCATTTGCAAGAAGCAGTGTGAACTGTGAAAAAAGATGAGCTGAATATTTTATCTCTAGCTCTTGGTATGTGCTTTTTGTATTGTCCTTCCTTGACTAGGAGATAACAAATAATCCGTCTGAAGAAATTACTTGATAGATTAATCTTTTCTTCTGGTCTTACTGTTATTTTCAATTTTGTTACTGTAGCATTTGAAGTGATGTAAAATTATACAGGTGATATTCAGTACATGCACACAGATTGCTGACTGGAATTTTTTTCTGTTTTCCTTAGAAACCATCATGGTGGCCCTTTGAAATTTCTCCTGGCGTTTTAGCTTTTGCTATTGTATGGCCATTTATTGCCCAGTGGTTGGTACATGTGTATCTTCAAAGAAAGCGAAGGTAAAGATGTGCATTCAGTAGAACCCATATACTGTGTTTCACCTGTTTAAACCAACACATTGTGTTGCTTAGACAGGGCATAAAATTCTTTGCCTTGAAAGTTCCTCAATATAAGAAAGTATTGGTTAATTTGACTTTATATGTGGTGTGCTTTACATGTGGCAACTTAGGCTAAATCTGTGAAGTGTGACGCAGGATAAATAATTTCAGTGAGCATACACAACTGGGTGAGACTGGATAGCTTGGAAGCATCTCCATGACATTCTTTGATCCTCTTACTCCTAATATCCTCTTGAGCCATTTTCACTGTTTCTAGACTCCCCGGTCCCCTTGTTCCATGAGACATTTTTTTCCTATCTCATCCTTTGTGGAGTGCCACCTGTCACCTATTTCTTATTTAACATCTACCAGTACCTTACTGTGATATTTTTATATCATCTGTTTTGATTTCCATCAGCTGAAGGACAGTTGTATTCTCGTCTTGCCTTTTCTATCAACTCCAAGCATCAGAAGATTGAGTGTTTTCTAGTTGCTGTCTACTTCAGCCTCACACCTGACTTTGTTAGCTCAATATGCACTTACCTTTTATGGTTTTCTCCTCTGTCAGTCTGAAGAGAGTTTGCAGGTGTGTAGATCTTAGGAGAATTAGCTAAAATTGGTTTAGCTTTTTGATGTTTGATTGTTTTCATGATACAGTTTTTTCTCGTACAGTCAATCACAAAAACACGAGAGTGGTTGAGGTTGAAAGGGGGCTCTGCAGCTTATCTGGGCCAACCCCCCTTCTCTACCGGGGACACCTGGAGCTGGTTGTCCAGGACTGTGTACAGACAGTTTTTGAATATCTCCAAGGAGAGAGACACCACCACCTCCCTAGGCAACCTGTGCTAGTGTTTATCTCTCCTCAGCAGTGCTCCAGTCCTTTAATCATCTTCATGGCCCTTTGTTGGACTCTCTCCAGTTTGTCCATGACTCTCTTGTACCCAGAAGTGGACACAACACTCCAGGCGTGGCCTCTCCAGTGCTCAGTAGAGAGGAAGGATCACCTCCCTCAACCTGCTGGGAGGATAATGCAGCCCGCAATACCACCGGCCTCCTTTGCTGCAAGGGCACGTTGCCAGCTCATGTTTAACTTTGTGTCCCCTTGGATGCCCAGATCCTTTTCTGCCAAGCTGCTTCCCAGCTGGGCAGGCCCTAGCACGTACTGGTGGCAGGGATTGTTTCTCCCCAGGTGCTGGACTTGGCATTTCCCCTTATTGTACTTTATGAGGTTCCTGTCAGCCCATTTTTCCAGCCAACTGTGGTCCCTCTGGATAGCAGCACCACCCTCTGGCATATCAGCCACTCCCAGTTGTGTGTAATCTAGAGATTGCTCAGGGTGCACTCTGCCCCATCATCCAGACCATTGCTAAAGGTGTTTCACAGGACTGGCCCCAGCACAGACCCCTGGCATACAGCACTAATTACTGACCTCCAGTTAGACTCCTGTCACTGATCACCACTCTTCAGGCCCAGCCCACGGAACTGTAAACAATACACCGCCCACAAAGGCTGCAAGTCTGCCAGGGAGTTCTCCTGGCTCAGAGCTGTCATTGGGAGCGTTGGTGTTACTGCTCTGTCTGATGAAATAGAGATTGCACTACTAAGGCTTTCAGGCAGTTACACAAGTTTTGCTCATTTTCTCTACTGGTTAAATGGAGATTTCCATTTCATCAGCAAGGACAAAGTTGTTTTTTTTGAATCAACACAGTTTTTTTTAGTATCTTATGTGAAGCTCTTATGAACTTCAGTGTTTTGCTAATTGCTCTTGCATGGCCATGTTCTCTTGCTCTCTCTTTGAACAGTTGCTGTTCTTGCAAACCTTTTTTGATATCTATTCTCACCTCTGTAGCACCCTCAATCCATTCACAGGTTCAGTCAGAAATCCGTTGTTAGAAAAGCACCCTTACCAGCAATTTTTCTAATATATTGTCCTAGTGATTCAGAGCTTAGATGGATAAAAAAATGGTACATTATTTTTAGTTTGGATTTGTCTAGCTTCAGTTTTCATTCATTGGATTTTCCTAGATCTTTATCTAGTGGACAAATAGCCCATGGTGTGTTTTTCATGGGTACTTTATTGCTATCACCAAGTCGTCTTGTGGTCTCTTCCTTAAAACAAATGGAACAATTGGAATCTCAGTTTGTTTTCCAGTCTTGGGATGATTCTAGTCGCTTTTACCCAAATGCTTTAGTTTTTCAACATTCTTTTTGAGCTCAGGATTTGTACCACAGTGTGAGACACAGATACAGCACAGCCCCGTGTTTTGTTTACTCATTCATGGATTGTACCGAGATGAACTTCAAGAACAGAAACAACTAAAGAATTTTCTGTGTTCTTCAGCTTTCCTCTCTGTTTCTGACAGTCTGCCCATAGCCAGAATTTAAGGACTATCTGCTTCTTCATCACCTCTCCATCTGGAGTTCCATCTCCTTTAGCAGTGCGTGGGAAGTTGATCAAGTACACTCAGTGAGAAAACGGAATTGCAAAAACAAGTCCTTCTTTGTTGTCCCATTGCCAGTTTCAGCCTGTACTCTGTTAAGGTGTGCAAGCTCTTGGGCAACACCTGTTATTGTGCCTATATTGATCATGTCGGTGTACTTTTGGTTTGGTTGGAACTGTCCTGGAGCAGAAGTCAGGAGCTACGAGGTTTTCTCATTCTACAGCTGTGGAGCCATAACTCCTGAACTCTGTCACACAGTGGAGCAAATTCCATGGAACTGGTGGACGGATGGCTTTCTGTAACCAGCAGCTTTGTGTTCAGCTTATGTCCCTGGGCAGGGGTAGCTCAGCTCTCTCCCAGCACCTCTTAACCTGTCTCCCGCTCCTTTATGGGGAACTTAATGCTGAAAATCTAGGTACTAGTATTGGAACCTTCACTGAAGAAGGCTTGAAAACCAGATCACAGATAGAAATATATTTTTAATAATAATTGAGAGTAGTCTGGATTCAGCTTAGGATTTTAGAACCCTCTAGAGTTGTTTTGCCAGTGACTCCAGAAAACATACAATTAAAGTGTTGCTGTGCTGTGAGCCAGTACACCACTGACTGATGTGGTCAGGGACTGTTTTGAGGAATTCCATCTTCAGTTCAGAGTTCTTAATGAATTTTGTACGTGAAGCCATGTTATGTTTTATCTAAATTGGAAATAATTCACATGTAACTTCAATGGATTTGTTTGTTTAGACAAATGAAAAATTGTCTCAGATGTGAAGGTACAATAAACTATTTGGTTTCTCTTCTAGAAAACTGAACTGAGGATTCATGGCTTTGTGTAAGGACTTCTAGAAGATGGCCCTGGAAAGCAAAGGAATTCTGAATTCTCATAGAATCTCAGAATCTGGGATGATCTTCCTTATGTTACAGTAATATTTTGTACTACCTTTGAGCTAAACATTTAAGGACTAATATTATTGAAACTTGAATGATTCACAGCTCCTAGGTTGCAAATAAATTTAATAATTCCATCCTCAAAACCATATGAACATTAATTATTTTGGAATGTGCTCGTGGATGGGCCTTCAGTAATTACTGGCCTTGCTGATGTCAGTTGAGGAAGAGAATAACATCTCTGTAAAAGAATAAGTTAAAAAATATGTAAAGCTGTCACTTTAACATAGAAATAATTTTACAATCCCAACTTTGCTGCCTGTTTTTCCACAGGGTTACATAATACCAGGTGAAAGCTCTAATAAAGTATTAATTCAATACACTGCAAGCTGTTGGAAATATACAGTATAGGTCTGAGGAATCTGCTGGTTGTTTTTTGCTGCTAAACAAGTGTGGGGCAAATTTCCATGTAAATTGGTCATAAATGAAGTTGAATCCTTCACTTGTCCTGTAAAATTGTAAAGGCGATTTGGGAATTTGTGTATGTTCTCAAAGTCAGAGCCATTAATAACAGGGGGACTGTCAAATACAAGTTTGGAAATGGTGTGTGGTACAAGGGATCCACGTAAAGAGGCTGCACCTTATCTTTTTAACTTTGATAATTGTACTCTTGTTGACAACAGCTTATTTTATTGGACATACATAGTTTAGGCACCAAGGTGCTTTAAAATGAGATGAAAACTAGCTCTCTAAGTCTATCTCTAAGCTTTTTAAAAGCTCAGTGCACTGTAAGTTTTCTGTTGTCAGTTTGTGTTAAATTGAAGTAAGATTTAATCCATTGTGGACTTTTCCCAAGTTACATCTTGAAAAATACCAATTCTGGTATTTCTCTCTTATCCTTCTACTTACTTTCAAAACAAAACTTTTCAGCTAATTTTGGTGCTGATATTTTTCCCCACACACAGAGTATTTATTAACCAATATACAGATAAGAGTTACAACTCTGTCAAGCTTGCTTGACTAAAGCATGCTTTACAATTGATTTTAAAATAAATTAATATATAAGTTGTCTAAATCTCTGGAAAAGGCAAATGCACTAAAATTAGATTTGACAGAGAACTTAAGACTTTGCTATAAAGAATTATACCACAACATAATCCATGGTTAAGCTCTGAATCTTGAGAAATTTCGTGATTACTGATGTACTTTCTTCTCCATCTGGACTACATGTTACAAATAATTTTTAAGGAAAGTTTTTTTGTCCTTCCTGAAAATCTTTTATAGTTTGGGAAACATTTTTCATACGAGCTATACTGTATAAAAATGTAATCAGAGAATTTAATGTTTATCAGAGAAATGTTAATCTTTTTAGTTACATGCAGGGTTTTTTTTTTAGTTACATTTCCCCTCTTCTGATTTTCTTACTGTAAAGCTGAATTAAAAATTAAATAAAATGGTTGTAATCTCTTTGAAGACTGCTGTAACAATTAGATGGTTTTGTGTACCAGAGATGAGTTTTTGGCATGAGATACACTGAAAACTCAGGTTTGAACAAAGCTTATCCTGGAAGGGAAGTTCTGCTGTGACCTGAAGCCCTTGTGCCCAAGCCTAAAGTTCCTAGAGTGATTGACTTCTTACCATAAAAGAGATAAATCATACAGGAAGGATACTCTAGCTTGAAGGTCACATGAAAAATAACCTCCCTGTCCTGTCTTCTGCCAGGACAAAGCACCCTGGAGAGCCTCCTCAGCTCAGAACCGTGTTACACATAGATATCAAGCTCTTAGAGGTGGGACAAACATTCCCAAAGGTACTTAATTGTTAACCTGCCACTGAAATAAACGTGGGCTTGTACTATCCTTGTTATTTATTCATGTTTCAATAAATCAATCCCTTAATATTTTGTATTCTATCTTGGACTTTCTTAATGTTTACTAAATGGTGTGCCTTGGATGCTGGGACTGTACAGAAGAGCCTGCTGCCTGTGTCATGAAGAATCATTCTCAACCTGAAAAGTTATAATACAAAACAACATGACTTTTGTAACAATTTACTTGTAACTCAGAACTGGGCCTCAGCCTCTAGGGCTATCTCAAACTCACTGTGACAGGAACAGATTTCTAGTTAACTGGTATTTCAGCTTGAAGGTAAGGAAAAATGTTGTTTGTTTTATTTTAAATCACCTGTCCAGTACAGAGAGACACAGCTTTAATGGGGAAGAAGTGGCATAAGCAGAACATTGGAGCTCAGAACTGGTACACATTGTTCAAGCCTGTGCTCTCCTCAGGAGGGCTGACAGTCACAACAGCTCTGAACAGCACTGGAACAGCTTAGGCCCAGCTCAAAATTGCACTTCTGAAGCAGATGTCAAGCTGGTTTCCTGCATTGAGTCAAGCTTCATTTAAAGTGTAGAGTTTGCTCTGTATAAAACCAGATTGGAGACATTCCACCTACTAAGTTGATAAGAGAACCAAAACAGAGCCCATTGTAAGTGTGTGCATGGTGCAGCTGTTCCATGCTCAGGGCCTTGTTTCTTCTGCTCTGCTCCTGTGGCAGCACAGCACAGCTGAGGAGATGAGCATCTCTTTTTTTGACTCATTCTAGTTACCACAGAGGAGGAGGAGGCTCCAGAAGGCATTAACAGGCCAGCTCAGGACTTTGCTCTCCTGCTATTAAGTACACAAATTTAGCTTCCACTGAAGGCTGCAGACACAGCAAGTTATGAACTGAAGGCCATACACACCTCTACTAGAAAGTATCACTCCTTGCTGAGTTAGTAGGAAGCAAGAGTTTCCTTGTGTAAAATCAAAAAGGATCAAAAGTATACCACAGTTTAGAGAACAATATTTTATTTAATACAACAGTATTTTATATATTTACAGAAAAGCGTGCAAAGTACATTTTTTTGAGAGGAAAAGAATACATTTCATTGCAAGAGTAACCATAGGTAAACCAGATCATGCTGAAATTGGAACCTCCGAACTCAACAACACAGGGCAGTCAGCATCTTAGCCCCAAAACATTGCAGTGTACAGGGGAGCCCAACAGCAAGTGAGGGGTAGGAGTAACTGTCCAAGACCACTATTTCTGCATAACAAAGTGTGACACTGATCTCTACAGTAGTTCTCATATGGACAGGCCTGTGCTAATGGCAGATAAACTGTCTCCCAAGATAAACTGGAAGCTACAGAGTTTATATGTAGGTTATGCACATCAGGTTTAGGCCTTCAGGAAGCACCATGTAACAGATGGAGTACTTGCCAAGTGATATGTTCCACAGCTTCTAAGGATCAGAAACTTTTGCCAGCTTACTTAATTGTTCGTAAATAATTACTAATGAGAATAAACTTTAAAACTCTTCCAGCTACCACATTATAGCTTTTTGCACTTTTACCTGTAGTATTTCAAGTGAAGCAACAAGTGGGGCAAGACTAAGGGTTGACAGGGAATTCCATGTTGAACAACAAAGCTGAAAAAAACCACCAACCACAAACCCCAACAATCAACATGTTACACTCACTTCCATGTTTGCTATAACCAGGATAAATACTAGATACTGAAGAGAACAGGGTATTGCACATCTTCAGTGCTGATGGTGCAGAATTTAAGTTCTGGACACCAGCGTAGTGGTAACTTCATACCAAACATTCAGATTTGTCTGTTTGTCTATTTACTCTTCTTACAGAATCTATTGTATTGTTTTTGTATTGCATTAATCAACAGGTAGAAAACTAAATTTTCTTTTAGAATAAGGTTTTTACAGAAGCTTCCTTCACTTTTGTGACTGATTCAGAACTGTTTCAAGGGGTTAGAAGTTTTCTTTTAAAAACCATACCACCACAACAGGTTTTTCCACCTTGATGGGAACATGTTATACTGCAAAATGGGAACAGGTGTAACCATTCATAAAGCACTGAAGATAAAGAGCTGGTGTGTGGTTCAGTTTATATTATTTACTCAACATGTAATTGTAGTCCATTCTTGTAAGACTCACTTTCTTAAACCAGATTACTAGAAATGGAAGAACAAGTTTTATGAAACACCAGTGATTACATAACTTAAGGTATCCCTCCTACCCCAGTTTATATATTCCAACTTTACAGCAGAAAGCACCAACTTTTCATCACATTCAGAGAATGTTGTTTATGGATACTGCTTCAGAACTGTACTAATTTGTTGGCACCTTTTTCTTGTAACAAGCTAAGAGATTGAACAATTTAGTTTTCTGAAACTGCAATCCTTAGCAAAAGGAGTGAGACTCACTGTATGTTTTACAGCATGTTTGAGTTATCACACCTGGAGCTGGGATTGGGCATTTTGAGCTGTTAAGAATCATCTGTCTTTAGATTTTTCTAGGAAACTTCCATTTTCTCCACCTTTCCCGTTCCTTTCCCAGCAACCCAAGGGGACAGCAGGAAGCCTAGCAGACACTGCTCAGAATTTGCTCAGAATTGCATCAATAAATCCTGTCTTCCAGGAAGCAGGGTAATGAAAGGACAACTTGCTACTGCTACAAAAAGGGTCGGTGCATGAAACCACTTTTGCCGCTTGGCAAAAATCACTAGTAAAATGCTCAGCTTCTGGCACGTGGTCCTTAGCTGGCACCACCATTTAGCACAAGTGATCTTTATCTAACAAGTACAAACCTGAAAAATTAAAATCTTCATTCACTTAGCAGAGAAAGATACCTATGCAACTAAAATACTGAAGATTATTTAAACAGGATTATCTAAAAATAAACCTCTGAACCCTAGCAGATACAAGTTGTGTTGCATTTAAAGATAGATTAAAATATACTTATCCCTGATTCAGATTTATAATACTGAATATACGCTTCTATCTTACATTCTAGCAAAAATCTAAGCTCTCGTTGTGAGTTTACAGAACAACCTGTCAGTTTGCAACACATTAGTCTTCAGTGTACAGCAGCTTCAGTATGAATACTGCTTCACTCGTTAAAAGCCAAAATCACCTGTTAGCTGACATCTGCCATGAGTGAGCACACACACACTGGGCATTTTCTATGTAAAACCAGTAACTGCTAAAATGTGCTTTCAGTCCAGCTTCATACAGCCCAAGTGGTTACAATGCAACAATTTGAGCAGAGGATTTGTTTAAGAGAATTAAAGGAGTGCTTCCAAGCCAGCCTGTCATCACACAAAACCACCAATAGATACAGTTAGTATGCATTTTTGCCCTTTTCCTACTAGGTTTAGCTGGGAAATAACATCACACCTCCTAACTGGAATCACTCATTGCTATGACAAAGCCCCATCATTGTCAAGTTACCAGCTCGAAGACATTCAGTGCTCTGGCTTCTTAGTAAGGTGCAGTGAGCACACAAAGGCACTTTATACCATCTGCATACAGTAGTTTCACTTTAGAATAAAGGAGACTGTAATAAAAAGACTGGTCATGTGAAACACACTAAATTTGGCAAGGAAACTTAGGTGAGACCAAGCTAGTGTTACCAGATAACCTGTAAGTGTGCAAAACCATGGAGAATGTTCACTTATCTTGATGCTACAAGCTAAATCCAGACACAGTCAGGTGCTGAGCGTTATTCCTTGCTTCAAAGTAAGAGGTATCAGTTTCATCATCTGGCTGGGGTATAAATGGCATGGCTTGATTCTGCAGATTATCCCAGTCCACACCATGAAAGAGGGGGTGATGTTTCAGCTCTGGAACAGAAGTTGACGCAAGCATTATAAACTTCCTCATGTAAGCATTATAAACTTCCTCGTGGCCAAGCCCCACAGGTACTTTGTTCCCTTATGCATAACTGTCACTAGATCTGCCCTATATTGCTTTTTAGAAATTCACAGAACTGCAAATTGCAATTGGGCTTTGATTACCCCCAACCTCAGTAGCATCAAACTGTTGTCCTGCCAACTAGCTGCCTTCCCCTATCCGAGGAACCTGTTCCACACAGAGCGGATCAGGTGCACCAGAAAAATTCTAAGCATCACTTCAAAGTCTGTTTATAATTTTACCAAAGTTCTGTGCTGAGTAGACATGTGGGAGTCACTCCCACATATTGCCACTCCAGGTCCTCCTCCTTTTGCTACCTCATGGATTTGATTACCTCCTCTGCTTTGCACAGTGCCCTTTGGCCTAACATCAGACACAGAAGTCTAAATGCCCTTGTGGTGAAGTTACCACAGACCATCAGACTTCACTTTCCCAGCCCCAAGATGGGACTAACCAAGCTGCCAGACTTTCTGACTTAAGGAGAACTCCCCTGCCCTATCCATCCTGACCACAAGGTGACCTCCTCTCATGAGGTTCTAATATGAATTCTGCATAACATGGAAACACCACTCACTCCCTGATGAAAATGACTTTGCTACTTTGATTCAATCCAATAAAACACTTCTTCATCTAACTGGGATACAAACCTATGTTTTTATCACCTGCACCACAAAAATCAAAAGCAAATAGCAAAAATAGGACAGGTGAAAAAAGTTTTAAAAAAAAAATCACATCTGGAAGGACGGGAAGTTTGACCAAGACACTCATTACAAATTTTACACCTAAGCACATACCACAGGCTTTTAGCTGATAGACAGTAAGACATTAACATTTATTATTTCTGCATTTCCTGATCAAATACAACAACACAACATTAGGAGTTTGAGACAAAAGGCAGAGTGAGTCTTAACTCCTTCTAATGGCTTCAGCAGCCACCCAAGCAGCAGGGCATTGCACAGATCCACTATCTCAGAACTGTACATAGTTCTCCTCTTAAAGTTCTCATGCACCAAAAGCTGCCTTTGGCCAAGAAGGTAAAAGCAAACTTCTTTGTCTCTTCCCAAGATAATCACGTGTACCACAGCCAGCACTCAGCTCACAAGACTGAAGAGAGGAGCAAAAACCAAACCAACACCAGATATCAGTGTTGTCTGCCAAAACCTGCTTTAAAGCTGCAGTTATCTGGAGAGATTGAACTTGTAGAAGCACAGCAGTAGGACAGGATGTAACTGGGGTCTCTCAGTACATAAGGCTTCATGCTATAGCAACAAAAAGGGAGAGCATGTGTTTTGGGGTGGGGAGAGAAGACGACAGCAATGGAAACTTAGGTACAATGAGAAAAACTTAATGGTTGTCCTGAGAACTACTCATCCAACTTCATGTCAGTGGCCTATAAACTGGACAAAGAGATCAGATCCAGTTATAAGGCTTGACAAAGAATGAATTTCCAAGAACTTCAGATTGGAAGAAACCATTCTGTCATTTAAATTTCTATCCTTGACAGACAATTAGATTTCACTCCAAAATCCAGGAATAAAGGTAGTAACTTATGTTTAACCAGAACACCTTCAAACTGCTTTTTGAGAGACATTAAAGCCACAGAATTTTCTGTTGACATTTACACTCATGTGTCTTCTCTAATTTGATCTGGCCTGGTTTTAGCTTCTAGTGTTTTAATCTCTTTATGAGTAAGCATTTCCAAAGTAATTTCCTTCTTAGTGATTTCTTGCACAGTTCTCTCATAAGATTTCTTCACCTATTTCCAAAACGTCTCACTCTAAGCTTCTTTTCTGTTATTAATTTTTTTTATAAAACATAGTCACTGTTAACAACAACACTTAAGTCCTTCTAAAAGGGGAAAAAAAAAATGTAGACTTTGTATAGTATATATTGCCCAACTCCTCTATGCATTCAAAGACAGGCTGATTCCTAAGTAAAAACTCCTTTGAATTTACTGTTGTAGGAGGATTCTCTCCCAAACTGGAGCCAAAACAGGCTTTTAATCAAGGTTCTCAAAATCATTTAGGTTAAGAACTCCAAGACAGAGTTACATAAGAGAGAACTTTGGTATGTCAGATGTCAAACACTAAACATGAACTAAACCTAATTAGGCATTGAAGTTGTGTTCTTTGCAATTAATTGCAAATTTCAATTTTAATACTAACCTTTCAGTCCAGCTCTCTTAGCAGTGTCAATTGTTAGAAGAATATCTATTGCATTTTGGGCATTATCAGACAGCTTTTCTTCACCCTCAGGCCAAGGAATATCTAGGGACAAAGATGTAGATGAGTTGGTAACTGAAACCGTAAATCAAATATTGGAAATACATAGTTACCCTGATTACTGAAACAGATTATTACCTCTTTTCAAAATATTTTGGAAAACTTGTGCTGATGTTTCATCATTAAAAGGTGGAATTCCAGTTAGAAACTCAAACAGACAAACTCCAAGGGCCCACCAGTCTACAGCAGAACCTGATAAGAGAAACCCAGGTCATTAAACTTACACAAATAGTATTTGCAAAGTCTTGAAGATTAGCCATGGTAGAAATTGAAGAGCGTTTAAATTCTACAAATTTCTTGAAAATGAAGGAAAAGACAAAGTAAGTTGTATTTAATATTCATGGAGATTAAAAATACACTAAAAGTTTTTTAAAGCCACTCCGCTCCTTAATTCATTATAGATAACACTGGGTTTAACTGATAAAAGCTAGGGGACCCTTAATAACAATCTAATTATCAACTCCCATCAGAATCCAGGAGCCAACTTCTCTAAGAGATTGTTTTGTGACAAGAAACAGCTGCTTAATGACTGCTCTAGGTCTGGATGAATGCTCCATTTTGTAGCCTGTATCTTCCTCTCAGCTCTTTGAGAAGACTCCAAGAATTCAAACTATTGAACATAAACTCTCATTTGCCTAAACATATGTGAATATCTTGAAGACAACTTACAGAGATGAACCAGCACACAAGAAGCTGGAATTGCTTTTCATTAGGGTAATGTGTAGTTCCTAGCTATCTCTCCTTTGCAATGAAATACAGTTTTGGGTTTCTACATTGCAGGGAGGTTTTTTTGCCAATCTCATTTTAATAATCTACAAGAAAACAACCTAGCAAAGCAATCCCAGACACCACTGCATGCATTCTAAGCCTTCTGCATCTTTAAGCCATGCCTGCTCCTCTGTATGAAGAACAGATGCCAGAATAGATGCTGTAAAATATCATCTTTGAAAGGCGGTAAGTCTAATTGCTCTTGGATTTTTTTTTGCATATAAAAAACATTAAGACGCCTCTAAGTTCAGAAAACAAATGTTCTGAGCCATTTCACGAGGACTACTGTTAAGTTTGGAGATGCTGACAACCAAAATGTTTAACTAGTAATCTAATGCACTCTTAGCAACTTGTAACAGCAGTAAGTGGCCCACCAAGTCAAGCACATCACAGCAGTGAGATCACACTCACACTTGTTGGAGTACTTGGATGATAAAACACTCCCAGCTCCAGTCAAAGTCTAATAAGATCACAACTCTGAACAATGTAGTAACACAGGTTTCAGCAGGGATTTTTTTCTACCTGAAGTGTAACTAAGATTAGATATACTACCACCACATCACTGCTAAACAGGACCCAAGGAACAGCACGAAGTTACGTCAGGGGAGGCTTACGTGGGATATTAGGAAAAAGTCTTTCACTCAGAGGGTGGCTGGGCACTGGAAGAGGCTCCCCATGGAAGCGGTCACAGCACCAAGCCTGAGAGTTCAAAAAGTGTTTGGACAACGCTTTCAGGCACAAGGTGTGATTCTTGGGGTGTCCTGTGCAAGGCCAGGAATTGGACTTGGTGATCCTGATGGTTCCTTCCAACTCAGGATATATATATTGATTTGAAGCAAAAAGCAGAAATATGAGGTCTTGAGCATCTGAGCCTTCTTCACCCACAGATAGAGTAAATCAGACTGACTACATAAACTAAAAGAATGAGAAAAAGTGTTTCTGAATTACCTCCACAATTTGTTTAAGAGTGCTGACTTTCCTTCTGAAGTATATGCTTACATGTATGATTTCTGATAGCTTAGTCACACTAATACTCATGTTTCCTGAATCTGTGTGGGAGCATCACACATTTTTATGTGGAGTGCATACTGGACATGTCTTTCTATATAAGAACATTGTTCACCCAAACAATGTTCTTGGAAATTGTGATCTAATTATACTTTGACTGTTCAGTTATGCTGAACATTTCATTCCTGCACAGGATATAGAAAACTCACCAGAGATGAGAGCCCCTGCATATAAAAAGACAACGAAGTAAGATATAATTATAACAAAAAAAAATCTAACAAATATAAACCTCAAATATCATGTATGATTCTCTGCAAGCATAGGAATGCAGGGTTTTTTATTAAGGTAGTAACTCCACAATAAAGATGGCAATGTTAAATCTAAGTTAGAAACAGAAATAAAATTGTTCTGTAACACGATTAGTTTAGAATTAAAACTACGTTTACAAGCAACTCAACAGCACCAGAAGTGTTTAGTGAGGGAAAATTTGGATTTCCAAAGCCAGAAAACCTTCAGCTTCACTGAAGGTAATGGGTAATGGCAAAACCTAAGCACTATTTTTGAAGAATTCACTATCTTATTACTTGAAGGGTTTTCAGTTCTAGAGAGAGACACTTAGAAATGTAAACATGTCACCTTTCAAGTACTGACAAATGGCTGGTTTGTCTTACCATGAGGCTTTGTCAAAAGCAGCTCCGGTGCCAGGTAGTCTGGGGTCCCTAGGATGCGTTCACCTTCTACTGGGGCAGCTCCTCTTCTTACACTCTTTGGAGTCCGATATGGTGTGCCAGCATCCCCCTGATGAGGTGTCTTAAAAGATGCAACAAAGATTTCAGATGCCAAACAAAACCAGCTGAGAAACTCCCATCTCCAGGTTTAGTTATGGATATAATAGTTGACACTCAAGTTCAAGTCAAGAACATGTCACAAAATATTCCCTGAAAAGTGCATGTAAAATGTGCTTCTATTGCTTTATCTCAACAATCTTGAAGCATAAAGTTAAAATGCCTATTCTTCAAGAAACTTATCCCTAAGTTCTTCCTCCAGTGTCAAATCCACAGCAGCTACTACTGTTCACATCAATCTTTGTAATAGGCTTGTAACTGGCACTTGACAATATATGTTACACCATGACTTTTACCAAGACAAAAAAGGAAGATAGTGGGCACAGTGGCAGCTACTAGCAGCTGAACAGCATTTACAGACTGTCGGGGGGGGGCAGGATTAAAAAAAGAAAAAAAAATAATCAAAGACTTCCCATTATTCAGGAAACCTATAATTGCTCAAAGGAAATACCACACTTTACTAAAAGTAGAATGAGATAAAAATAGCACAAGCTTTTTTTATCAGTTCACTGTAACAGCAATGGATTTCTCAAAGAGGTCAACAGTCAATGCATTTTGAGCCACAGGCAAACCAATGAACAGTTATTGCTAAACTCTTACAGAAATTATAATTTTGGCCACGCAAGTGCAGTAAGAGGAAGTCTGTCAAAGTGACTTTTGCCGACAGGCTATCTCAAAATATTTGAGTTTTCCCTAAATTTACAGCTGAAGTAATTTCAGGTTGCTAACGTCCAACGCACGCACAAAGTTTCCACATGTCCCCTTACCTACCTGATAGGCCTGATACAGCCTTCCTTTCTGTGATGGAGTGATAGCTGTTGGGTAAGAGCCACTACAAGCAGGTGAAAGATCCATTATATCTAAAGAAGCCATACTACACGGCTCGGATACATTGGACGTGTTAATTGGACTATTATAACTTCGAAAAACAACAGCACTTTTTTTTAAGAGACTCAGTGCTTCCATCATCTTTTCTGAAGGAGGAGATATTGTGTTAAGGTAAGCTCCTTCCCCACATTTCTGGTCATTATCCTTTCCATGATGCAACAGCTTGCAGTCCTGGACTGTATGCACTTCCTCTCCACTTCGTGAGGCATCTTGGGACTCCAGTGATGTTATCAGCATGCCTTCAGGTTTTGGCTCCTCAAAGGAGAGGTCTTTAACACTTTTGTCCAAATCTAAAAGCTGCTTTTCTAAATGGCTTTCCGTAACAGACATTTCAGTAAATACATCAGAATCTGCACTGAGGATTCCTAAAGGTTTTTCATCGTCAGTGTCTAAAAAACTTGAGTTCACGTACTCCTTTTCATCATCCTTTCTGCAGTCTGCATCCAGATCACACATGAGATTTTTGGCTATAGTTGGAGTAAGTGATCTTTCTACTGTTTGTTTGTTTCTAATAGAACACTTCACTTCCTCCTCACTTTCGCAGGTGTCACGTGGGCATCCATCATTACAGAGCACTAAGGATTGAATTTCTGTTGTCAAACCCGTCCTACTGTTTGCTGGAAATTCTGAGATCTGACAGCCACGTTTATATTCTGCGTTGCTTTTTTTAACGTAATTAAGTTCCTGACAAGGACTGGTATCAACTAATTCAAAGCTTCTTTTAACGCCTGGTTTTTCAAAAATTTCTTCCTCCTTGAAAGGCTCATTCTGCCTTGAAGATGACTGCTGTGGACTGGAAGTTTCTGCTGTTTCCTTAGTTCTCTCTCTTTTATTTACACAGACTTTTTCTTCCCAAGTCTTTTCAGAAATACATTTTCTTACTATGCCTTTCACATCCAGTGTGGTCACGGGAGTATCTGTTATATTTGAATGTTCACTTCCCAACTTCTGTCTACAGCCAGAATCATTTCTGACAATGGGAGAAACAGCAGACTCAAGTTCTTTTTTAACTTCAATACTTTCTCTATTTGGTAACTCAATGTTCGAAGGGAGAGCTGACCCACTGTTACTTGCTTTGCATGTTGCAGAACCAGGTTCATCTTCACTTTGCTGCAAACGAGCATATTAAGCTTTAAGTGTGAAATGTGTCCTTTGAAATTCTTGATTTTCACTTCCATAACAAAATGCAGATTTGCAAGTATTACTTATTCTAAGTATACTAGTGACAAACATGACATAATATTTAAAAATAAAAAAGTCAAAACCAAATTAAGGATAACTTCATAATTGGACTTTTCTTAAGAAATAAAATAAGCTTGCTAGAATATAGTAGAAAATGCAGTATTTTTAAATGTCTAAGGATGAAAAAAATACAGCAACTGAAGTTGTGATTTTACATTAAGAAGTTAAGCTACAGAAGTTTTCAGTTGCTAAGAAAGCCCAAAGCAAAGAACTCCATCATACTGCCCTGTGGCATATTACACTTCAGAGATGACAAAAGGAAAATCTGATATGACTAATATTTTGATAACACAATAATAAACCAAGGCCTTGAGAAACAGACAGATTTAAAAGAATTTATAATTCTTTATCTAAGTTTTTCTGTATGATTTACATTAGAATTATGGCAAAAGACTACATAGTAAAGCAACGTTTTCTTTTAGGTCTGTATTTGTACGGAATTTCATTAAAAGTTTAAAATAGGAGAAAGTATTTTGCATCAGCTACAATTATTGGTGTTAGGTTAGTTGATACAAAACTCTTCAGTAATAAAACCCTTAAATTCTTTCATTTTAACAGCTAGTAGAAGTTTGAAGTAAATTTCTTTTTATTATTTTTCCAAGTTCTGCATTTTAAAGAAATTGCTTTGTCTGCATGCTGAGCAAATAAAGCTACAGGGATAACATCAACTTTCAAATAAGCCAGTGCTCCCAGCATCACCCACCAGTGATGGCCAGTAGAAGCCTTCCATTTCGCTGCTTTGCTGCAGGCTCTAACATCTGCTTTTCCTGTTACGTTACACAGCACTAATATTTGTTCAAAATAAAAACTGTATCAATTTGATCCAAAATCCTCCTCAACAACAATTACAACCCATGCTCCTTTCTCTAAGCTTGAAATAAGTGTAAGTAGGTAGAGGAGATTTGCAACACTGTATAAACAAGTACAAACTAATTTTAATTTTTAGTGGGAAGATGAAACAGTCCTGACCTCTACATCTTTCTCCCACCTGGGGCTGCTGCAGCATTCTGATTCCACACTGGACTGGTGTGTGTGTGACTCACTACTAACACTGTAAGTACCAAACCTCTTTCTTGATTGAAGTAGAGTAGGAGTCAAACTTCTTGCTGGCATCACAGGCGTTAATTGAGAATTATCAAGATCTTGAAGGAAAAAAAAAATTCAAGTGTTGATAAAAATTGATACAAATTGACTGGCTTCACACTATGTCAAGCTTTCACATCCAAGGAAGTTATGGAAAGTTTTCTGTGACAACGAAAATTTCTCTTGTCATCTTTCCCACATAGTCAATTCACACCTTTTTTGAATCAGGGACTTGCCAAGAACGTAAAAGCAATATTAATATTACCAGCATGGTTGCCTTCTTTCTCATTTCAGGTTAGAAATGAGAAAGCAGCAAGATAAGACAATTTAAAGGAAAGCATTCACTGCTATATTAAATAATTTTCAATGATAGTATATCAAGAACCGACACTTTCTGTAGTGGTTTTGAATTCAGTGGTTGTGATTTGAAAAAAAACCCCAAAAAAATACCAGAAGATAGCATAAGTAGTGTAGGTGAAAACATGTCAGACAAAAAGCACTGGAGGAATAGCAGACAGCAAGACACTGATAGTAGCACACCTTTTATGAAGTGGGTCCAAACTACTCACATAAAATTAAAAGACCACAACCCCTTAGCACAAGGCTTGGTATACTCACGTGCTTTGAAGAATTTAGTTGAAAGAGGGGTATTTTCCTTTTGGACCATAGGTAAGGGAGAAACCACTCCACGCAAACTGTCGGACGACCGACTTGAATTGTGCACTGGCATTTTCATTCCAACAGGAGAATACTAACAAGCAGGAAGAAGCATATTAAAAAACAAATGGAGTCTGAACAAACACTCATTCCAAGACTGAGAACGTAACTTCACACATTCATTATTATATTTGCACTGGAGCTTGGCCATGCCCATTTACCAGACCTTGAAGCACAACGGACAGTCAGCAATTCGAATTACAGACCAAGGTATAATCACTTCAGAACCTTATAGTACTGGAAATGTATATTAAGTCATTCTACCAGCTGGCAATAGAGATGCAAAAATAGCCTTATCGTGTTGATTATTACATTTAAGACAGTAAGTAAACTAAAAGAATTATGTACTTCAAAGACAGGGACAATTACTTACAAAGCCCAGAGAACTGATAAGAGACAACAATTGTCCTGGAGTACGTGAGTAGTCCTGTTTTGGCTTTGCCATTGATGGTGTAGTAAGGATATCTATCATGTTTATCTCTACAAACAGACCAAAAAAAACCCCAAACAGGTCAGGTTTTCGTTTTGCTATTTAAAAAATGGCAAAGTTGCAGAGATTTACTTAAGTTTTACCAAGAGGAAAAAAACCTCATTTGCACAACAAATATACAAAAGAAGCCACCAAACCCAACTGAAGATGTACCCATACATTCTTACTCAACACAAGTTGTTTCTTCCTGTACATGCATCATAAAGTTCTAGTTTATACATAAAGTGTAAAAGTCCAAATTCTTTTCCAATAGACTATGCTGGAAGTGTTACATTTTTTAACTTGATACCAGCTTTGGTTTTTAGGCAGTAGTTCCAGCCTATGGCCCACGAATTAAGATGGCAAATTTGACTCAAAGCCTGCCATCTCTCCAAAAGGCATCTCAAAAAAGCTACAGAAGAATTTTTCATAGGTGAAAATTCAACTTTGGATCCTTTTTTTTTTTTTTGCTCACTGGCAGTAAGTAGGCTTATGGTTTCCATATCATGTTCAATTAGACACAATCTCTGCCATCAGAACAGCACTTAAAGCAGTACATTATAGAAAATACAGTATACTTAGGGTTTTCCTTCATATTCTTAAAACAATGAATCAGAAACACCATAGACAACTCACAATTTCTGCGTTACTTTAAAAAGGATGTACCCACCAGCAGCTGTCTCAAAAAAACCTGAGCTGGTGCTGTGCAGCATAAATTTGGACAATTTGGCTCAGGGGTTGGAGTTCAGAAATCAACTATTCACCTTAAGACCCGTGCCAGGCAGCCATTTGACTATTCAACTATATTTTCTGCTATTTGAAAAGAGAATGTCAAAGCACTGATTTAATCTTCTGTTATGGACTTAGCACTTCTCCCTGTGCCTCACATTAATGTCTGCAATGTCTCAGCTAATTTATTGGAAATTATTATATACAAGGACTGAGAAACACAAACTGAAGGACAGAAGCAGTCAGAGAAACACCAAGAAAACGCCAGAGTTATTAATTTACCCACTGATTTCTCTCTGCGGACTTCAGAAAACTCTAGATCATATTTCATACAACCTTTTGCCAAAGAATAAATATTTTACCTTCTGAAGTGCAATGTATAGAGCAGATCCTTTACTAGCATGTAGCTTATTGGTATTTGCCTACTAGAAACGAGATATTTGTGCAAAATTTGCACTTATTTAATTGAAAGCTGCCCTCTATGGGGATGCAAAACACTCAAGAACACAGAAATGTCACAAAAATACATTCTAATGCAACCAACAGACAACTCTTACCTCTGTTCAGAGTAACTCTGGAAAGCCCAAAGTCTGTCAACTTTATATGGCCCTGATTAGAAATGAGCATGTTGTCTGGCTTCAGATCCCTGAAAACATGAATAATAGTTGAAGTCAGCAAAAAGACCACTGAGCCACATTAAAAAAGTGACCAGAAACACTCAACACAAAACATTGGCTATAGCTGTTTCTCAGTAACATCTCTCACCCAGCAGAAGATTCCAATTAGAGGAACACAGCAAAACAACTAAACACAGTATGAACATCTCAGGCCTTGTAAAACCTTTATGCATGTCACCAAGGTCTGCACATCTGTGTTTCAGCAGGTTTAACAAATGTTCTGAGTACCACTATCATAACACTTACTAACGTACAGCTCCTGCAAGTGACAAGCAAACCTCTAGCGACACTTTTCAGGTGTGTTCTCTGTACCACTGCTGAATGCAAAAAGAACTCTCACTACAGGGGGAGCGTCAGTGTCCCTTTGTCCACAGTTACATGTTTGCAGTACCCAGAGGGTTCCTGAACTAACGCAGCTGCTGCTACACCTCTGGACTGAGAAAGTAGGCAGGTGTCCCAGTTAGTTAAAGCAGCCGGGAGTGGTCCATCACTGTGTGGGTGTAACCCAAACTGTGTATTCTACACCCTCTATGCCATTCCCCAGAAACTGTTACCAACAGGCCATTTGCAGCAGCTGCCCAGAGCACACCTGACCCCTCAGGCTATGAGCTGGGTGTTACGAGGCCTGTGAGATAGGAGGATGTTCCTGTCCTCACACCCAGGACTCACAATCACCCATTGTGGAACTCCCCACCCTGGGGGAGGGGCTGGGCATTCCTGCCTGAACCTGGGTGTATAACAATCTGGGAGTCTGGGGACTTCCAACTCCACTTGTGGGAGCCAGGCAGGAGGACCAGAACCTCGACCGGACTGCGACCACCAACCTCGACCGGACTGCGAGCCCCAGTCTCACCAACAGGTTTTTCCTATTTTTACTTTGGACTCAGAGGGACCACGTGGGGCTCGGCTGGTGGCCAACGAACACCATT